>CM076578.1:222452893-222675764 GCA_034641835.2 Pinus albicaulis | reverse complement strand
TTTCTTTTTGGGGAATCTGCATACATATTAATGCATGTTCTAGCCTTTCTTGCTAAATAAGGGACAACTTACTGAAGGGTAGTTTGAAATTTTGTGTTTGTTCTTATTAAATTTTGAGTTTATTTCAAGACTGCTACAGTCTATGGTCATGTGTGATTATGAATTATAATTTCATATAATTTTGATGTTTCTAGGTTGGAGACTGTACTATTTTCATTGGAGGATGCTACTATTGATGCGCCCAAGGCTCTTGAGTTACTTGGTAGGATTCTCACAAAACTGGTTGTTGAATGGACATTATTTATTCAAGATATAGCAAGGGAAATCAAGGATGGAGGTACATATCCAGGAAGCTTATTTGAAATGAGGGGATTTTGAGGTATTTCTCAAGAAGAAAATTTCAAGGTAGTCTACTCACAATTTTAATGCCTGACCAATTTTATGTTTTATCTGTGATCTCTCATGTTGACAAGTGAATGGTTGGTTAGTGTTTTCATCCCCAAATTTTAGCCAAATGGCCCTACTTCAGAGGCACCATGTCTCTTCACGGGCCTTCAAGATCTTAGTGCACTCAGATTTCAGCAAGTAGATGTGCTCCTTTGATTCATCCGTTTCAAATCCTTGATGGTTAGATGAACTCATTGCAGCAAGTTCCTCTTCAATAGATTACAGATTTTGTTCATCCTGAATGCTCTTATCCTTTGCCCAAACCCTGGTGAGCCTCTTGACCTCTTTCATCTTGTAGGAAAAGAGAGTATAGGGGTCTAGGTCCGATGGTGTTATATGGGTAGTCTAGTACTGAGTGACAACTTCAACATAGGATGCATCCTCAAGCCATGTAGCATTGAATTTGAAGGGTTCCCTTGGCTTTGGTGTGCATCCAGCAAGTTCCATAAAAATGGGAGAGTGATCAAAGAGTCCCCCCTATCCAACCCACTGCCGATAGTTGGGGATATGGGCAAGAATGTCCTCATGGACCAAGAGTCTATCCAATCGTCTGGCAAGGGAGGCTTGTCTTGTCCTCTAATTGTGCCAAGTAAGTTGTAGTTTGGGTGATGGGATGTCCACAAGCTGGTGCATTTCAATGAGGGTCTGAATCTATTCAGATAGGGGATCGAATTGAGCAGAATGTCCCCATGATTCAGCTTGACCGAGAGAGAAATTGAGGTCGCCACTGAGTATGATCCTGTCATGATTCATGAGGGGGAGGTTGAGAAAATTATCCCAAAATTTGAGTCGATTAGAGCACAACCCATATATGTTGAAGATGCGAAAGGGAGATCTGAATTCAGTCGATTGTATGCCAGCCCCCAAGTATCCCTCTGCTCCCCAGATATTGAGGAGATTTATCAACCAGGGATTTATGCCCAGTGCAATGCCGCCCGATTGGCCATGAGCATCCAGGGCATGAAAGTTCTAGACAGGGTTCATGCCTTGAAGAATATTGGCAATCGATGATTCAGGGCCAAGGGTCTCTTCGAGGAAAATAATATCACCAGGGGTCAATTGAAGGAGAGAATAATCATGAGGGAATAGATGCATGGGCTGTCTATGCTCTAAGGACCCGATCGAGAGTGTGTTGACATCCATCGGCTACCTCCTGACCAGTTTGGACAATGGCCTACCTCCTGAACAGCTTGGACAATGGCTTTAGAAATATATGGCTTGCGACCATGAGAAGATACCCCGATCTTGGGAGGGGGGGAATAATAGCTAATCGGCAGGGGGGGATGTAGATAACTTGGATAGGGATCTGAGAAAGTATGAGTGGTTGCCTGCAGAGTCAGATGAGGCCTCAGAGGAGAGGGGGAGAGTGGGAGAAGTTATAGAGGGATGGGTCACATACGAAGGGAGAGGAGAGGAGGGGAATGTAGACCCAGATACAGAGAGGACCAATGATTGAATAACAGTAGATACAAAAAAAAAATGAGAAGCAGAGTAAGAGAGTGAAGTAATACCCGCAGATGGTTGTGCGGCAGCTACTCTGGAGCAGGTAATGCATGACGAAGGGGGCCAAGGTGGATGAGCAGTAGGGGCTTCATTCCAAACACTGGATCGAGGGGGTTGACCGCGCTGAGAATTAATCTGAGTGGGTGCCTGTGCCTGTGGAGTTGATGCAAGAACAGATTCAGTTGGCAGGTACTGTGGAGCCTTCTTCTAAAGGAGTGGGTAGTCCTTAAAGAGATGCCCGACCTCGTGACATCTTCTACATCGGTAAGGCACACCTTCGTAATCCAGGGGCTGGATCTAGGTAAATTTCTTCCATCACAATGTAATGGACTCTTCCAAGCCCTCTTTGGTGTCCAAATGTACCAAAATTCGAGCCATAGTCATGATACCAATTTCAATATAATATTTGTCATGATCAAGATACGACCCAAGAGCATTGTCAATGTGTGTGAAGATATCCTCAAACCAAAATTTCATAGGTAGCCCAGGTGATTTATCACATATGGGTCCAGCACCTAAGTGCTCTCTCTCAAGGTCGAATAGAGGGCACCATATCTTCAACAGGATTAGGGCTTGTTCTATGCGCCAATAACGGGCAACTACCCATTGTAGATGTTCCAACCAACTGAAACTGAGTGTGAACCATCCTTTGGGGAGAATGATGACAGAGGGTAAAGCATCAATAAACTATCCCTATATCTCCATAGTCCATAGCCACATTCGCTCCGTGTTGTATTTCCGGCCCCGAATGTCTCCGACCATAACCCTCTCCATCGTGTCAAGTACATCGCCCATCCTGTGTTGGTCTCCAAATGTGAGGTCGATACCCTTATTACCTTTCTTAACACATCTCAACTTCCTGGATGAGCACGGTTGAGATCCAAGGGAGGGTTGCTCCCCTACTGAGTCCAAGGTAGGTTCCTCGATCGTCTCGACTGAATGTGGGGGTGGATCAATAGGGAGAGTGCTTGCAAAACACCCAGATGGAGGGGGGCATGACATCGTTCATGAGGTTTCAGTCAGGGGAAAGTTCGGTAGATGTAAAGGGGGTGCAGAAGCGGGCAACGAAGGTATAGGATACATGGAGGAGGAGATATCCTGAGGGGGGGGGGGGGAGATTGTGACAATAGGAGGGATGTCAGAAAATGGTGAGATGCAGGGGATAATGGCACAGATAGCACCGGATCGGCTACAGGAAGGGGGGGGAGCACTCTAGCAATGCATATCATAGAGAATTGGAGTGGTAGGCTAGGGAAGAAGATCCCTCTAGAGAAAAATGAGGCCTGGTGGAAGCCCTATATCCATCTGGAAAAACTACAGATGCGGGAGGTGCCTCCGCAGACGAAAAATATGAGGAGTGTCATGGAGTGGACCAGATTGGAAAGCCCTCCAATGGGTCTACGGAATAATCCAACAACTATTCCTCCAATGAGTCCGAGGAATAATCAAGCAGCTTGTCCTCCATGGCATCCGATGCGGGTCGATCAATGGTTGCAAAAGAGCACGGGCCGTAGAAAGTGCAACAGTGAAAGGCAATAAGCGATGGGTGAAAATTAGGAGGCTACGATAGGAGGTGTAGGTGGTCTCAGCATAAGCCCCGCCCCAGGGTTGACACATGCGATCATCCGCGGGACCGCGATGCTACAGTGTGTGTCAAAGCCCCCTCCATATTGCATCATCCTCGATCGCCAAGCAATTTAGAAACCCTTGGCAAAAAAAATCTCAGATCGCCTTCCATCCTCATTCACATAATTCAATCATCAACATGGTAGAGATGTTGTAATTTTGTCAACATTCGTATGTTATACCAAAATTATTTCTGGTTAACATTCCTCTGTGATACTTGTGTAAAGGATTCTTTTATCCTCCATTAGATATAGCCAACTCAAAAAGACACTTTTCTGGTTATCAGTATTAGTATATTAGTAAATTTGTGACTAATTCCACTCTCTTATTTGGTTCAAATTGAACTGAATCCAAAACTCTAGCTATAAATTTTAAAATTTGATATTTATTTTAAAATTGCAATATGTTAAAACATATTAACATGACTGTTTATTTTGTTTAAAGTTACACAAATTCACAACATATATATGTAAAGGGAGAAAAACAGAAAAGGAAAAAGAAGAACCTATGTTTTCATTTAAAACAAAAATCCAATACATATTCATATTAAACTTAGATCCAAACAGAAAAGGTCAAAACATCTAGCCCCATTGGAAAATTTTCCACATAAAAAGACACCAAATACTGCCTAAAACATGGATGCTGAGTGAGCTATTATCAAATGGCTATCATATAAACCACAAAATTGAAATTTTGTGTTTGTTCTTATTCAAGTTTGAGTTTATTTCAAGACTGCTACAGTCTATGGTCATGTGCAATTATGAATTATAACTATATATAATTTTGTTGTTTCTAGGTTGGAGACTGTACTATTTTCATTGGAGGATGCTACTATTGATGCGCCCAAGGTTCTTGAGTTACTTGATAGGATTCTCACAAAACTGGTTGTTGAAGGGATATTCTTTATTCAAGATATAGCAAGGGAAATCAAGGATGGAGGTACATAGCCAAGAAGCTTATTAGAAACGAGGGTATTTTGAGGTATTTCTCAAGAAGAAAATTTCAAGGTATTCTGCACACAATTTTAATGCCTGATCAATTTTGTGGTTTATTTGTGATCTCTCATGTTGACAAGTGAATGGTTGGTTAGTTTTTAGCTCATGCTCACATTAGTTGGTTCCTGAATCTCGAGCACTTTATAACAAAAATAGGCTAAGTTAAACAACACAAATGGTCCACTAGCTCTCTTTTCATTTGCTAATATTATAATGAAGTTTTATTAGAGGCATTGTTTGTTTGTTTGTTTTGGTTAGAAAAGGGTTTTCTCTTGGTTTTATGTGATTTTCAATTTATCGTATGTAGCATGTTGAGAAATGGGAAAGAATAACGTGACATTTATTTTGCAGAAATTGATGCTGAAGGAAAATTGCTTTGACATTGTTGATGTTAAGGTATATGTTGTATAAAATATTTATAGTCTAATTTATGTTATATTCTAGTGTTCATTGTCTTTCATTTCTTACACTGCATTGTATTTTCTTTTGTTTTTAGAAAATGAAATCAATGTTGATGGTAAGAAGCATGAATTGAAAAAAGAGGAGAGCAATAACATTGGAGCGACTAATGCAAAAAGAGAGAGAAGAACTAGTCTGGTGATACCCTTAGAGCCAATATCTCGCATAAGACACACATATAAACATTGATGATCAAGTCTTTAGAGTTGGTGAATTCACCTGTAATGCATTGACAACACAACGATAATTTTTTGAAGTGATGAAACATAATTTCATGTGTAAATTGTAGTCCAACTAATCTTAAGTTGGAAACTCATCTTGTAATACTTTAACATTTCATATAATGTAATTTATGTGGTTGAAATTATTTATAGTTGCACTTGATGTTTTTTAGTATTGTAATTAAAATATGTGACTTTGTGTTTTCATATTAGATGAATATGCACATTGTATGACATTTTTTAATCATACAAATTAATTTATGTTGATTAATAATGAACACAAATAAAATGAATATACAACTAAATTAGTCATTTATAATGATTGTTAATCAAAGTAAATGAAATTAATATAAACTACTAAATTAGTCGTTTATATAATGAATAAATGGCTACTGCAAATGATAGATTTGTGACTACAAATAATGACTAAATTTTGCATATATACGACTATTAGTAGTTAATTTACAGTATCTTATAAGACGACTAAAATTTAGTCATATTTCTTCGGTCATTAATTGGTTTCAAACGATGACTAAAATTTGCATATATATGACTATTAGTAGCTAATTTACAGTATCTTATAACATGACCAACATGTTGGTCATATTTCTTTGGTCATTAATTGGTTTTCTCGGGTGATCATATAGTAATATATTTTATTGTATATTTGGTCATTAATTGTGACATTTAATGACCAAATCAATGACTAAATGAATGACTAAATCAGTGACCAAATGAATGACTAAATCAATGACCAAATCAATGACCAAATGAAAGACCAAATCAATGACTAAATTAGTGACCAAATCAGTGACTAAATCAATGACCAAATATACAAGTAGATAACAAAATTGAGATAACCAATTAATGACTAAGCTAAAAATGACCAAAAGTTGGTTGCGTTATAAGATATTGTAAATTAGCTACTATTGGTCACTGACTGAAAAATAGTCGTTTATATGCAAATTTTAGTTGTTTTTTTAGTAACTAATTCGCCATTTTGTACTAGTGTGCCCATGTTCACGAAAGTGAAAACACTTCACCTTGGACAAATCTAGATTCTTTAGACTCAGATTTTGAGTGGAATTTCTTCCCCTTCACTTTCCTTGCCTTGGAAGCAAGAGCACCATCCTCTTCATCATCATTCTTTGATGACGAGTCATCTCTGGTGTTCCACCTAAACTCCTCCTTCACTAGATCTGACCATAGTTGTTCCTAATCCGGTATTTTTTCCCATCCGCTAATAGAGTATTGATAACTATGCCAACTCTTAGGAAGTCCCAAGAGAGCCAAGCTCACCAAATCATCATCAGCAATAGTGATTCCCACACTCCCTAGCTCATCCCAACATTGGACAAACTTCGTGAGATACTTTGGAATATTTTCGCCATTCTCCATCTTGATATTTTTGAGTTTATCCTTCAGTGCCAATTTCGTATGGTTGCTGATGCTTTGGAAAATATTTGTCAAAGCCTTCCACATAGCATATGGAGTGGTTTTCCCATGAAGGCTTGAGACAATGTGGTATTGTACACCTTCCAAAAAAATCCTTCTCGTCTTCGCTACTTTCTTTTGACATGTGTCAAGTAATGCAACATCAGTCAAAGTGGGATTAGGAACATCACTATCGATGAATTCCTTCAAGTCATTATCTTCAAGCACCACCTCCACCCTACCCTTCTAGGAAATTTAGTTCAAGCTGCCCTTGAGTGCATACTCTGGCCGCAAGCCATTGAAAGCCATTTCGATGTTTACTCAACTATAGCACCAAGAAATTCTTGCAACAAATTCGTATTGTTTCCACCAATAAAATCAGCTTCTGCTTCAAAATTGCAATCTTCTTTGCTCCGATACCACGTAGAAATTTTAATAAAAATATTTATTTCCTGGATTCTCCTAATCTAACACATCCACTATTAAATACAAAATCGATTCTACAAAAGTTCTTGCGGAAATTTAAAACACGATCTCCAATTGCAAACACATGAAGAAAGATCAATCACACATAACACATATATTTTTACCGAGAAAGTGTAAAGCTAAAAACCCCACTATCATATATTATTTATATATGATGGATCATGAAACAATCTCATACAAAACTCTAATCCAATATCTCTCAGTATAATATACAATCGTCTCACACTGTCATACAAAAATTGGAAAATACATGCACCAATTTACTGCCCCCTGACAGCCTGCCTCCACTACACAATCCTTGCTGATAACAATCCCTGAAAGAATGTGATCCTACTTTCCTTGACTATGCAATCCTCATGGGCACATCCAATGTGTGTGTGGTTGCATGAGTGCACCCACTAATGTCACAACTGATAGTGAAACTGTCCCTTTCACCTATCTCTCAACTGGGTCTTCAGAGGATCTAACATGCATGTAGTTAAAAATAGTATTTCTTAAGTTGAATTTGAGACCACTGATTTTGAATTAATTAAATAATTAAGTCACTGATCTCTCACTAGTGTATGTTCAGTTACTACTAGCACAACTTATTTTAACTCACTTAACTATTTTAAACAATTTTACAACTCACATAACTACACATCCAACTCCATTAGAACTTCGAATCACTCAGTTACAACTAATTCCACTTGCATGTCCCACCAACCAACAACTCAACTCGAAATCCACCTAGCTAACTGATTTGACGCTTCAGTTAACTATTTCCAAGTGCTCATTGAGAATAGATTAATGTTTATTGTCCAATTATTATTAAGATATAATAATAATCAACATGCATTCTATATTTATATATGTGATCTATAAATAGACTTCGCACATGCATCTAAAAACAGAATATCATCTATAAATAGAATTTTCTTACCATTCTAAAAATAGACTCCCACTATAAATATAATTTTCTCACCATTCTAAAAATAATCTTACACCTAAAAATAGCATGAGGCTCCATCCTAGTGTAGGCGCTTCATTTTCACTAGCATTAGCATATTGTTGAATATCAACATATATAACACTAAGATACATTTTTATCTTTCCATTAAGATCCATAGATTTAGGATTTTTTTATTTTGAGTATGCACACTTCACCACTACAAACTTAGATCCAAAATTTATTGATTAATTATTAATTTGACTTAATCAATTATGTTATTATTTAACCTTATTACTTAACATTTTTTTAAAGATGTTCATTATGCATCTATTTCTTTATGTGGGAGGTATTGAATGTTAATGTGGTTACCTTTTTCCTTCTTTTATTTTTGTTTTATTCCCCTTATTGAATTGGATTGAGGTGCTTGCAAACTTGAAGTAAAATTGATTGCCTTGCTCCTTCCAATGTGGACATTAGCAGTGTTTCACAATCTAGCTCGCAATCCTCAAAGTCATATTGCTTCTTCGTCCCTCCATACTGGTTTTTGGTGGTAATATCTTGCACAAAGTGATTCTTCTCCTCTCACATCACTCAATCCATGTCTATTTTCCCTATAATGGATGGTGAAGTTCTAAAATTTGTCAACATTCTTATTTTTTTTTGTAAGGTCAAATTCATTAACTAAGAGAGGGGTTCTATGAGTGGAATCCTCTCCCTCTGCACAAGAATTCTCTTCTTGGGTCCCGATATGATCTAGAAATGTCCTCTAAACCATGTTGCATATGTGTGTGCCCCCTTTGGTCTCCTTCTTGATAATATGTTTCCCCCTCCAAACTCATTCCCACTAATATGGTTTTAGGTCAACGATGATCTTGTTGGAAACCTAGACAAGAAATTGAGGACAACAAAAGAACTCTAAACCATTATGGGGTAGAATAAATTAAAATTTACAGATCATGCTTGAGAATTGGAGTGAAAGTAGAGAAAACATCAATGTCGAGAGACTTCATCAACATACCTAAGGATTCTTGCGTGTTACAAATTCTCATAAGGTTGTGAATATCGGATAAGATACCAAAACTGAGATCGAGAAGTGAAAGATAATTTCCTATTGTTTGGAGATTTTCCTAGTTGTGAATGGAACAAATGGTCATGTAAGGTAAGAAATCTAGTTGGGTGGTCTCTTCTTCATTGCATTTGAACCCCGAGTCCTTGCACTTACCATGCGACCAACACAGAGTCGAATCACCTTTCACCTTCCATGTCCACACACAAATTTGTATTCTAGTATTTGAAAAACCATAAACATGAGTATTGTGCAATGAGGCATCATGAGACATATTTAGCATTGATTTTCACAAGAATTTGAGGCTCGAGACATGTGCTTTTTATTGAGCACCTCTAATCCCCGAGTCATTTGATGTTTTATAAAAGAAATAGACCTTGTATGCATTAACTTCTATGTTGAAAAGATGCCATCTCATCGCTCCATCCATCTAGAGAGTCACCCCATCTCACTCTTGACGTTCTTAATTAGGCTGCATCACTTTTCGACATTTCCTATTAGGAATTTTTATAATGATAATTTTAAACTTTAAATTCACTTTTGTTAACAAAAATTTTAAAACTAATATTCTATATTTTCATCATAGTATTAAAATATTCAATTAGTTTTTGAAAATATAACTAGATATGAATTTCGAGTAGATTTAAGAAAGAAGATATTTTAATCAAAAATTTATAATTTAAATAAAAATTTGAACATTTTAAAATCCATTAGATTATGTTTAGAAAATCTCCGAGTTATCCCTGATATGTTGACATTCCTAACTAAGCTACATCCCTTTTTCACATTTTTTATTAAGAACTTCTATATTTGTTATAATATTATAATTATTTAAATAAATTTTAAAATATAATATAAATATATTAATTATAATACTTTTTTTTAGAACACTATTATATATATTCATTCATAATTTGTTTTTCAAAATATAACTAGATAAAAAATTGGGGTAAATTTAATAGAGAAAAGTTTTTAATATGAAATTCATAATTTAAATAAAAAATTAAAACATCTTACAAAATAAAAATACTTTAGAAATGTATATCTTAAAAAAATTTACTTAAAGTGTTATATGTTAATTTTGATCACACTCTTATTTAAATATAGTATCTTTACAAATATGTACAAAAGTGAATACCATGATATAGTGGAAAGGGTGTTGTTTAAAGATAGTACCTTTACAAATATGTTCAAAAGTGAATTCCATGGTATAGTGTAAATTTAGTGTTTACCATGACTGTAGGTGTGAATTTTGAAATATGGAAAAGTCTCCTTCATAATTTGAATGACTACAAGTGCATCATTTGAGATGGGGATAGTCTAAGGTACCAATATCCATTTTATGATCACTATATAAAATAGTTATACATAAATTATACCTAAATTTCGTGAAATAATGAATATAAATATTGATAATGAGATTAAAATTTAAGTGATTAAATTAAAATATTATAAATGAGGTTTCGTTTTCTTCAAAATAAAGAAGAAAATAGGGATGGCTCAGTGATAGTGGGATACCCTGCCAAACCTACATTCTGCAAACACCTATGCATGTAAAATACATTTCCTATTTTCAGTCCAACACACATTCCAATCTGGGAAAATTATTTAAGGATTATAGTGCGGAAGCTACTTTCTTCTACTCTCAAAAATCTGAGATTATAAACCATAAAAATAACTCCACTTTAAAAATGCGAATCAATACAATTTAGAACCCCAAATCTTTGCTCTCTCTTATATTAATGTCCATTCGACTTCATGGTTCTTTAATCCATACCTTGGTTCAAGAATTACCAAGGGTGCCAACCATATAATAAGGACTCTCGGTCCTACTGCCTAACATTTCATTAACATAAACTTCGACCTTGGTTCAAAACATAAACCACCGCACCTTTAACATCGGTTCCCATAGCATATTCAACTCATATCAATAACAATTAGTCGACTTTGTTTATCAACCTATGCTTGAACCATATTAATGTTTAACATTAACCCAACATTAATACAATTTATATATTCGGTCCCATACATACCTTCGATCATAGTACATCATATAACTTAGGCTTTGGTTAAATGCCAAAGACTAACATATCTTAATACTGGGCCATGACAGCTATGACTTGTTCAACGCTTCATCACATCCAACGCTGGCAACTTATCGCACTTCCACGCAACAAATCCAACGATTAATACTCCATTGCTCTCCAATACGATGAGACCAATGCAATGACCTCTGATACAATGTGGATCGGACGATTAACATGTCATCTCACTCCAACCGGATGACCACCACTGTTGATCTATGACTTTAGCAACCCATGCACAATTTCAATATACAGATACCATCAGATCTCCATAACCTTCCATCGGACGGTTATTGCGTTGATTTGAACCCAGCTCCTTAACACTCAATTCTCACACGACAAAAGTAGTTTTAAAAACCCACTAGTTGCTACGTGTCCTCTGATGACTATTATCACATTCTATTCTAGAATACCACTTACCATTTTTAAACTGCGCGAGACCACCAGTTTGTTGTCTCAAAACCATTCTCACGGTTCCAATTTTTTCATTTATTCTTGGTTCCGTTCAACTCATGGGTTTTTCACCAATTCTCTATGTTTTGATTTACAAACAATTCTGTTAACTGCACTCATTTTCGCCTCAGGATCGCACCTCTATTTTCACTGCAAGTTCTCATTTCATTGATTTTGGCTTACTATGTACTCACAGCTCCATTGTTTTGGTTGTGCTATCGAATCCCCTTTTTTATTTTCACGGTTCATTAAAACCCAGGACCTTCAATTAACTCAACTATGTTTCTTAATTAAAGGTTGTGCGCCTCCATTCTCTTTCATCTTAATGCTGATCTCGCAGATTCAATATAGAATTACACATATCGACTGCTTCCTTCATAAAAGAAAAAAAACTCATCGATCCTGTTTAACTCTTCTCACAGGACTCACGCATTCAATACTCAGTCTCCAACGAAATTCTGGATTGTGGTTTAATTATAAAAATCGATTATGTGAATCGAATACCCAATTCCCTACACAGATGCTGATATATGTGCAAGTGCGCATTCAGATTAATAGAGGATATATATAATTCAGAAATCTGAAAAAGAACCAAAGTCGTCCTTCAGGCAGCGAACCCCTAAATTCAATTCACTGTCAATGCCTTACACAGAGGCATCAAATTCAATGAGACTCAACGTGATTCCAGTTTGGCTTCACTCAATCTTCAAATCCAAATAATTCTTTTTATAACCCCATATGGAATCAATTCAATTCAGGATGCATTCAACTTGCTATATATAAATTGAGACATGCAATTAATTTCTATACTGGAATCGATCCTTCGAGTGATCGATTCACCCAATTTTTCAAGTCAAAGTAAACCACACACAGTCTCACGCACGAATCGATTCGACTCTGAAATTCTCTGCATAAATAAAACTCAATTAATTACAAAGACTTACCTCCTCTGTGGCCTGATCTTCAAATAAAATGGCCCTTTGAACTGCCTGTAGGCTTACAGGAACAAGCCCCTGTTTGCCCAAACCTGAAGCACTCACACACTGTCGATCTAATGATCCCTCCTCTTGATGCCTTTGGCTTACATTTATACAAAATATTAATGAATCGATTTAGCTCCCTTGCAGCTCGACAAAACTCTTGGATTTCTCAAGGTCCTAAATTTAGCCTAAATCCCTAGATTTACTGAAACTGACTCTTCACATTCCTAACTAATCAACTTCCCTCAGTTCTTGAATCATTTGGGAACATTTACAATTTCTCTCCATATTTAATTTAAAATCACTCAAATTATTTAATAATTACATAAGCAAGTAAAAATATAAGACCCCCCTATGTCTATGAAAATACAAAGTATTTTTCGGAACCTAATGCCCCTGCATCACTCAAGTTTAGTTCACATTTTTAACAACATTATTGAAGCCTATGCATTATATTAAGTTTCTGAAAATTTTGAATTAGGTATTACACGAGGTGGTTTCTTTTGGTGATTACTTTAATATAATTCGCCATTTATTTTTAGGACATCTCCCCTCAAAAAAAATTCAAGTTAGTGTTTCAATTGGTTGTACCATTCTATCTCCAAGAAGAAATGTGTCCATATTCTCAAATAAAAAAACTATAATATTGATCACATTGATAATTTGGAGTCAGTGGCAAATCAAGGTGAATTTTGGTGACAAGAGAAAAAGGGGTGTGTTCCCCTTCCTTAAAGGTAAACTTAAAAACCAAAATGCATGAGTAATTCCTCATGGTTTAATGTAACATCTTGATGCTTTATAAATTTTCGTTTTTGTTAGGTAAGTTTTAGAAAATGTACAAGTGGACTATTGTAGATATTGTAGAGTTTTGTTCAAAAGATTCAAGATGAAAGTTAACCAAATGGTTATGAATATATACTTTTTTTTACCTTGTCCACTAGTTTCAACTTGCTTATGTAAATAGTGTATATATACTAAACTTTAACTCAATGTATTTTCATATAATCCTATTTTCAAATCATTATATATATTAATAATATTACAAATATCTTATCATTATATAAATGTTCTATAATAATAATTTATTATTATATTATATTTCTATTGTTTACACATAAAATGTGGAAAACTCCACTTCACACCGCTTCATGTTCTTTAAATAGCATTCAAAGAAGCCCAAATATTTACAACTTTAATTCAAATAATAATCTCAAGGTAAATATTATAGGGGAATGAGGTCAATATGATACATTGAGATTTCATATCCTTTGGCTAACAATTAGCTCTTAGTTTTGGATTTCATAAATATGTTTCAATTGGATATCTATGAGGTTTTTTTAGATTAGGTAACTTATGTTGTTTCAAAGAATATTTATACAAAGGAATGGTTTTCTTTCGGTGCCTGAATTAGGTTACAATGAGTTTTTGGGTCGGTAAGTAAATTAGTATGAAAGGATGTTCTTTACATTACAGAAAGGTTTTAGAATAAAAACATTTTAGATATTAGTACAATCCAAATACATTTAATATGAATCTGATAGATACGAAGTTGATAACCTTTATAGACATCTAGAGGCCATGAGAAGGCCTAAGATTAAGGACATAAAAATCCATTTGAAATTGAGAGGGTACTATAAGAGGAAGTGTAGTGACCATTCAGATGAATTGGATCTCTTAAGATGAACTAGAAAGGAGAGACCAAAAGGACCAAATTTTCATACGAAAAGGCATAATATATTGAAGACGAAATTGTAAAAAAATTGCTAATTAAAAAAAAAAAAAAAAATCCATAAAAAGCCTCCAAGTAGTTGTGGATGATGAAAAACAACTTGGTGATTGTGTTGAGTCATTTTGGAACATTTCGAAGGAAATCCTTTGGATGAGGTTCCTAGGGAAGTTTTGTGCTTAGCTAAGAGTTTTATGTCAATGAATATGCAAGAAATTGCATATTAGTAAAATATTAATGTCGTAATTGAGGATCATATTGTTGGTTTACTAGAAATGAAAGAAGGAAGTTATATTGAAGTAAAGAAGTCATTGGTGAAGAAGATGGAGACAACAATACTTATATGGACAAGAAAGAAACAAATTTGGGCCAGGTTAAAAACAACATTTTGGAGTTTGTAGTTGTGAAGAGCATTTCACTACATGAGTAGGCTACAAAATATGAAGTGATATGGAGTTTAGATCCATAGTAGGCACCTAAAAAGGACTATTAGTGATGAGGATAATGATTCCAAATTGAACTCCAAATTTGAAGGATCTTTAGTGAAATAGGAAAATAAATATGGAGAGGTCCATAATAAATATGAATGAATAAAGAAAAAAAACCATACAAGTACCAGAAGCCAAAAGAAGAAGACGTGACCACAAGTGTAGCAATTGCAATAGTGAATCTGCAATGAAAAATGAGGCTCAACGAAAAAGTAGTGCAACATGATGAGGCATCAAGGCCTCAATGTTGTGCTAGAAAATAAGAGAATTCACAAGAGCACAAATTAATTAAACTAGAAGTGAATCTTAGTATTGAAATTGAATCTTAATATTGAAGTAGACATGGAAAAGGAGGAAGAGACTCATGTCATAGATTGCATAGTATGGAAGATGGCTACTACGAGGTAATTACACCATCTATTACACAAAATAAATGGCCACTTCTATGCATGAAAGGAAAATTGCAATTGTAACCAAGAAAACAAGTGGAAGAAGCAAGAGCATAAAGGACACATGCATATCTCTCTAAATATATTGTCTACACTTATAGCTCGCTAAATATATTGTTTATGATTCAATTATAAGGGAGTATTATCAGTACAAGTGGTATTGGAATGCTTCTGAGGGGAGTAATTGGAATAAAATTGATCATTTGTATCGTCTCTCTCTCTCTCTCTCTCTTTAAACATCTTTTAAGAGTGAAGATAAGATTTTGCAGTTTGAATAATTTTATAAAACCTTTAAATATGGTGGATTATAAAAGAATAACTAAAAATATTGTCAAGGAACATAAACCTAAAAAATACAATGATTTAATAACTGACAAAGAAATTTAAGGATAATGGAAGGGATACAAACCCTAGTGATCCTCCATCTAAGTGACAAATTTTCCCTTCAAATGGATTGATAATTTTGTCTAGTAGAAACCTTGGGAATTCATAAGTATATCTTTAATGAGATCTCCAAGTACTTCACACCAAAAATCGAGGAAATATCTTCTATTGATGGCTTATGGAAATGATCTACAACAATTCAAAACAATTTGGAATGAGAGGAGTTCCTACATGTATAGATGAGGCTTACAACTACTTCCCATTCTTTATTCCGTAATGGTTAAGGAATAAAAAACAAGTGACTTTTCGTCCATACAAATAACGATACCAAGACAAATTACAATAAAATGATGCTTTTACATGCATATTACCCTAAAAAGGAAGTGACATCACCTTTCTAAGTGGATCTCCAAACTTTAAAATTCTTTGAGTAAGTCTAGAAATAGGACAAGGAAGCCTCCTTATCCACTCTAGATATGGATGAGAACATAATCACCATGGAAGATTAATAACACATCAACAGTGCACAAATTGTAGCACTGACACTGAATTTGGGGAATTCGTATAGTATACTCAAAATGGAGAAAAATATACCACATTTAATTTATTAGGTAGTTTTTATATCATTATTTTGGGTTTTGAGGTCATTACCTGTCCAATTTGAGTTTCATAAGAAGATAGGTTATTAGGGCTTAGAGATGAATCTAAATAGAGGTGTATGATGCCCTTTTCACACTTATTCGATGACCAAAATCAATTTGTATGTTTTTAGGGGCTATGATAAGGTTGTAGTGGGTTTTGTTACATTCTAAAAATAGGTTCCAAAAATGGATTTGAGTGACGATATTGATGAATTGATAGAATTAGAGTATGGAAAACAACATGAAAAATATTTATAGTTGTTTATATGAAAATGTTTTGTAGTATTTATGAGAGTAGTTGCAGGTTATTACAATGAAAGTGGCTGCAAGTTATTTTAGTGGCAATGGTTGTGATAGTAATTTTGGACTATACGGTGAAATAAATTACAGGTCACAGATTATGACATTACTTATGATTCAATGATATTTGATAAAAGTGGATCTAGTTCAACATGATATGAAGTAAACACCCATAAGGATGTTGTAAAAGGAGGTGGGTTCCTCCATTGATGTTAAAGCTCCAATTAGGTTGGAGCATACTCATTTTCAAGGTTGGAGCCTAGAGTAGGCTGGTTCCTTCTCATTATAGAGGTTGGTGCCTCAATCAGACTGTAGCCTACAAATAGTAGTTTCTTGTATATTTTTGAGGTTAGTGCCTTAATTAGGTTGTATCCTACTACAAGTGGTAAGTTTCATATCTTGGGAATAGTTTCCTCTAATAGGTTGTAGCTTGCAAATCTATGTAATGAATTGAATATAAAGAAGAAGAAGGATTTATGTTTTTCTCCTGTATGGGTTTCCGTGTAAAAGTCTTGTGTCTCTATGTGATGTGATGGGTTCTTGAAGCATTTTTAATATGTTGGTAACTTTATGATGCTTTAATTTCTCTAATGTTATTATTATTATGGTTATGATTCATTTTTGCATGATTGCTTACTTATGAAAAGTTATGAAATGGTAAATTTATATTACACTAATTCATCTACACACATCTCAGTTGACCTTTGGGCCAACAAGTGGTATTGGAGTAGGTTCCTTAAGAGAAATTAACTACTCGAAGGTTGAAGTTCAAGGAGTATGGTCGCCACCGGAGTAGTGGGTAATCCCTCTATGTTTGATGGGACTAATTATGCATTTTGGAAACTAAAGATGGATACTTATCTCATTTCCTTGGGAGAAGAAGTTTGGGAAATTGTAGAAACTGAATATACAGTCCCTAATGCTATTCTGGAAAATGTAAGAAAGAAGGAAGTCTACACATATAATGAAAAATCTAAGAATGATATCTTAAGTGCCTTAAAAAATTCATAATTTTTCAAATTAATGTAGTGAAAGTCAACTCATAAGGTGTGGAATAAACTCAAAACTTATTATGAAGGGGGTGCAAAAGTAAAATAAGTTAGGTTGTAAGCACTCAGAGGGTACTTTCAAAGTTTGAATATGAAATAATAAGAGGACATGCCTTCATATTTCCTTTGAGTATAAAGTATAGTCAACTTCATTGTAATATACAGTGAATAAGTTCTAGATAGCTTATGAAATGAATTGATGTTACTTCCATCAATATTCAATCCATCTTCAAGGCTACAAAAAATTAAAAAACAACTACTGAAAATGTTGCTACAATCAATGACAAGTTGTATGAGGACATGCAACATCTTCAATTGGGGAAGAATGTTGGGTCTCTAAAATATGATTCATTTCATCGTCTTTTATTTCACTTTTCTTTAGGATTTGTCATATTCTGCAGCTCCATAACCATGCACTAAGACCATTTTCATGATTAAATATGGGTTTATACAAATGATTTTCGAATACATTTATTTTGGTATTTTACATGAATTTATGGTAAAATATTTGAAAAATAGCATGTATTCACTTATATATAGGCTGTATGAGTTTTGTTACGTGTGTAGGCATATTTGAAGATTCCAACAAGTGATATTTGGCCTCGAAGACTCAAATTCGAATGTCCTCTTCAAACTGTTGAATATTTGAAGAATATTTGAGATCATTGATCGAGTACATTTCATGGATAAAAATCATGGAAATTTTCATAAGTGTCTCCTATCAAATCTAGGAGAGATTTGTGAGAGGATATGAAGAGATGCTAGTTTCTATATGTCAAGACATGGTTGCAACCACATGAGATATTTGTGGAACTATGAGAGATTTTTGGATCTACATTTATGAATTAGTTATCTAAGTTTTTGTATAAATATAAGTGTCTTCTCCTCTCAAAATGTGTGAAATATTTGGGAGCTATGCTCATGCTTCAATGTAGAGGTTTTGGTGATAAGGATTGGTACTATGCTTATGATTGATGTAATGAATACCATTGTAGTTCACTATGACATGTTGGTGCCTTCGTTTGGTGTTTTATCAATATTTTTCTCATCTTTCCACCTCCTATGCACTTTAGGAAGGCCACCTAGTGAGTATGGTATGTATTCCATTTTTTTTTAGTTTCTATATGTTCATTTTAATACTTTTAATTAGATGCATTGTTTACACTCTTTTATTATCATTCCATCTGTGTTCCTTTTTAGGTAAAACATTATTGCTTTCATTTCATGTACTCATAGGTTTTAAATGTGTCTCCTTTTAGATTCATAGATATCCATGAATGAATCTAATTTGACAATGCACAGATTATTCATTTCAATTGATCTCTCACTGCTTTCAAACTAAGTTTCCTTCAAATTTTATAGTTTAATAACTCATTTCTTTCTTAGTATAGCATTTGTTTTTTCCATATTAAATTAAATTTTAATTCATTAAAATAGATTTAATTTCCTGTTGATAAGATATATTTACTTTCCTATTGATAATATAGATTTACTTTCATGTCATTAGAATAGATTTATTTTCATGTCAATAGAGTAAAACACATATTTCATTAAATTTGGAAGTATTCTATTACAAGGACTTCAACAACATTAATTCTTTTGTAAATCACCATATTAACCTAATTTAAGATAAAAATAATTTTAGGAATGTCAAACCAATTAGAGACCACGAATAGGTCAAACATGGGGCTGTTAGGTGCAATAGTATCAATGCACAATATGAGTGTGAAATAAAACTCTTAGAAGAAATTTATTTAAGGTGAAATTTATTTATTTAACCCCCTTTCCCACAAACTATGAGAGAGTTGTTGATTGAATAATGGTGATGTGAGGATCTTAGTGTAAGTGTAAAAGAGGTGCCTCCCTTGCATTGCTTTGTAACTAGTCTACAAGAAACTCAGTAAAACAAATTTGTGCTAAATTTTCTACCCCTTCATGCCTTTAAGTAACACTAATGAGGAGGTGATAATTCTTCTTTAGAACATCCATGCATCCACTATAAAATCTAGGCACTATTGATCTTTGTATTTCAAGAATATTGGGTATAATTTATCTATCTCCACTAAAAGCCAAGTACATTGAATGATAGTTCTTAAATGGATATTCAAGTCATTCCACTATGATGGACACTGTCACAAATTAGTCATTGTTGAGAACCAATATACATAGACAAGTAAGTAGTGGAATCAAGGGTTTTAAAACAATAATACACTTAATGGGAGTCCGGATATTTATCTCTCCTTGTCAAAATTGTCAAAACCTAATAGTGGTCCTAATGTAATAGTTCCAACCTATTTTACGAAAAACCATGATTGACCATTACTTTCACCAAGAGGAGAAAATGAAAAGAATTGTTAATGGGAAATAAATAAATGTGAAACACAAATTATGTATTTTATTTCAAAATTATATAAGTCCTCATGCTCTTTAATTATTAAATACTAAATGTAACTACTAATAAATTATCATTAAAATGATAATCTTGAATATCAAATATGTATTAAAATTCATTTATCTATTACACATGATTTTCCATGTGGTCTAAATAAACCATTTAAAACCCATTATCAATAAATTCTAATTAGTTTTGTAAAAAGATGTATCTTTACTTACATTAAGAGATTTATCTCAAAAATATATTACATTTATAAGATTGTGTCCATACATATAACTAAATGGAATACAATAAATAGCTTCAGGCCTTGTTAGCCTCTATGAGATTATTTTAATTACAAATAGTTTATTTCATAATTGAATTTTACAAAATGTTAATCTTGATGGGAAAATCATGTCATAGGATGGAAAAAAGTTTCAATATGTTCATTTGTGACGCAAATCTTGAATGAGCCTGAATAGTCTACTTAATGCTCATTATGAATTATTTAATCCATATTTTAATAGAATTTTCTTTTATATAGAGTTTTCTTTTAGAAATAACAATGTCACATTTATACATTCATATTAAACCACATGACAGGTAAATAAAAATCAATCAATTGTTTCTTGACTTATCGACTTATATGGCATGTTGGAATATAAAAGTATTTGATTTAAAAATGCATAGTTAGAAAAAATTATTGATTTAAAATAGAATAAACCACTTAGAACTCATCATCAATTGATTTTGAATTATTATTTTTTCTAAAAAATGTATCTTTAATTACATTAAGAGATTTATTTCAAAAATATAATACATGTAAAACCTTGTATCAATATATATAACTAAATAGAATTTAATATGTCTTGCTTTATGTCTAATTGGTTTTTATTATTTCAATTAGAAATAATTTATTTATGAATTGAAATTTACAAAATGTTAATAGGGATGATAAAATCAAATGGTGTATGTTGTAAAAATTTGAAATACATTTCTTTATTAACTATATCTTAAGAGAACTTTAGGAACCTACTTACTATTCATTATCAACTAATTATTTCTTGTTTTGTAAATTAATTTGTTACCTGCTTAATTTGTTACTTGGATATGCATGGAAGCAAATGGACGCAGAAGTTAGACTATTGGAAGCTACCCTTTAGATTTTTTTTGTGCCATCAGGTGGGGCATTTAGCACAGGACTATATAAAGCAGGACTATATAAGGTATTTAGCATCAAATGCATGTTATCGATTGCTTAGGGGGTGACGACGTGCCTCCTATCTCTCCAAAGCTCCTCCCTTCTGGTGATTCTTCGGTAATTCCGCCCCTCCCGCGCTCTCTTCCTTAATCATGCCCAAAATTCATTTCCCCTGTGTCTGACGACTCAAGTCATCCTTCTAGCCCTTACACCGCTAAGTTGCGGTCATGCTCATCCTCTCGAATTAGCCCTGATATTTCGTCCAAAGGCGGTCTTGCCATGCAACACCTCCTAAAATATCTCTCGGACGCAATTTAGCTTTGTCTAAATCTCAAAATAAAGCTTATATGGATGTAAACGCAGGAAAACAAAAAATGATTCAACGAGCTCTTAGATTAGGGAGCCCCCTTAAAAAGGGCCTCAAGCGATCCTTCTCTCCTTCAACGTGTGGGGTCTTGGGGGCACCCCTTCACAATTAGCCCTCAGAAGGTTGTGGAAATCTGTCAATCTAGATGTCATATCTCTCCAAGAAAAAAAATTTCCTAGTCTCCAAGCTCGTGATATCTTATCCAAATGGCTTGTTGATTGCTATTTTTTCTCTGTTGATGTAGCAGGATTGGCAGGAGGCATTATTACTGTTGTTAGTCCCTCCCTTACTGTCCTCTTGTCCTCCTACTCTCCTTCCTATATTAAGACTTCCATTTTCGATCCTAAATCAGGAAGCTCCCTTTCTCTTCTGAATTTTCATGGTCCATGTGATAATAAGCGGACATTCTGGGGGGGATTTTTTCCTTTCGAAAATTAGGAACTTGGAAAAATTGATTTTGGGTGGTGATTTAAACTTCACCCTCTCTCTCGATGAAATTGTTAGGTAAACTTGACTCGGGATAGAGTCAAAGTTGACTAGGGTAAATAGTAGTGGTTTTGGGGCACATGGTTTTGTGCACCCATGGTTTTGGCCCATGGTATTGCATGTAATGGAGCCTATAAAAAGGCTGGGAAGACTTCATTGTAATGAAGGCCTGGAGGTGAGCGGTGGCTCACTTGGATGGATTGGCCAGGGTTTTCGCTAATGGTTAATGAAATTTCATTGGTTGGGTTTTCCTGAATAAACATATTTGTTTATGTTCATGATTTGTTGCTGGTCTCTTTGTATTTATTTCTCTCAGTAAATGTTTATTTCTCTCTTAGTAAATTTTTGTTTTATTTCTGCGGTAAATTCCTAACAACTGATATCGAAGCTATATTTGGCTTCAGAGAGACACTTCTATTGTCATGGTTTTATATGGCCTGGTGAATGGAGACATCTGACTGCAAATAAACAAAGCGACATGCTCGATCTAAATTGTCAAAGGTAGCACTAAGTTAGATCGCCAAGGAATACGAGTGTGTGTTGGGTGGACAGCCGAGTATGTGGACTCAACAACATGAGCGAGTTCATGGATCTGGTGATAGCATAAGCCATAGGAATAATAGGGAATCCCATGGAGGGATCCGGCAACATGTATTTGCAATTTTTGGTGTAATGAATATGACGTTGCTAAAAAAGAGGCAACCAAATTTAGATCTGGTTGACGAGGCCATTTGCTGGAGGGCTTTGCAAAACACCGGCCAAGCGTAGAAGACTGTTAAGCATGTTTGTGTGGCTGCGGTGGAAGAGCCGAGTTTGAATTTCCACAAAAATACAGTCATAAAGGAAGAGCCTTGGGATTTTAATACGTGCTGATAACCAGAGTTTTAGATCTACTGTTCAATTGGGAGGAGAGTCGTTGCATGAGCATAGATCTGAGTGTTTTTTTTTTAATTCTGTGTGGATCGTTCCTGCGTGCACTAGCCGTGGGATGGGAAAATCGGAGCATAGTAGCAAAGAAGCATGGGAGTGGACGTGTTGGCAGCGTTAGGAGAGAGCTGAGAGAGCTGGTGAACTCCTACTTGCAAAATTCCCATGAGAGAGATGACTAAAATGAGCAGCACTCAGGTATGCGCTCTGAAGCATGGGATTTCACGCATGATGATGAACTATGCCTAGTTCCAGATGACTAGACTATGCATGAGGTAAAGTATCCTGTGATATCCGTTGGTTGAGAATTACCACCACGGTGACGATGTGGCTGGTTACTATGGACCGAGCTTCATCAGTTGCATTAAAACGAGAGATAGACATGATGGCAGACATGAAATGCCCAAGTATATGAGTGTCTAGGCACTGAAGGAGATGAATGCTTGGGAAATGGCAGTGGATGAAATCTTGATGGTTGTGAAAACACTGCGATGCAGGGAGCAGATGAAATTTAGTAAGTTTTTCGAGGATAGATGCGGTGCAGGTTTTGGATATGCAGATGTAGAGGTTTGGAATTGGCCCGAATATAAATTTTTGAGGACATGCAAAGGAAACTAAAAACCCAAGAAAAGCAGATCTTGTCACGAGTGATACCGCTTGCAAAGGCAACATCCTAATTGAAGCTAACATTTTAAAAGGCATCTTCCAGCTGGTTCGTACATTGAAGGTGATTGACCACTGCGGAGATGGATAGAGAGTTTCAATAGATGTGTGGTGGACAAAGAAAATAGGATGAGGTTTTCCATTCACGGGAGTAGAAGGGCATGGTGTAGAGGAGAATCGATACATAACCCATTGGAGGAATTCTCAGGAGAGAAAAGTGTTTAACAGAATGTGTCAATCAAATGAGAGAGGATATTTGTAGGTTGATTAATTAAAAATTGATGAACCATGTATCTAAAGAGAACTCCTAGAGGACTGGCGGTTACAGAGGCTGGTGACCCATATAATCCGATAGATGGGTTCTTTTTTTATATGGACATTGATGTATAACTAAGATGTCCTCTTTGAAGAGGACATCATGAATGAATGGATATAATGGTCATACAAAGAAGAGCAACAATGAAACAAAACAAAAAACAAAAAAAATTATAATGGAGTTAATTTTTACATGTAAATGGGCATACTTCTGTAAGACCTGGTATGGCATGCGTACCCCTGGGTAATCACTGGTAAAGTCTGGGTTGGAGCTAGGTGATAGGGGGGATGTCAAGTTAACAATTACCCTGGGTAAAAATTTGAAGGGGGAAGAGCTAGAGTGACTGGGGTTGTCTCACTTAGCAGGTTTGGCTGGATTTAGTCAATAATCCCCAAGTCAAGTTTAAGGGGGGAGTTGTTAGGTAAACTTGACTCGGGATAGAGTCAAAGTTGACTAGGGTAAATAGTAGTGGTTTTGGGGCACATGGTTTTGTGCACCCATGGTTTTGGCCCATGGTATTGCATGTAATGGAGCCTATAAAAAGGTTGGGAAGACTTCATTGTAATGAAGGCCTGGAGGTGAGCGGTGAAGGCTCACTTGGCAGGATTGGCCAGGGTTTTGGCCAATGGTTAATAAAATTTCATTGGTTGGGTTTTTCCCTAGATTTGGGGTTTTCTCGGATAAACATATGTGTTTATGTTCATGATTTGTTGCTGGTCTCTTTGTATTTATTTCTCTCAGTAAATGTTTATTTCTCTCTCAGTAATTTTTTTTTAATTTCTGCGGTAAATTCCTAACAGAAATTTCGAGTTATTCTGCAAGACTCAAGCCTCTATCTCCATTTCTCCAATCCATCATTGAAAATCATGAATTAGTGGATGTTCAGCCCACAAAATTGGAGCCCACTTGGCGAAATAACAGAAAAGATCTAGAAGCTATAGCAATATTAGACCAGTTTTTAATCTCGGAGTCTCTGTTAACTTCTCATTTTCAGGTTCAGTCATGTGTTGAGTCAGGTGGAATATCAAACCATAGGCCTATTGTGCTAACTCTGGTATCTCCCGAATCAAAGCCTCCGGCTTCGTTAAAATGCAATCCAGCATGGCTGTTGGAAGAGGATTATAAAGCACTGGTGATCTCGTCCTGGACACATTTAGCTCCTTCTCATTCACAATCATACATGCAGATGTGGGCTAAAAATATTTCAAAAATAAAGAATGTTACTAAAACATGGGCGAGCGTTTTTCGTACAAATCAACAGCTTCTTTTAAAATCCACTGAATATGAGATAAGTGAAATTTTTAAATAGAACACCATTGGTGTTCTGTCGGCATCTGAAGTGGAATCCTTAAAAAACCTGGAATTAAAATGACATAAGCTGCTACAACAGGAAGAACAATTATGATGCTTAAAGAGTTGTGTGACCTGGATTAAAGAAGGGGACAATAATACTAAATTCTTCCATCATTTTACAAAACATAGAAGAAACCAAAATTCCATTTTCGAAATCAATAATGAGAATGGGGAATTGGTGCGCTCCTTCAATGAAAAATCCAGAGTAGGGGTTAATCATTTCAAAAAAGTATTCTTTGCTCCTGAGGGATGCCCCATCCAAGAAATCCTGCAGGTTTTACAATTGTTCCCTCATATGATCACGGATGATATGAATATGGCCCTTACTAAAGAAGTGGATGAAGTGGAACTTGAACAAATCTTAAAGAGTTTCCAAAAAGGAAAAAGCCCCGACCCTGATGGATTAACGATTGAATTTTTTCTGGGTTTTTATGATCTATTGAAGAACGGCTTATTATTAGTAATCAAGAAATCACAACAATCCAAAAAAAATTTGGGCTCTATAAAATCTACCTTCATTTCACTGATTCCTAAAAAATCCTCGTCAAAGGATTTTGACGACTTTCGCCCTATATCTTGTTGCAATATGGTGTATCAGTTAATCTCCAAAATCATTGCTCAACGATTAAAAATACTATTAAGCAGCATCATTTTGGAATAATAATTCAGTTTTCAAGATAAGAGGAAAATCCACGATGCGGTCTCGTTGGCTCAAGAAACCCTTCATTCTATAAACCTAAATAAAAATCCTCCCTTTGCCCTCAAGCTGGACTTATAAAATGCATATGATAGGGTAAATTGGAATTTTCACAGGTTATTACTCATTCATATTGGCATGGCAATGGAAGTTGTTGAATGGATTATGGGTTGTATGCAATCAGCCTCTTTTGTTGTCTTGATCAATGGATCACCCTCAACCTTCTTTCACTCCTCTCGGGGGCTCCATCAAGGGTGCCCTCTATCTCCCTTTTTGTTTTTTCTTATAGCTGAAGCCCTGAGTTGTTTATGTAAATATGCCAAGTGATCAGGAAATCTTAAAGGAATTCTCATTGCAGGTACCGAGTTCGTTTCCCATATCCTCTTTGTAGATTACATTTTACTCTTTGGTTACGCCTCCAGTGAAAATGCCAGATCTGTGCATAACATTTTAAGCCTTTTTCAAAAAGCTATGGGGATGCTAATAAATGTAGAGAAGTTTGTGTTGGCTCACAAAAACATACCAAATCAAACTCTTTCCCAGATAATGAGCTTGCTCCCCTTTCCCACTTGTGAATGGAATTTTGGTTTTAAATACTTGGGTTTCATTTTAAAACCAAACTCTTATTGTTTCAAGGACTGGTTATGGCTCTACCAAAAAGTTGAAAAACAAATCTCACATTGGACAAATCGTTTTATTTCTCCAGGAGGCCATTTGGTTCTTCTTAAATATGTTCTTCAAAGCATTCCTATGTATTGGGCCACCATCGCATCTATCCCTAAATGTATCCTTCACAAAATTTGGAAGAAGTGTTTTTATTTCCTATGGACTGCCAGCAAAAGAGCTGAAGGTATACCCCTCGTTAAATGGTCGGCTTTGGCACATTCAAATGATTTAGGTGGATGTGGCATAAAAGATCTCCCATCTTTCTGTCTCTACATCACTCCTAAATCTTTATGGAGATTATCTGAATGCCTGAATTCTATATGGAGCAGAGTCTTATGTGAAAAATACTTTTCGGGGAATTCTATTATTTCTTGGTTCAGAAACCCAAACAAGTCCCACAAAAATGCTTCCATTGGTTGGAAGGCTTTGGTATTGGCCTTCCCTTTCATTGGACAGTGGTTAGCATGGAATATCGAAAATGGAAAATCCGTTAAAATCGATATGGATCCTTAGGTTGGGTCTGGAGACAATTTCCTTCTATCTGAAAGAGTTCGCTCTATCCTCAAAGATAAAAAAATCCATACCATTGCAGACGCAGTAGTGTCCTTGCTGCAAATATGGGGATCTACGAGATGGATAGATGCTATTTCTTTATACCTTCCTCCTCCTCTGCCTATTGAGTGGTCCGCTATAATTATCTGCCTGTAAACAATTTTATTTTCATACAGTCTGAGTTGAGGATTCACTGGTGTGGACTAAGAATAGCGTGAATGGCATGTACATGGTGAAATTGGGTTACAAAGTTGCAATGGAAGCCTTTTCCAAGGAGGATCCTCCGTCTTGGATTACTCCCTTGTGGAAATCTAAAAGCTTGTTAAAAGCTAAATTGGTACTATGGCTTTCACTAAAAAACCAGCTCCTAACCTGGGACAGCCTTCAACGGAGGGGTTGGGAAGGGTTGAGTTGTTGCTCCATGTGTGGCAATGCAACAGAATCTATTTCTCACATTTTCTCCTCTTATTCTTATGCAGAGTCTGTTTGGAATCTCTCTTCTTCTTCAATTTCTGCTTCTCATATGCCATGGACAGATTCCTTCGAATCTAGGATGAAGCAGTGGTGGAATGAGCCTGGGGTAAATTCCTTTTCTGCATTTCCTTCATTATTCACATATGACATTTGGTGGGCTCAAAATATGGCTATATTCAATGAAAAATATATTCCTGAAGAGTTGATAGCAGCTTTAATTGTTCAGTGGGCAACCAACTATCATTGCTCACACAAGCCTCCTAGAATTCGTCATGTGGTACCTCTAGTTATTGATCAAAGCTTTTCATAGGCCCTTTTTTATGGTGCATGACAAGGTTCTCCTTCATTCACAGGTGCAGGAATTGTTCTTCATGTCTCCATGGATTCAAAATTCCATATCTCTTTTGCGCCCGGCCATGGCTCAAACAGTAAGGCTGAGCTTGCATCTCTGTGGGTTGTCTTTCATGTAGCTAAATTCAAATCAATTACTTCTCTTCAATGATTTGGAGATTCTAAAATGGTAATAGATTAGACTCTACACAAGTCTCAAATCCACTCTCCTCACTTGCAAGCCATCCTTCGAAGTATTCGTCGCCTCCAACAATCATTTCTTTTTCTCTCTTTCAAGCATGTGTACCGGGAATTAAATTTAGAGGCTGATGGTCTGTCAAAATAGGCTCTCACTCTTCCACCGGGCACTCTTAAAATTGTAGATCTTTCTTCCAACTCGGAAGAGACTCTCTTGATTTAAAAATAAGAAGTTAAGGAGGATTTCTTTTTGCGGCCATTTTGTAAAATCCGATTGACTCCAGATCAGAGCGATAATGTATTATAAATTGAAGGACTATTGGTGATAGTCCACTTAGCAATCATTATCATTAATTATATGTTTTTTTTAGAAACAAAAAATAATTTAAAATAGATTTTTATCTCAAAAAACAAATATCACATGTATGCACTCATATTAATGCTTTTTATAGATAAAAGGTCAATAACTAACTTTTAGTGTTGTTGATTTTCAATATGATATTATTTTAATTACAAACATTAATTGATTGAAGTATATAAATTTATGTAAAATATGGATTGAGAAATCACATATCTTATGCTTCAAAAATTTCAAACCATTTACCTATGACACATTTCCCATTAGCCTAAATAGCCAATAGTGCATGTAGCATTTATCAAGAAGATTATTATAATTTCTTCAATAAGAATTTCACTTTTGTTTGAAATAAGCTCTATTTCAAAAATTATATTTCACATTTATATATGATTATTATGCATATACGTAAATAGAAGTCAATAAAAATACAAGCATGCCTTGATGGTTCGTGTAAGATGATTTCAATGGCAAATAATTCATTTAAGAACACACATACACACACATATTAGCAAAAAAAAATTAATACAACAAAGTCATTGCAAAATTAATTATAAATAATAATAGAAATATATAATAATATAATTCAAAATTCCCATTGTAGTTTTTTTTTTTATTAATAGAAAGTTTTGATTCTTTTCGTAAAAAAAAAAAAATTGAAAATTCCCATATAATATTCCAAAAGATATAAATCCATACAAATTGATTCAGTAAAAACTATGTTCAAATTGTATTCAAAAATTGGAATGTACTTATGAACAAATTTATAAAGAAAATTATCTTCATCGACTACAATGAATTACATGTTCTATTGAAAATTCGAATGTACTCATGTTTCTCTTTCATATGATGAACAGTCTTAAGAAAGGGGAATAAAACCTGCATAAGCCAAGTATCTTGCTCTTTTCCTGTATAGGTTTTTATCATGATGTGTTTTTATCGATATCCGATGAAATGAGAATTATGATTTGTTGCATCTATTAGCAATACATTTTATCCTTCAAAATTGTCACCATATTGGGACCACACATCAGTCAACCTTTCTCATAAAATTGTATTATCCTCATCGCTTCTAATTTTGTTTGAAAATGAAAATGAGACCTATTCCATGCGAATTTAATGTCCGCTATATCAATATTTTATATTTCAAGTACTTGTCAGTGAAATTTAGTGTCCATATTGCAACATCATAATTCTTAAGCAATATTTTAACAATTATGAGTGAAAAGGCCTTAAAAAATAGGACCTATCACCAAAATGTCAATCTGGTTCTCTTGGAGTATAACAATATTTTTCATCTTTGGTGTACGATTGGAAGAAAAATCCTTCCATTTCAAATATCAACAACATCTTTTGACTTATAGTGATGCCCATGTGCATCTGCAACTGCACTGCAACCACATGTATGATATTAACATATATCCACCTCAACACTTTATTGCTTAATGATATAAAAACCTAAAATTTCAAAAATGATGTTAGTATTTATTATGAATTAATGGTAATCACAAATTATAATTACAATGGCCCCATTAAAGTGAACAAACTAATGATATGTTTACTTTATACATACAACCTAATACCTTTATTTAATTTGCATGGAATAAGAAAGTATCATAGGATCACATTGACCCACCATTTAAATCATTGATTTTAAGACTTATAATGATTTTTTTAATTTCAGTTGAAACATATAATTACAATGGTTTTAATTAAACAAACTAATTATATATTATTTTCCACATGTCATAGAATACAATTTTTAAATTTTAAACCTACTTAATTATATGCTAATTTCTATAACCTCTACTTTATTTTCTTTTGGTTCTTCTTTTAGTAAATATTATATGTCTATTTTTGGTGCTACATACATCCTAATATAGTTTTTCAACTTATATGAAATAAAAAAATTTATAAGAATGCAGTGAACGATCATTTCCATTACTAATTTCTAAGAGATATAATGATAAATTAAACCACAATTGAAAATAATAATTGTAATAATCCAATTCAAACAAATAGACCAACTATATATTAATTTTCTCATACAATCTAATCCATTTTAAAATTTTCTATAGCATGGGAAATTTTGATACAAAAACATAAAACAACCATTCAAATCAATAATTGTTATCAATACAATAATATCTCACAAAAATAAAGAACATAAAAGTATTTTATTCTACTTATGACAAACCAAATCAACAATTCTTTTATTAGTATTGTGAAATAGAAGTCAACTTAAATTTAAAAGGGGTACAAAATATAGTAATAAGTCATGATGTCATACATATTATGACATGAAATAGACACCAATCATCTTAAGGTACTATTAGATGTGATTGAACATCCTTCAAAATAGTTTGCACATCTATTTCCTTGTTGTGTTTGACCAACATTCTCCATATCTCATCTATCAACCAATTATCCTCTTGAGTTGTTCCAATGAATTGAGGCACAAGAATCACATTTTCTTTTGGATTTCCTTTCATTCTCTCAAGTGAACAATCCACTAAAATAGTATTGGTTGCGTCATATTGGGTATGAATTTCCCACACTTTTTTCAGTGATTTAGTTTGTATACCTTTTGTTGGATTGGCCTTATATCCATTTTTTGGTTTACAGTTTGAAGAAGTCCACATAAACACAAGTTTATATTGTAATTTTTCTGAGACCAACTTTTTTAGAACTCTTCTTGTGTTTTGTTTAGAATTTGTCCTCCAAATTGCAATTTCAAAATTTTAATTTTTGAAAGAAATTTCAAAAAAAAAAATTACATGTGGGTGAATCGAAAATAACATTTTGTCTATTGTGTAACCTGCATCAATTCCCATTTTCTCAATATGTCCTTTATTTGTTGCTTCATCATCGATGCTATGATAAAAAATTTCCTTTAATTCAAGAATAACTAATTTTTTTTTCTGTTATTTGGGATAAAATACAATAAAAAATAGTCTGGTCAAACCATTTTATTCTTGTTACAAAAATTACAAAAAAAATATTGAAGCAATACACTTACCATCAGTGTTTTTTCAACTATTTATAGATGAAACAATCTTCTCTTTTATCATCTTCACGGAACCTAGAGTTAAAAATATTAAACATTCAATTAAATATAATCAAATTATGTAATATCATATATATTAAATACAATAGTCGCAATTAAATAAAATAAATAGCAATGTAACCTACGAAATACACACACACACACACTTTTAACATTATTTTGATTGTTAGTTGTGTTATTTTTATTTGTTCTTATAATAAACATATACAATGTTATGGTATTAGAAGCATTAAAATTTGAATAATAACAAGAAAAACAAAAAGATAAGTAATAAGTACGTGATATTATATTTTTTTCTTGATTATAACTTTGATTCTCAATCTTCATATTGTTGTATTGTCCTCATTATTTGTCTCTATAATGTACAATGAATATGTTATAAATTGTGACAATGATTAATTGAATTTAAAAAAAAAACAAAAACAAAAGAATAAACAACAAAGTTGACGTTAACTACCTAATATAATATCATTTTCTTGATTATGGCTTTGTTTCACATGCATTTGATCAGTGTCTTTGTTCTCCTTGCTTGTCACTATAATAAACATAAAAAATGTTCTAAATTGTAACAATGAATAAAAGCATTAAACAACTATATAAACAATGAATCATACTTAATCATCCATATAGTATTTTGGTCTTGGTTGTAGTATCGTATTTGGTGAATTTTTACTTAAGCTTCAATAAAATCTCGTCTAAATTTTTGTATAATCCACTTGACAAGAAATTGATTTTACTTCATTTTCTCTAATCACCTCCACTTGAAAGTCAATGCCATTTTATTTTGTATAATCCACTTGACAAGAAATTGATTTTACTTCATTTTCTTTAATCACCTCCACTTGAAAGTCAATGTCATTTTCATTGTAAGTGTATCAATTAATAATTATTCCTAATATCTCAAGTTATTTTCCATGTATGGATCTAAATAGATACATATCACGATACATATTCATGGGAGTTTCTATCTGGACATACCAATCGTGCACAAACTCATATTTATTAGATTTACATTGTATTTTTTAATCATTTCAAAGGTACAAGTTGAAGGTTTTATTGATATTTCCATTTGCGTTGATTTTTTATTTTTCTTAAATGATGATTTGTAACATTTCACTTACTTTGGTGCCAACCAATTTTTGCATACAAAAATTAAAATTTATTTGCATAAATCAAAATGAACTTAAAATTTCAAATATTGTCATGTTATTTTATTTTAAAATTTACAAGACCACCTAATATAACCATTTAGAAGTGAGTATACATAAAATCTAAAACAACCATACCAATTGAAGGAGACATTGTTTGTATATCACTTGTTTTTTCGTCTTCTCTCACTCCTTTAGTTGGAATGTCAAGGACACTAAGATTCTAGAGCTTATGAAAAAAAATAAAGAAATAAATAAGGTATGGAAGGCATGAAATACCAAATATTATTAAACATTATAATACACTATTTTCAATTACATACACAATAATAAAGGAGTACATGTGTTTTGCAAGTTTACTATAGGACACTAAAAAGTAATCTCCAAGCTAAAATTGTTCTGAAAAAGCAAAATTATAAGAGTATACATAAAATATATAAAATAAATAAATAAATAAAAATACCAATTAAAGGAGACATTGTTCGTATGTCACTTGTTTTTTCATTTTCTCTTCACTCCCTTACTCCGAAATTTAAGGGACACTAAGATTCCACTACTTATGAAAAAAAATAAAAAAACAAATAAATAAATTATGGAAGGCATGCAATACAAAATATTATTAAACAACCTTATAATACACTATTTTTCATTTACATACACAATAATAAAGGAGCACATGCATAATGAAAGTTTACTATATGACACCAATAGTAATTGCCTATATAAAATTGTTAGGAAAAAGAAAAATACCCATGTTAGTATGGGGTTTTCCACATTAAAAAGCCCACTCCTAGTGCTATTTGCATGTGTTTTTGTGTAAAATTGGATCTTTAATGTGGAAAATCCAATGAACATGGTGTATTTCTACTTTTCATAGCAATATTACGTAGGATATTATTCAATAATAAATCAAAATTGATTAAGCTATAAATTTCACACTTGAATTTTGTCGGATTATTTGAAAATGAATACGAAATATATTTTTAGAATCTCACAGTTTGTACCATAGTTCTTAGCATCTGCAAAAAAATATAAGAATTTATAATGGTAAAATTTTAAATGAATTAAAAAGAAATATGAATTCATATTATGTAACATTTCATTTCATACATATGCAAAAAAGAAAAGAAGCTCAACGCATATGCAAGTTTTCTTAAAAAATAAGGATAACATGAACTTCATTAATCAACAACCATTTATTAGAAACGATTGTAACAAAGTACAAACTAATTTTAAAATTTTCATACAATTTAAATATTTTGGTGTTGTATTTGGTGAGATTCCTTTTTCCTTGGATGATTCCTTTGAATTCCCACTAACTTCGGGATCCATGGTTTCTAAAAATAAACTAAGAAACTATTATCATAGTTTCAAATTATCGAATAAAATATGAATTTATAAATAGTACCACTACTTGCATCATTGTATGTGTAACAAAATGAACAAGAATAATAACAAGTGTAGAACAAAAAATATTAGGTAATCATGGTGTTGATTAGAAAAAGTGCGCTAGCGCTAAATAATTTATTATGTTCTTTTAATTGTGTCTATAAGAAAGCTAGCACTTGCTAGCCTTCCTTCTAGCACAAGCATAACCATGTTACAAAAAAGACAACAATACATCATGAATAAATAACAACAATAGTAGATACTACAACAAAATCATGTTTACACAAAATTTATCTTTTAATACTCATGTATATTCTTCGTTTTCTATGAGACCATAAAATGAAAAACACATTCAAGAATTTTTTCTATCACATACAAGAGATTGCCAAAAAAATTGCATTGTAAATTAAATCTAATGCATGATGAATTTCCTTCTATCACAAAGACAAACACATTGTCAAAAAAAAACATTGCAACAATAATATTTCCTAAGACATCTCCATGCTTGCGAAATTTGTCCTTACTTTTCAAAGACAATGAGTTTCTAGTCCATGCCTACGTATGACCGTTGTTACAATATAAGAAATGTTGAAACCTCAAATGATTAGAAGGCCCTTTGTATGGAATATGTGGTATACGAATGAAATATGGGACAAATAGAAGCATGTTTCCAACAACAACATTTTATTGTGAAAAAAATTCATTCTATATTATCATAGTGTATCACAAACACAAGCACATTGTCAATAAAAAAGTTGCAACGTGAAAGAAATCTAACGGATGTTAAATTTAAATTTGGCATAAAAACAAACACATAACAACATTGTATGATAAAATAAATCTAGCATGTGGTAGAATTACTTCTAGAAAAAACACGAGCACATTTCCAACAATATTATTGAAAACAAAATTAAATGAAGCACATGCTAGATTTGTTTCTAAGAAAGACATGAGCACAATACCAATAAAAACAGTAGAATGTTAAAGAAATTTAAGCATGCCACATTTCCTTCTAGGAGAAATAAAATCTCATGTCAACATTGCAAGGTGAAATAAATTTAGCATGTGTTAGATTTAATTCTAGCACAAACATAAGCATCTTGCCAACAACCATTGCAACAAGGTAAAAGGAAATCTAGCACATGCAACATATCCTTACGACACAAACATAAGAAAATAACAACATTGTGGTTAAAGAAACCTAGTACATGTTGGATTTACTTCCAGCATAAACACATGGATATTACCAATAACTTCATCCGTAAGGTCAACAAAAAAGAAAAGAGAAAGAGCTTTTGAAGGGAAACAATGGAAGCTAGAGGTAGAGCTAGGGTTTTTGGGATTGGACTTTGTGAATGCGCGGTGGTGGCCTCCCCATGGATGCAAAACAGATGGGAAGAGGGAATGTGTAATGCTTCTCACTTGACAAAGTTTTTTTTTCTATTATTATACCTTTTTCTTGTTCTATTTAGGTGTTCATCATAACTCGATGATATATTATCTCCATTCTTAACTATGTCATTTATATGTTCTAGTACTGAATTACTAACTAACATATAAACTTTATAACCACCATAGTCTCTTAACAAAAAATTTCTTCCATGGTGTATTGTATGAATCTACCGAAATTTTAATCCTTGTCTTATTCCACTTAGGACTAATTTAATTTGTTGATTCCACCCTAATAAGGATGTTGGCATATCTATACTTCCTTTATAGATTTCATTTCCTTATTATTTTAAAAAATACCTTTTTATAATATATAATAATGACACCTCCTCACTTATTATATATATATCTAATACTACATGTTTGCATCATTCCTCATTTACATATCATTATTCACTATTTATGATACTTCAACCTAATTCCAACATAATTCTAAAAACACTAAAATTTAGCCTCCTCGTACCAAAACGACCTCCCTTCAAATTTATTTAACTTACCCTAACCATAGTGTAATTGAGTTAAATTTTTGTTTCATCATAGCCATAACAATGTATGCAAGTAACCTACATTACCATTGCACTTCGCTTTGGTTCGCCAACATCATATTTATCGTTAATGACATTGGCAGGGTTGAGATTTAGTGTACAATTTTACTTTTTGATGTTTACACTCTTTACTTCGATGTGCCCTAGTCGTATCCATTCAACCTATTATACAGTTGTTCGACCTCAAGTGAAACTGGAACATTTTAATTCACGCAGTACAATCCCATGTGAAGTGGTACCGTGTCTCCTAAACCGAGGATTGGAATCGTATTCTCGGGATTTACTATAAATTTCGATGTGTACCAAGCTCATTATGTAGTCTCCACAATATCAATCTCAGAGTGAATCCTTATCTTCTGCCATGTGGATGGTGTGGATTCAATTTGAAATTTAGGGTTTACTAATAGCATAAGTCACTTGACATTTGGGTTTTAAGAGATATTTTCATTACAATATTCTTTTGTTCAATCTGCACACTGCGTCTCTTTCCTTTGCTTCTCCTGAGGAAGGCTAAGACTAATTTTCTTTTATACAGCAATACCATCGAACGCATTCCTTCCTCTTCAGGTATAACGCTCCCTTACCTTTAAACTATTTTTTCATGTTGGCAACTCCACATTTCGTTTATCGATTTCCTCTTTTTGCTCTCTCTGTTTGCTTAAAAGTTTGTCAAGAATCGTAAATGATATGAACACATTAATGTGTAACTCACGTATTACGTTACCCTTATTGTTGTATGTTTGAATTTCTTTCTCAAATTCAGATTTATTTTCTCACGTAAATTCGACTCGAAAATTTCAGTTTATTTTCCATATTAGGAATTTTTAGAATGCGTCTCCATTGTTAAAGGTGCGACATTACTCGTGTTTCCTTCAAGCTTGCGTGAAGTATTTCTTTTACATATTTGAGAAGAATTACTAGCTCGACTCAGAGTGCGTAGATGTTTGTAAATGTGTCTCCTCAGCATAATCTATGGGAACGAAGTTTGTGTTTGCCTTCGAACCCATTTAACTATATTTGTTTTAAATTTGTATGGTTAATATGTTTCACATTTCTTCCCATTGATACTCTCACTATGTTTGTGGAAAAAATGCAAGTCCCTCACCGTGGCATCCCCATCGTTTTAGGGTATTCACATTTTTGTTTTAAAAAGGATAAGCCTCGAAGTTATTCACGTGTTCGAGTCTTGGTGCCCTTAAGTTCTGTTTGGAACATATGTCTTATATGTCTTCGCAGCTATGGGTTGACATGCATGCAAGACTTTTTCAAGGTAATACGTTTTCATTCATATGGTTCGGCTTACAGTGAATTTGTTTTTCTCCATTATGAGTTTCCTCAACTATATAAATTTTTCTAATTCGCTTGTATGGTTTCCGTAGGTACGACTACGATACCATTTCTTCCTTTTAATGCTAGCTAACTTCGTTAACCACATAGCTCATTTTCCTTTTGATACCAAACTCGGTTTGAACAAATTGGTATCATCATTCTTGAGTTTTTCTTCTATGTCGGTCATCACGCCGACTTTATAGATGATCCATACAATTGTTGTATAGTGACATAGAGAGTCTTATGTGTCACTCGTCATTAGGCTTAGGTTTATTGTACTTTATGCACAAAATATTTCTTGGTTTGTAACCCATGGATTGAACTATTTTAATCATTTTTTAATAAGAATTTCCTCTATAAATTTTAATATTTAAACTTACTTTTGTTACCAATTATCTTCAATACCATGCGATTACAAGAATTCTAAATAACCTTCTTGTATAATTTATATACAATATTTAAACGAGATTTGTTACCTATAGATACGAATCTTACTGAATAGAATCATTTATGTACTCATTATACACCTTTGACATTAAAGTAACGAGATGGTACCTTTATGTTTCCTCTTTTGTCTCAACGTAATTTGTTTAGTTCTCGTATTGAAAGTAGTTATGGTGCTTGTATACCATTATTTCTTTGTAGAAGTTATTTTGGTTACAACCTAACCATCACATGCATTTAAAAAAAAATAGCATTTGCATCTGTTATAAACAAATCCTTACAGAATAGAACTTATCAAATTTACCTACTTTCACAGATATATTTTAGATTTCCTATTTTATGCATAGATATTTCAAGACACTTTTCAAAAAACAAGAATGTCTCTTCTTTACGTATAAACTACTTCGAATATTTGTTGTATTACTATTATACAGCTTCCGAAATATATTTGTTTCTCTTCTCATTCAACTCTCAATTATCTTTTGTATATTTAGGCTAGCTTTTTCTAACATCACTTGTGGATCGAATTCTAGCGATAAAGAAACTCGTTTATATCATATATGCATCTAAAGTTTGATTCCGTAGTTATCAATTTATATATATATATATATATATATATATATATATATATATATATATATATATATATATATATATATATATATATATATATATATTCTTTCGTTTAGGATTATTTCCAAATCCTTTATAAAATAATATTAGCACCTTCTATATTCACTTTAATTTCTAAAGTTTCTATTTGATGTTCTTCTATTTAGTATAGGTTGATTTAAGGGTACTGGATAGTATATGTTTCTCTATACAGTATATACTTGTCCAGATTCTATATGTTATTTTCTATTTAAGAATGTATTTTCAGATGCACTGAACAATTTTTCTAACAGAATACTCAACAAACTAAATAATAAAATTTTAGTTTCCTGTGAGGTAGCTAACCTCGGATCTAACCCTTCACTCGGGTGTAGACATTCCGAGAGTTAGTCCTCTACAAAATATGTTTTGTACAACCAGACGATTTGACTATCTCTACTATAGTGGTCTCGTTAAATGTATAGTCCGGAGACTTGAAAATGAAATTTCTAATTCTTCCAAATCCAACCATAGTTTTAAATGCAGTAGTTTTCATATTTCATAGCTACAACATAAATCATAAATCAACTACCATTTCAAATAAATGTGCATACCACTTAGGTATGACTAGTTGCCTCCCAACCATAGAGTTCTCTCTCCGTAACTCACCCCGAGTGGAGATCCTTTGCTCCAACGATAGACAACCCTTTGTCTATCCTAAAACAACTTATTTAAGCTTTGATTTCCCCAACTCTGTTTTCCTTAACTGCATCCAGTTAATTTGGGATGTCGTTTTCCGTTTTTCCTAGGTTTTCCATCTATTTTTTCCACTAAAGGTACTTTTTTAAAGTTGTCTTTTTCCGCTTTTCAAGCTTTATTCCACCTATTCCCAATAATTCCCTCTTTATTGGAGTAATTAGATATTTATCTCCAAATCTAATTTTAGTATCTTAATTTATTCCTTCCAAGGATTTTTAGAAGTTGTGGGAAATTCTTACCACCTTATCCATCCTCATGGATTGGGTTTTTTCAAATCTCAAATCTCAATCTAGTCATTGCACATTCTTTTTTCCATTTTATTTTATTAATTTAAAATAATAAAATAAATCCACAAAAATGTTTTTCCATTGGGGTCCACTGTACCCTTTTTTGGACTTGTTTAACTCGTCAAATAAAAGCATAGCAACCGGGGATATTACATATTCCCCCTCTAAAAAGAAACACCTTCCTTGGTGGTGACAACAAAATATTTAACAAAATCACTCTTTAAATAGTGATGGATATTTTTCCCGCATCGTATCAATCCCTCATTCCCAAGTAGCCTCTTCAGGGTGCAAAGTGCCTCCACCGCACTTTCACCCTAGCCACTGTCCTATTTCGAAGCTCAATTTCTTCCCGCACCAAGATTTGAAGCGACTCTAGAAGGAATTCCCTTTTTTGGTTGCACTCGAATCACATTCTAATAAATAACGTGAGAAGAATCATGCACATATTTTTTTAATAACGAAACATGAAATACATCATGAACCTTAATGTGAATGGGTAAAGCCGACTTAGATGAAACTAGTCCAACTCTTTCCAACACTTCAAAAGGTCCACGTATCGTGGAGCTAGTTTTTGCACAGCCTTCCAAATGTGTAAAGTACTCTTCTTAGGCTTAATCCTTTGGTACACATGGTCACCCACACTGAATTCTTTGTAAAATAAAAATATTTTTGTCTCGCATAACTTTTCTGCTTTGTCTTGTGCTTTGTTTTGATATTTTGTCGAATATTTTTCACAACTTTTTCCCATTTCTCGTAAAGCTTCTAGTCCAAGTATTAGTTTATCTTCAAGTTGACTCCAACTTAGAGGGGTATGGCACTTTTTCGCCATAAAGTGCTTCAAAAGGGCTCATCTTTATGGAAGCTTGGTAGCTATTGTTGTAGGCAAACTCTGCTAAATGTAGATAGTCTTCCCATTTTGTTGGCCTATCCATGACATACATCATTAACATATCCTCTAGAATCTGGTTTGTTCTTTCTGGTTTGACCATCGGTTTGGGGATGGTAGGTAGTACTAAAATTTAATTTGGTACCCATGCCTCTAAACAAACTCCTCCAAAAAGTTGCAGTGAATTTTTGCATCTCTATCCTGAAAATGATCATTTTAGGAACACCATGCAATTTTACAATCTCCTTCATAAATACATTTGCTACTTGGGTTGCACCAAAAGGTAGATTGTACAGGTATAATCGTGAGCAACTTTAGTCAAAGTATCAACTAAAACAATAATAAATTCATGTTGACATTTTTTTCCCTTGCAAAACAAAGCAATAAAATCCATGGAAATGGCTTCCCACTTCCATTCTCGGGGATCTAGGGAAAGATTCAACAACCCACCTGGATGTTGATATTCAACCCTTAATTGTTGACATCTCTATACATCTTGCAAAGTAATTTGTCACATTCTTTTTTCATACTGTGCCAAAATAAGTTATTTCTTAAAGCTCGAGTAATTTTTGGTATTTAGGATTTCAAGATAGGGTCTTTTATCGTACTCATCTATAAATTCTTTCTTTAGGGAATCTACATCATGAATGTAAAATATATCTCTATAAAAAATTAGCCCTCTTTGGTTCGACGTATATCCTTTCATTTCCTTTTTCTGCATATTACGACTCGAAGTTTTTTCATAGTTTTGGTCTTGGTTCACCACTTCTTGTATTAGTCCCTCTCATGTCAAAATTGGCACTACTCCCAACACTACTTACACTTTTTCCAAGCATTTTACGCTAATGCATCTGCAATCTTATTTTCCTTACCCTTAATATGCTTGATCTCCACATCTTTAGAGTGTGTATTACAATAGCTAGTTCTAAATCATAAACACTATAATTCTATTCATGTTTCTTGAGTTTTCTAGATTCATAGTCTATAATAGAATTTTTCTCGTAGGATCACTCCTCCTAATCCTTCTCCACAAGCATCCGTGCATACTGCTGCATTCCCCGATCCCAGATCATCAATGTTTAAAATAGGTGTTGTTGTAAGTTTTAGTTTTGAGCTGGTCAAAGATGTTTTGACATTTTTCAGCCCATTCAAACTTAACTCCTTTCCTTTGTAGGGATGTAATGGGGTAAACTAAGGTTTTGAAAAGATTCTCCACAAACCTCCTATAGTATCCCGCAATTCCCATGAAGGATCTTACAGTATAGATACATCGATAGGTACAGTGTGATTCCTTTATTGCTTTTATCTTTTTCCGGGTCTACTTCTAACCCCTTCTCTAAAATTATATGACCTAGATATTGAATTTTATCTTTGAAAAATTCACATTTTCTAAACTTAGCGTACAACTTGTTTTCCTCTATGAGAGTTTCAAAACAGGGCTCTAAGATGTTCTTTATGCTCACCTTCATTCTTAGAATACATCGAATGTCATCAATAAATACTAATACAAATTTGTCCAAGTATTTATTTAAGACACTATTCATCAAGCACATAAAAGTAGCAGTGCATTGGTCAACCCTAAACATTAGAACCACAAACTCATAGTGTCCATACTCTGCTCTAAATGTTGTTTTTACTTATATCTTCATCTTTAATTCTTAATTGATGGTTGCCTGTGCTTAAATTAATTTTTCGAAAAAGAATGTTACTCCTCTAACATGGTCAAAGAGATCATCTATCATAGGTAAAGGATATATGTTTTTTATTGTCACCTTGTTCAATCGACGTTTAATCAATACACATTCTAAAATTTTCGTCTTTCTTTTTCACAAACAACACCGGTGCTCCCCCATGGGGACACACTCGGTCTAATGTAACCTCTTTCCAACAAATCTTGTAGATGCATTTTCAACTCCATTAATTCCGTAGTACTCATTCTCGTATGGGGCTCTAGAAACTGGAGTTTCTCCCGGCACTAAGTCAATTGAGAAATAAATCTCTCCTAGGGGGTAGACAAGGAATTTAATCTCGAAACACATCTTTGAATTCTCTCGATAATGGTAATGCTTCCAAAGGATTTTCCTCTACTCGTTGTCCCAATTCCTCTCATATGAACATAATACACTTGATAACCCTTTCTAGCAAATCTTTCAATTGAAGTGCGAAATTTGTGTCACGGATATGGGCTTAGGTTTTCCTTTTACTATTACCGACTTTTCCCTCACTCGTTTATGTAATGTATTGTTTTGTCTAAAAAATTAAACTTGGCCTTCTCGTTTTCTCTAACTTGTCCATCTCTACCATGTACATCATAAGACTCTATAGGAAGAATGTTTAGTTTTAATTATGTTTGGTACCCTCTTAGATTTATGGTTGTTTGGGGTAACTTATAAGTCACCTTCTGTTTTGTACCACCGACTAATCGAACTAACCAAGACTCGCTTGACTTTTTTGACTTTAAGTTGCATTTTTCTACCATTTCGAGGACTAATATAACTTAAAGATGTCACTTGGATCTATTAAAACGTAAATCGAGGTTGGTCACCAATCATATCCTTCTAACCTCTACCATACGTGAACCGTGTTCTCGTCTTTGGAGGATCTTCCAGGTAAAGGACAATTTTTGGGATTGTTTCTCTCACGTCGTTACCAATGCTGTTTCCTTCAAGATTTCCGTAGGTCCGACCATGTCTCTCGTGGATAGTCCCTCAACAAAGTCGAAAGACCTTCCACTAATCCCTAAAACTCTCTGAAAGGTTCTCTCATTTTAACAAATTTCCTCCTTTGTTGTTTCCATTTCATCTGTCGTGACCTCGCTTTGTGATCGATAAATTTGACTTTTCACCCATTTTGCCGAACTTCTTTCTTTTGCGGTTTCTCCCAAAGTTCTTCGGGCATATGCTAGTCTTTCTCAGCTGATCTCACCCTTCTTTTGCTTTGGACAATTCTTTCGCTGCTATAACCTCTACCTTTGTAATTCTTGGTAACGACAGCCTAGCCTCAGTGCACACCTTTCATGCATCTATCTTTGGGTTACTGCAAACTCTATCTTTTGCCTTGTAACATAGTGGTGGATAGTTCAAGAAACACTCGTACTCATCTGCATTTCCTACTCTGTATAAAGTACACAGCAGAAAAATTGGCAAATTTGCTGTCAGAAATCATCTGATCGTGTTGTCCTAACTGAAAGTCTCATAGCACTGTTGGCTTTTATCTTTGGAATAATGTTCATTCAGTATAGATTTTTGAATCCCTCGACTCTTTGGAAATCTCTCTTCCTGCATGTGCGCATTTTCCTCAATCAATGATCATGGGACCATCTTTGTTTCATCCTCATCCACAAGTGTGTGCCTTTACCTGCACTGAGATCAGATAGCCACTGCGCTGCCTAAGCCACTTTCTCATATCCATAAACCTTAAAGGACTTTATTTCGTATTTTCAAAAGCCATACACTTCAACATCTCTCCTCCTTCTCACCAGCATAGTGAGAGCTTTGACTCTCTCTCTCCTGGGCCCACCTCCGCACAGAGCCCGCCAGAGCCTGCTGTCTTTAAAGGCATCATCTTCTTCTTGCATTAGCTCTCAGTGATGTACTCGTCCCTTTCTCTTCCTTCCCGCACCTTCACCTTCTTGACTATTCTTTCAGAAATCTAATTTATCTTTATTGCACCTATCTTGCTCTTCACCGCTTGCTAAAAGTATTAGCCCTTTCATTGTTGTCTTTTAGCCGCGCCATTATTTGCCTTTTGACTTTATGAAACATAGCCATTAATGGAGACGGATGTCGATATGGCAGTTGTTTTTCATCCACCAGCGTATCCACATACATCCCGTCCCCTTCAACGTGGTTCAGCATTTGTATACCTCAAAGACTGCTCACTATACATGAAATTGGAACATTAGCAACATTTAAATTCAACTAAATGCTATAGAAACATAATATTTCTAATCCGAGCACATAATTCAGTCTTTTATGGTTTTTAACGGTTTGCATCACCACTATGTAATGCATCTCACATCACAAATGGTTCTATTATAATTGTTCTTGTTTTTATTTGTGTTCGCTATAACTCGCATTTGTTATTGTCTTCATTTTATCTTTATAATATGCGATATTTTTACTTAATATTAACTAATATGTTTAAACCTTTACAACCACTAGTATTTTAACTAAAGGGCTGTTCTTCCCATGATGTATTGGTATGAACTTGTACTGCAAATTTCATCTTATCTATTTCATTTTGATTAATTAATTTGTTGATCTAACTTTAATATGACGGTGATACGTTTATATTTTTGATAGACATTTATTCTCCTTATTATTATTAAAAAAGATATTTTTAATATATATATATTTGAACTTCTTTAAGTAGAATATATATATACAATAATACACATTTATAATTGGTCTCATTTTTCTGCCATTATTATTTACTATTTAAGGATACCTTCCAACTCACTAAAATTATATCTTCTTGTTATATTTGTGGCTCAACTTCTTATACTAAACATCTTTCAATTAGTTAATTTTACTTTGTACGATGTTGAAAATTCATATACTTTATACTATAATAGTTATCAGTCGTATAATTTATTAGTATTATTACTTTTTGTTTATTTATTGTTACGATACTATTATTAATGATATTTTTTATTAGTTAGAGATGAATGCACAATTTACTTTTGATATTTAGGATTTTATATCTTCATCAGCTTTACCAGTCGCATTCATTGAATTCGAGTGATTAAATAGTGACCTAAAAAGTGTAAGAAATCGAAATTTAATTCACGCATAATCCCATGTGGAATGCTACACCGCATTTTTCTTTAATGATAAGACCACCATAGAACGATCTTCGGGTGGATCTACCCGTTGGATCCTCCATCAGCAGCAGCAAATCCCACCACATCGCCAGTTCCACGATTATCCATTCATATAGCCACATAATAATCCGGAATGCCATGACCGTATGGAGTCAGACGGCGATCCTGATTTATCCAGCCCAATAAACAGGTCACTTCGACGCCGGGTTTTAAGCCATTTTCATTGGCGCATTTTCTCGCGGATTTGTTCCACTTCTTTGATGCCCCAGATAACGCAGACGCGCGCGCGGCGGTTAACAATGGTTTACTGAATGTAGCTTTTTCCTTCGCTATTGCATTCCTTACCTTTGAACCATTTTTCCAGTTGAGCATCTCCATGATTTTGAGGCGAGGCCGATTTTTCGCCGCCATTTACCGAGGAATCACGCCTGCTGATGCTGAACAGCAGCACTGCAACCTCCGCCACTGCCACCCCGTGTTGATAATAGCGTTATTCGCTTTTTCCTGCCAAATTCGACGGCCGCCATCGAGACTTAGATCAATAATTCGTTTATTTCTCCATATCATAACTTAATCGCAATTTTCACATCATAGAAACAGGCAGTGATATCACCATGGTGCCCAACCTCATAAAGATGATGCCGCCGCACAGACGGATAAAATAATTAATAGTTCCGCACTTATGATGATAAGAGAAATATTCTTTATTACAATCTATGAATGGACGGAAAGGATTTTTAACTCATTAATCGCATTTGTTTTACCTTTATGATGTCTGATATCATTCATGACGCCTACTCATTATTTTAATTGTGTTTTATGAAATTAATAGCGTCTTTCATTCCTTCCGGCATTTCTCCTTTTATTGTTTTCCGCCGTGAGAGCGGAGTCCTACGCGCCGTGCGAAAATACTAAGCCTGTTGTCTACTGGTTCAGAGCCCCAGGCCCCAAGTTTTGTTTGAAGATATGGCTTCAAAGTTGTGAACTACCTTCTGTAAGTATTTTTACACACCCACATCATGTTCACGAAGAAAATTAAAACTTCCGCCACACCACGAGATAAACAGAAAATTGTCCTGATGCACCATTTGATAAGAATATATATGGTTTATAATATGACACCGCTCATCATCGCTTATTCATATTTTTCCAATCATGAGCAGGGGATCGACACAGAAAGATTTTTCAATATATTATTGCTGATTTATAGCGGTTCCCGCCTACAATGAACTTGTGCGTTTTTCCATTTTCTATATTTCAACCAGGCAAATTTTCAATCAAGAGATGAAGTTCTTGCTGTGATATATGGAGAACTTTAATGATTGTTTTTTTCTTTATCAAATATAGATCTCTGTTTAATTATTAAACTGATGCCCCGCCAGATATCTTGAACCTTCAGAAATATACAGGTTGGTATCATCATCTCTAGATAACAAGAGAGCGAGTTAATGTTATTGTTCTACAAGAGGAATGAGGCACCGTCTTGTTGATAACTAGAAGCCTTCTTGTGTCACTGTCATAGACTAGGTTACGGTAATCCTGATACCACGTAGTAACACGTCCAGGTTCTAAAGTAAATCATGGACCCAAATTTTTCATTTAATTATTTTTTAATAAGAACCTTATAACCTTTAAGGTTCTAATTGATTTTCACAAATAATTGGCTCTATTATTCAATAATAGTGTATAACCTAATCATAGAACTAAAAATGCTTTTGTATACTTATACAATATTCGAACGGATTTTCTACATCATGATGATAGTTCATTATTTGATGATATTTTACCTTGTACTCATTATACACCTTTGGCATTAAAGTAACGAGATGGTACCTTTATGTTTCCTCTTCTATCTCAACAAAATTGTTTAGTTTTTTATTGAAAGTAGTTATGGTGCTTCAAATACCATTATTTATTCATAGAAGTTATTTTGGTTATAGCATAACCATCACATGAATTTATAGCATTTGCATCTATTATCACCAAATCCTTATGAGATGGAACTTATCAAATTTACCTCGCTTTCACGAAATATATGTTTTAGCTTTCCTATTTTATGCATAGATATTTCGATGATGCTTTCAAAAATAATAACGGCTCTTCTTTCTATAACTACTTTGAATTTCGTTGTACTACTATTATACAATTTCGAAATATATATGTCTCTCTTCCGTCCAATCGAATTAGCTTTTGTCTATTTAAGCCCACTTTGTCCATGGATCGAATTCTAGCAATAAAGAAACTCTTTATGTCATATCCGCATCTAAAGTTTGATTTCGTAGTTATCGCTCTATATATATGTTTATTTTTTCTTCTAGTTTAGGATTATTTCTCAATCCTATATATAATTAATATCAACACCTTCTATATTCACTTTAATTTCTAAAGTTTCTATTTGATGTTCTTCTGTTCGAGATAGGGTGATTTAAGGGTACCTGCATAGTATATATTTCTCTATACATTATATACTTGCATGGATTTCAGTATGTTATTTTATATTTAAGAATGTATTTTTGGATGCACTGAACAATTTTTCTAACAAAATAATCAACAAACTAAATAATAAAATGTCGGATTCCCTATGAGGTACCTAACCTCATATCTAACACTTCACTAGGTGTAGAAATTTCGAGAGTTGGTCCCTCTGCTGAACATGTTTGTACAACGTGAAAAATTTGACTATCTCTATTATAGTGGTCTCAGTTAAATGTACGGGACTGTAGACTCGGAAAAATGAAGTTTCTAATTCTTCCAAATCCAAACATAGTTTTAAATTCAGATTTTTCATATTTAATAGATACAACATAAAATTATAAATCAAATACCATTTCAAATAAATGTGCATACCACTTAGGTATGACTAGTTGCCTCCCAACCGTAGAGTTCTCTCTCGCAACTCACCCCCGAGCAAAGATCCTTTGCTCCAGCAGATAGAAAACCCTTTTTTCTATCTCCCAAGACAACTTATTTAAGCTTTTGTTTTCCTCACCTACGTTTTCCCTTAACTACATCCGATTAATTTGTGGATGATGTTTTTCCTATTTTCCCTAAGCTTTCCATCTTTTTCTTCCACAAAGGTACTTTTAAAGTTTGGATTTTCCACTTTTTCCGAGCTTTATTCCACCTCTTCCCAATAATTTCCTCTTTATTGGGGTAATTAGATATTTATCCCCAAATCCACAGTATCTCACTTTATTCCTTACAAGGATTTCTTTGCGAAAGTTGTGGGAAAGTCTTTCCCGCAACCTTTATCCATCCTCATGGATTGTTTTTCGAATCTCAAATCTCAATCTAGTCATTGCGCATAATATTTTCCATTTTATTTTATTAATTTAAAATATAGATCCAGCGTACAAAAATTTTCTATCGTCCATTCACTGCACCCTTTTTGGACTTGTTCAGTCTGTCGAATAAAATTATATAGTAAAGCGTATATCATAGAACGGAAATGTCTACCCTTGACACCGCATTGTGAATGTGCTTTAAAGACTCACTCATTCTGAGTGCAGTATACGGCACAAGCTCATCCCACGTAACCCCATCGCCGTCTTCACTACGCGTATGTAATTATCTTAGTCACACCATCCAGTAGTTCCGTGCTACGCATGCATGTGTATCTTAGTGCAGCATACGGGCACCTATTCTCGATGTATGTGTGTGCATGACCGCACACTGGCGTGCTTAAAAAGTGAATACCAAACCGAGTATGGTCTTTGACATCTACAGGTTGTCGTCGTTTACGTGACTGACATATACTCCCATCATGGTTATGTGCATGAGCCGGGACATAATGTGTGGCGGAGCGACAATAACACTCGGTGCTGTAAGATAAAGTAGAGAAGCTCGGCTTTCTCTCGTGACCATGTGACTCTATCGAGCAAAAGGAACTTGGCACCCAGTAGACCCTACAGATGCGGCTCCAGCAGACGCACATTAGGAGCCTGCCATCAAGTGTCGTAGCACAATGGGAAACGTGGAAAGCCTGCGGTTCGAAAGTTTCAAACTTTTTCATAAAACCCCTGTGAAATAGGTTTTTCAACATGGGCATATGATACGATATATCGTAAACATAGCTTTGAAGATCTTTATTATATTTATCGTTATCCTACATGATACCATAGCATTTTGACCACTACATTTAATGGGAGATCCTTCTGCAGACTCGTGTCTCAATCAGAATATTACTTCCATATTTCTAGGATCCACCATTTATCTCGAACCTCGTCTTTCGAGAGGAGGCACATCGAAATAGAAACACAACTCGATGGACCCACAATGATCTAGTAAACGCTAGAGTCTGATGCAGCATTCCGCGAAAAGACCCTCATGCATGGAACACTTTTGAGGGGAAAAAGTAGTAGTAGCTAACTACCAATAGAAGCAGTGAGAATACCCCCAACCATATATTGTGGAGTAACGAAATATGCGTACGAAAAGCCGAACATAGATATTCATAGAGATTTGATTTGAACATCGCTCCACATACCTCGAATCCCAAGCAATAACATGTAGATTTAACTTCTCTAAGCTTCCAAACCAATGCTCTATCATTGGATTTTCACCAGTGGACCATGGACTATGACATCCATCTGTTCTAAGGGTATTTTTGGTGTCTAGTTTCCATCCTCGAAAGACAAAGACATCATTCTTAGCATTGACCGTGGTTACGGGCTTCCACCAAACTTTTTCATCACGCCATTGTTTCCGTATTTTGATGCAAACACTATGGAGGTAACCATAATTTCGCGTCTCAGTCGATTACACAAATCCCACTTCATTTTAGAAATGCATGTGTTTTATAAGGCATAGGGAACATCATCGAGGAGAGGATCTACACCTTCGCACGAATGCGTGGTGGAAGTGGATCTCAGCAGCGGGCTACCAGAGAGAATTCAATTGATTCATAAAAAGGAAAAAGAAATACACGAACATGTACACTATGAAAACACCGCATTCAAATTCGAATATGCGTGAACACGATTCATTTGCAAAAAACATGCCTAGAACCAAAAAGAGATAAAAAATAAAAGAAGATAGACACGAGGAAAGCAACCAAAGGATGGAAATTTCCTTCAAAGGGACAGTAGGAGACAAAATAAGAAGAGGATGTCACCATCCCAAAGGAGAGTAACCAAACAAAGAACTAATCCAGAGATACAAGAAAAAGAGATACAAGATCATTTTGACCTTACCACCACGCGTTCAGCCGCCAAAGGACCCCGGGCATCTGGACAATGGGGGAATAAAAATACAACACAACTCAAATACCCCCGTATTCAGCATAAGGACAATGGAGCAATCACAGAAGAAAACCATCTCGACCTTTATTCTCACCTCACCAACACAAGGTGCTTGGCTAAACGTTGAAAAGAGAGAAAGGGAGAAAATATTAATTTCTCCCCATGTATTATAGGTTCTTACCGTAATTTGATAGCCTTTCTTGATCGACAATTACCAACACATGCAACATGCAAATTTTTTTCACTAATAAAATTACAACTTTTTCCTTGGAAAAAAACTTCATTGTAATGAAAAATAAATCTAGTACCCACAAGATTTTATTCTAGCACAAACAAAATCGCATTGCCAATAATAACATTGTAAGGTGAAAGAAATCTAACATGCGCTATATTTCATTCTATCATAAACAAAAGTGCATAACAAAATTGCAAGGTGAGAAAAATGTTGCATATTTTAGATTTACTTATATCACAAATACAAGCATATTTTCAACAATGCAAGAAAAAGGAAATCTAGTGCGTGCTAAATTTCCTTCTAGCATAGACATACACACATTTCGTTATATTTTTTTCTAGCATAAATAAATAGATTGTCAAAAATAAGATGGCATTGTGATGAAAATATAACACATACTAGATTTCCTTCTAGTACAAATTCACAAACATATAGCCAACAACAACATTGTTGGGAAAAACACATCTAACATAGGTTAAGAACATTGCAAATAATAATATTGCAAGGTGAAATAAATCTAATGCATACTATACTTCCCTCTAAGGGAAACATTATCGATGCGAAAAAATTATCTTTTGTTATATTTACTTCTAACACAAACATATAAATATTTCTAACAACAACTATGCAAGACAAAACCACTCTAGTACATGTGAGATTTCCTTTTAGCCTAAACACAAAGATGTTACTAATAACAACATTGCAAGGTAAAAGAAATCTAACATGTGCTAGATTTTCTTTTAGGGAAAACATAAGCACATAACAACATTGTAGAGTGAAATAAGTTTATCCACTGCTAGATTTATGTCTACCACAAATACAAGCCTATTTCCAACAACAACATTGTAGAGTATAAGAAATATAGCACGTGATCAATTTTTTTCCAACACAAACATTGTAGAGTATAATAAATCTAGCATGTCCTCAATTTTCGTCCAACACAAACACAAACATGTTTCAAATTGAAATAAATCTAATACGTGCTATATTTCCTTCTAGCACATAACAACATTCTAGGACTGAATAAATCTAGTGCATGGTATAGATTTATTTCTATCACAAACACAAGCACATTCCAAGGTGAGGGGAACATAACGTGTGCTATATTTCCTTCTAGCCCACACATAAGAGCATTGCAAATAAAAAAATTATAAGGTGAAAGAAATCTAATGTGTGTAAGATTTCCTTCTAGTGTGAACCCAAGTAGACAAGCACATTATAAGGTGAAAGAATTCTAGTGCATGCTAGATTTACTTACAGCACAAAAACAAGCATGTTGATGGAAACAACATTATAGGGAAAAGGAACTCTAACATGTATAGCATGTTCTAGATTTCCTTCTAGCACACACATAAGAACATAACAACATTGTAGTGTTAAATAAATCTAACACACTAAATTTACTTCAAACACAAGATAAAGCATATTTCTAATAACAAAATTGCAAGAAAAGAAATCTAACATGTGCTAAATTTCCTTCTAACATAGTCACATGCATTTTTTCCAATAACAACATTGCAAGGTAAAGGAATCTAGCATATTTCCATCTAGCACAAACAACTAGGTTGCCAACCACAACATGGCATTGTGAAATAAATGTAGCGCGTGCTAAAATTCCTTCTAGCTCAAACACAAACACATTGTCAATAAAAATGTTGCAAGTTGAATTCCAATGCGTGCTAAATTTCCTTCTAGCACAAACACAAGAACATAAGAAACATTGTAAGAAGAAAAAAATATAGAATGTGCTATATTTACTTTTAGCAAAAAATCAAGCCGATTTCCGACAAAAACATTATCAAGTAAAATAAATCTAACATGTGTTGGATTTCATTCTATCATAAAATAAAGTGCATTTCTAGTATCAAAGTTGTTAGATAAAAAAATATAATGACTCATATATTTCCTTCTAGCATAAATAAGTGCACATTGTCGATAACACCATTGAAAGGTGAAGAAAATCCAACCCATGCTAAATTTTCCTATAGAAGAAACATAAGCACATAACAACATTTTAGGGTTAAATAAATCTAGCTTGTGCTAGATTTATTTTGAGCACAAACACAAGTATATTGCCAAAAGAAATATTGCAGAGAAAAAAGAAATATATTTTGTGCTAGATTTTCTTCTATCATATATAAAAGGAATTCCCAACAGCAACATTGAAAGGTGAAAGAAATCTAACATGTGTTAGATTTACTTTTAGTAGAAAGACAAGCATATTGCGAGCAACAAAGGTGCATGCCAAGAGAAAACTAGGACGTGTTAAATGTTCTTCTAGGACAAACACAGACACAATGCCAATAATAAAATTACAAGGGGGATACAATCTAACATGTGCTACATTTCCTTTTAGCACAAACAACCAAATTGCAGCAAAAACCTTTGTGTGTTTTTCTCCATGAAGTTGCATAGAAACATTTCCAGGATTTGTGGGTTTTTCTCCATGAAGCTGCATAGAAAATGCAGTAACAACGATTTTGAACAGGAAACCAATCATTTCAATTTACTCGTATGTAACTTGGGGTTGGATTCTAGTTGCTTGGTAGAGCAGTAACTCGTTTAACACAGGGGTCTAGCTAGATAATGTTGGACCGCTTTCATGGCTATCTAAATCTAATCGTGAGAGGACACTGCAAATATTCTGCATTTAGTAAATATTTTAACCAACATAATACAAATTTGGATGAGACACTTGTATATCTAACACTGTTTTTTTGTGTAGTGCAAATAAAGCCTTGTTAATATGGCTTGTTTGAGTATGGAGAGCTATTGCTTCTCCATTTTGGCTCTAGGGAACTCAAATTCGAGAGAGGTGAATACATTTCAACTATGGGAAGGGGTGCATGCAGAGGAAGAATGGTAAACATGTCCGTATAATGGTCTTACATTATTGTTGCATACAAATGGTACTTTGATGCCTATAATACTAATGGCCCAAATAATATTTCAGCTACTTCAAATAATTAGTGACTATTGGGTGGCATGGCCAACCCCTATGAAAGAAAATGAGAATTCCCCTGTTAGAAACTCCCTTCTCATTCTCGTTTATGTTGACTTGAAATTAAGCAGCTATTTATGTGTCCTTGTGAGCTTTATGCTTATTTCACTCCTTGGACTTAAAACTGGCAATTATCTTTTCAGCAATGTGGTAAAATATAATGTGGTAATATACATTACCACATGAACCTATGCTTGCCCAAGGCAAGCTAACGATGCCCAAGTGATGAAATCGACTACTCTAACATGCAATGTAGTTGTCCCCAACAATGTCTCCGCTAACCCAGTGAAAAATTGCATTGTTGGCTGCAAACAATAATCGCTAGGGTCTTCTATGGAACTAAGAAAAATATGGGAAATTAACCTCAGACTCTCCTTGAATAACCCACAAAAGCTCATGAAGGAATCAACCAAAGGTTGACATCGGAATTTCTGCCCAATTTCCCCCTAGCTCCTCTCGTTGTGGGTTCAGTTGGGACCCATGTAGATTATTGGGACACCTATGTAGATTATTTGTCAGAAACCCAGAAAACCCTAGTTGAAAAATACCTTACCACATTCATTCATAATGGGGGGTTTTAAAATAATCTAAATTGATGTAGATACCATGGGATATATGTAGATTACCAAAAGGGTTATTGGTATTAAGGGGTTTAGATAAGGGTATATAGTAAAAAGCTATTTTCAATTCAAGAGGGTGGACTTCACCATGTAACATTTTTGCATGGCTAACACCTCTTTAATTAATGTTTTCCCTAGGGAAGTTTCTCTAAACCAATGATTTAACATGTCAACACTAATAGTAGAATTTGATAGGAATATATTTTTGATATTAATTAACCACATTTTAGCTCAAAATCGATTAAGGTTATGGTCCAATGGAGCTAAATAATACATTTACTTGTATGGCTTGGTCCTTTTCTAGCATGTGTCATATATTCATTCCATTCACACCGACGATCTCAGTGACAACACCCAATTAGGCATTTAATGTAAATAAAAAATATAAGGGATAAACACATGAGTTGTCATAATCAAAACATACGATAAAGTTGGGTTAACCATTAATATCTTTAGAATAGATTTTGATCATGCCTACTACTTTCAATTTTAGTCCTAGAGATTTATCCTATGTGATCATAGTATATATTTTTATAGGCATTTTCCATATGGTCATTTTACATGAACCTGGGTAAAATCTCAAATTTTGAGAATTGAATTAACTACTCGAATTTATTTAAAATATATTTTATATAGATTAAGATTTTCTTAAATCATTATTAATTTTTATTTTTATTTTATTTAAATGATTTGACACAGTAATCACATAAAAACATGTAAAAATCATTAAATAATTAAACATGAGCATATATTATGCCTTAGGCTAACAATGTGACAAAATCATGAAAGAAAGATATCATATAAAGGATGGATATATTTGTGAAATATTCAAGAAAGGAACATATCAATATCATATAACAAAATGGGTTAAAATGGAATCAGGAAATAAAAACTACTAATCCATCCTACATTAAATAAAAAAAATAAAAAGAAATTTGTCTTTAGTTACATAGTTTCATTGATCTGGGTGTTAGGCTACATATTTTAGTAAGCTGGAATTGTCTTTGTCCCTTTCCAAATAGTCCCTTGTTATCAATCCATCAATCCTTTTTTTGATAGACTTAATTTCTGGGGTGAATTTCTTTTGAAGTTCCTCCACAGAATCCCTTATTAATTGTTGCTGATTCAAGACTTTTCTGGCTTTCATTATTCGAACAATGACACAATCTATTGTGTGCATTCTTTCTTCATTAACAGCTTCGATGACTTTCTTCTTCTCATCAGATATTTGTGGAAGTGTAATCTTAATCTTTGTGGATTTGTGTGTAAACCCTGGATTGAACTCAAAATGGTCAGTTGATGATATTGATTTATTCAAGGGGGATACAAAGGTGCATGCCAAAAAATCAAGCCGATTTCCGACAAAAACATTATCAAGTAAAATAAATCTAACATGTGTTGGATTTCATTCTATCATAAAATAAAGTGCATTTCTAGTATCAAAGTTGTTAGATAAAAAAATATAATGACTCATATATTTCCTTCTAGCATAAATAAGCGCACATTGTCGATAACACCATTGAAAGGTGAAGAAAATCCAACCCATGCTAAATTTTCCTATAGAAGAAACATAAGCGCATAACAACATTGTAGGGTTAAATAAATCTAGCTTGTGCTAGATTTATTTTGAGCACAAACACAAGTGTATTGCCAAAAGAAATATTGCAGAGAAAAAATAAATATATTTTGTGCTAGATTTTCTTCTATCATATATAAAAGGAATTCCCAACAGCAACATTGAAAGGTGAAAGAAATCTAACATGTGTTAGATTTACTTTTAGTAGAAAAACAAGCATATTGCGAGCAACAAAGGTGCATGCCAAGAGAAAACTAGGACGTGTTAAATGTTCTTCTAGGACAAACACAGACACAATGCCAATAATAAAATTACAAGGAGGATACACTCTAACATGTGCTACATTTCCTTTTAGCACAAATATATTTCTTTGAGGATTTGAGGATTTGTAAATTGGCCAGGCTGCACTATTCAATATTGTAACCTCCAGAGATATTGCGAGGTCATTATTAGAATTTGAATATTCTGTAAAACTAGGTTGCATTTTCTTCGAGACCTCGAAATCATAGGTTGCTATGTATTCTTCAAACGACTTCTTGTACATTTCATACAGTCGCTGATCGTTTTCATGAGGGTGTTGGGCACACAATCCGACAATAGTTATAGAAGTTTTCATAATATCATCCGCAAATAATTCATCGTTTAACTCTCCTTCTACTCTTTTTCTCAAATTTTGGATGCCTGTGCTGATCAAAGCCCACGCTTCCTCCTGCTCCATCTTCATCAGTATGACCTCTTGCGCGCCAAAGCCACAAAATAAAGATTTCGCCTCTCCACAGCACTCCCGAGAATGAATATTACTGTTGGTGCTACTGCACGCCAATAAATATTTCGACTGTCCACAACTCCCTGCAGTGACAATGTTATTCTTCGCGATTCAATGTATTGTGACAAATTCAATCCTGAATCCTCTTACATCCTCTTATTTGGGAATGGCATATATATACACGAATGACTTTTTTAGCTATGATTATAAGCAAAGCATGCTTAATATGAATTTCATAGAGAAGGAGGTGAGAAAGTTTTGTAGACAACTAACTAGGGGGCATGAGAAGGTGGGGTATAAAGGACATTGATAAAATCAATGTGTTCTATGTGGAGCTAATCAATGCGGTGTATGTGGAGTTAATTCATTATGCATCTATTTCTCTACGTGGAAGATCTTAAATGTTAATGTGGTTACTTTTTTAAGGATGTCTTGGGTTTAGGTCATATTTTTAATAACATTTTTGAAGCCTATGCATTATATAAGATTTTGTTGAAGATTGTGAATTTGGTAATGTAAGAAGTAGTTGTTTTTGGTGATTACTTCAATATAATTCACCATTTATATTTAGGATATCTCCCCTCAATACAAATTCAAGTTAGAATTGTATGTATATTCTCAAATAAGAAAACTCTAATATTGATCACATTGATAATTTGGAGTCAAGGCTAAATCAAGGTGAAGTTTGGTGGCAAGGGAAAAAGCGGTATGTTCCCCTTCCTTAAAGGTAGACATAAAAACCAAAGTGCATGAGTAATTCCTCATGGTTTAATGTAACATATTGATGCTTCATAAATTTTAGTTTTTGTTAGATAAGTATTGGCAAATGTACAAGTGGATTATTGTAGATATTGTATAGTTTCGTTCAAAAGATTCAAGATCAGAGTTAAGTAAATGGTTATCAATATATACTCTCTCTTCTTCTTTTTTTCTTGTCCACTAGTTTCAACTTGCTTATGTAAATTTTGTATATAAACTAAAATTTAACTCAATGTCTTTTCATATAATCCTATTTTCAATTCTTGTTAAAAAAAATTCAAATCATTATAAATATTAATAATATTACACCTATCTTATCATTATATATATATGTGTTATAATAATGATTTATTATTGTATTATATTTCTATTGTTTACACAAATAAAATGTGGAAAACTCCCTTCACATCCCTTCATCTTCTTTAAATAGCATTCAAAGAAGCCCTGATATTTGCAAGTTTACTTAAAATAATAATCTCAAGGTCAATATTTTATGGGAATGAGGTCAATTTGATACATTGAGATGACATATCGTTTGGCTAACAATTACCTCCTAGTTGTGGATTTCATAAATATGTTTCAATTGGATTTTATCTATGGGGTTTTCTTAGATTAGGTAACTTATGTTGCTTCGAAGAAGATCTATACAATGGAAGGGTTTTCTTTCAATGCCTTAATTAGCTTACAATGACTTTTCTGAGTTGGAAAGTAAATTAGCATGAAAGGATGTTCCTTACATTACAGAAAGGTTTTAGAATAAAACCATTTTAGATATTAGTACAATACAAATACATTCAATATGATTCTCATAGAGACGAATGTGAGAAACTTTATAGACAACTAGAGGCCATGAGAAGGCCTAAGATTAAGGACATAAATATCAATTTGAAATTGAGACGGAACTATAAGAGGAAGTGTAGTGCCCATTCAAATGAATTGAATCTCTAGAGATGACCTAGAAAGGAGAGACCGAAAGGAAAAAATAGTCATAGGAAAAGGCATAATATATTGAGGAAAACATTATGAAAATAGTGCTAATTAAACATTAAAAAAACCATAAAAATCCTCCAAGTAGTTGTGGATGATGAAAAACAAGGTGTTGACTGTGTTGAGATAGTCATTTGGGAACATGTGGAAGGAAATCCTTTCGATGAGGTTCCTAGGGGATTTTGGTGTTTAGCTAATAGTTTTATGTTAATGAATATGCAAGATAAGTCATATTAGTAAAAGATTAACATCGTAATTGAGGATCATATTGTTGGTTTACTAAAAATGAAAGAAGGAAGTTCCATTGGGGCATAGAAGTCATTGGTGAAAGAAGATGGAGACAACCATACTTGTATGGACAAGTAAGAAACAAATTAAACTAATTTAGGCCAGGTTAAAAATAATGTTCTGGAGTTGCTATTTGTGAAGAGGATTTCACTACATGAGTAGGCTACAAAAGATGAAGTGATATTGCGTTGAGATCCATAGGAGGCACCTAAAAAGGACTAGTAGTGATGAAGATAATGATTTCAAATTCAACTCCAAAGGTGAAGGATCCATAACGCAATCGAAGAATAAATATGAAGAGGCCCACACTAAATATGAATGAATAAAGAAAAAGAAACATACAAGAACCACAAGTCAAAATAAGAAGAGGTGACCATAGGTGTAGCAATTCTAGTAGTGAATCCGTAATGCAAAATGAGGCTCAACGAAAAAGGAGGGCATCATGGTGAATCATCAAGGCTCCAATTTTGTGCTAGAAAATAAGAGAATTCATAACAACATAAATTAATTAAATTGGAAGTGAATCTTAATATTTAATTAGACATGGAAAAAGAGGAAGAGACTCATGTAATATATTGAATAGTATGGAAGATGACTACTATGGGATAATTACAATGTCCATTACACAAAATCAATGGGTACTTCTAAGCATGAAAGGAAAATTGGAATTGTAACCAAACAAACAAGTGGAAGAAGCAAGATCATAAAGGATGCACCTATATCTCTCTAAATATCTTTTCTACACTTATACCTTTCTAAATATATGTTTATGATTAAATTATAAGGGCTTATGATCACTACAAGTGGTATTGGAATTATTTTGAGGGGAATAATTGGAATAAAATCTATCATTTTTATCCTCTCTCTCTCTCTCTCTCTCTCTCTCTCTCTCTCTCTCTCTCTCTCTCTCTCTCTCTCTCTCTCTCTCTCTCTCTCTCTCTCTCTCTATTTTAAGAGTAAAGATAAGATTTTGCAGTTTGAATAATTTTCTAAAACCTTTAGATATGGTTGATTAGAAAATAATAACTAAAAATATTGTCAAGGAACATACACCTAAACAATACAATAATTTAAGCACTTACAAAGACATTTAATGATAATGGAAGGGATGAAAACCCTATACATCCCCCATCTAAGTGAAAAAGTTTCCCTTCAAATCAATGATATTGTTTTCTAGTAGAAACCTTGGACTTTCATAAGTATATCTTCAATGAGATATCTAAGTAGTTGACACCAAAAATCGAGGAAATATCTTCCATTTATGGCTTATGAAAATAATCTACAACAATTCAAAACAATTTGGAATGAGAGGAGTTCTTACATGTATAGATGAGGCTTACAACTACTTCACATTCTTTGTTCCCTAAAACTAGGTTAAGGAATCAACAGAAAGTGAATTTTCATTGATACAAACAAGGATACTAAGTCAAATTACAATAAAATGATGATTTTACATGCATATTACCCTCATAAGGAAGTGACGTCACCTTTCTAAGTGGATCACCCAACCTTAAAATTATTTGAGTAACTCTAGAAAGAGCGTAAGGAAGCCTCCTTATTGACTCTAGATATGGATGAAGACATAGCCATCATGGAAGATGAAAAACACATTGGCAGTGCACAAATTGTAGCACCAATGCCAAATTTGGGGAATTTGTCTAATGCACTAGAAAAGGAGAAAACTATAGCACATTTAATTTATCATGTAGCTTTTATATTGTTATTTTGGGTTTTGAGCTCATTATTTCTCCAAGTTGAGTTTCAAAAGAATATGGGTGATTAGGGCTTAGAGAAGAATCTAACTGGAGGTGTATTATGCCCTTTTCACACTTATTGGATGACCATAATCCATTTTTATTGTTTTGAGGGGCTATGAGAAGGTTATATTGGGTTTTGTTACATTGTGAAAATAGGTTCCAAAAAGGGGGTTTAGTGACTAGATTGATGAATTGATAGAAGCAGAGTATGGGAAACAACGTGACAACTAGTGATAGTGTTTATATCAAACTTTGTGGTAGTATTTATGAGAGTCGTTGCAGGTTATTACAGTGAAAGTGGTTGCTATTTATTTTAGTGGTAGTGGTTGTGATAGTAATTGTTGACTATACAGTGAAAGAAATTATAGGTTGCAGATTATGTCATTACTTATAATTCAATGGTATATGATAAAAATGGATTTAGTTCAAAATGATATGAAATAAACGTCCGCAAGGATGTTGGAAAAGGAGGTGGGTTCCTCCATTGATTTTAAAGCCTCAATTAGGTTGGCTTCTAAAGCAAGTTGGAGCTTACTCATTTTCAAGGTTGGAGCCTCAATTAGGTTGGAGCCTAGATTAGGTTTGTTTCTTCTCATTATAAATGTTGGTGCCTCAATCAGATTGTAACCTACAATTATAAATTTCTTGCATATTTTTGAGGTTAGTGCCTTAACTAGGTTGTATCCTACTACAAGTGGTAAATTTCATATCTTGAGCGTAGCTGCCTCTAGTAGGTTGTAGCTTGCAAATCTATGTAATGAATTGAATATAAAGAATAAGAAGGATTTGTGTTTTTCTCTCTTATGGGTTTCCATGTAAAAATCTTGTCTCTATGTTATGTGATGGGTTCTTGATGCATTTTTGATATGTTGGTAACTTTACGATTCTTTTATTTCTCTAATGTTATTATTATGATGGTTATAATTCATTTTTTCATGATTATTTATTTATGCAAAGTTATGAAATGGTAAAATTTCTCTCACACTAATTCACCCCCACCTGTCTCAGTGTGACCTTTGGGCCAACAAGTGGTATTGGAGTAGGTTCCTTCAGAGCAATTAACTACTAGAAGGTTGAATTTCAAGGAATATGGTCACCACTAGAGCAATGAGTAATCCCTCTATGTTTGATGGGACAAATTATGAAATTTGGAAACTAAAGATGGATACTTATCTCATTTCCTTGGGAGCAGAAGTTTGGGAAATTGTGGAAACTAAATATACATTCCCTAATGTTATTCCAAAGGATGTAAGAAATAATGAACTCTACACATATAATTAAAAATCTAAGAATCATATCTTAAGTGGCTTGACAAGGTCAGAATTTGTCAAAGTAATGTAGTGAATGTCAACTCATAAGGTGTGGAATAAACTCAAAAATTATTATGAAAGGGGTGAAAAAGTAAAATAAGCTAGCTTGTGAGCACTTAGGGGGCACTTTTAAAGTTGGAATATGGAAGAAGATGAGGACATTGCTTCATATTTCCTTTTAGTAGAAGGTATAGTCAAATCCATTGTAATATACAACGAAGAAGTCCTATATAACTATGTTGTATGAAAGGCATTGGTGTTACTTCCATTAAGATTCAATCCCAAAGTATCAGCCCATGTGAGAGGTGGGGTGACATGTAGGAGTAATCCCAAGAGGAGATTTCTGGGCAGGATTCATTGAGATGGTGTGGATCTCATGAATTGAACCTGGCTATGAGGAGCCCATAGAGCAGCAGTAGCATGATCAGTTGGATTGATGCAGTGATATCAAAGTGACAATGTCGGATATTGGAGCGCAGTTCAGAGTTGACAGCAAGTGCAAAGTGCATGGGTGCAGAGTTCAATGGTGCAGTGGTGCCTGAAGACATGTGCAGTAGCTAAGAAAAACTCAAAGAATTTGATGATAGATGCATTAGACTGATTTAGTTTTTTGGAGCCTTTCAGTTTCGGAAGTGTTGCAGCAAGAGTTACAGGGCAAATGCATGGAGTTGCATGTCGCATGCAAAGACAATCCTTTCTTGTTGAGAGGGAGTGTTGAATTTTGCAAAAAGAAACAGTGAAGGAGGCATCCTGAAACATCATCCTTGATCCTAGTTGGAAAATAATCACTTAAACTAGGTGGGGCCCATATAGGCTATTTTTAGGTGTATGTCTATTTTTAGACATGGTGAACATATTCTATATGTAGCAAGAGGCTATTTGTAGATGGTTGGTCAAATGTGAAAAATAGATGAAATTATATTTTTATAAGATTAGGCGAAGTCTATTTATAGATCATCGATCTAAAAATAGATGCATGTCGATTATTATTAGCTCTTAATAATAATCAGACTCTAAACAACAACTTATTCTCTTGGAGCACTTCAGTTCAGTGCACAGATGTGGCACAGCAACTGAAAGAAGAAATTATGTTATTCCTAAGGGTTTACTCAAGCTATTGCATGGAGGAATCAGTTAAAACTCAAGTGGCGGAGTTATGACACAGTTGGAAGAAGTAGTTATGGAGTTGTATACAGTTTAACTCAGTTAGACTCAGTTGAGCTAGTTGTATCTAGTCTAATTGATTGATACAATAGTGAGAGTGGATTAAATTAATTAGTTAATTAATTCACAAATAATAACTCATTAATCAGTTGAAAAATACATCAGTTAACTACAGTGCATGGCAGTTTTAGTGGAGACCAGTGGAGAGATAGGTGAAAGGGCAAGATAGACTATCTGTTGTGACTACTGGTGATGCATGAATTGAATCTACATATACATTGGAGTTGCCAATGATAATCACGCAGTCAATGAGAGTGGGATTGCATCGAATTGGTCTTTGTAATCAGCTTGGATTGCGCAGTGGAGGCAAGCTAGCAGGAGGCAGAGATCAGTGCATGGATTTGTAAGATTGGTCCTGATTAGTGTATGACAATTGTACTGTACTGAGAGCTTGTGATAAGCTTTGTATGATTTGTATGAGATTTTCATATGATATCCATGTTACATAATATATAGTTGGGGTTTTCATCTTTAGGATTTCCCAGTTAAAAACTGTGTTATGTGCGATTGATAATTTTTGTTTATACTTCACATGTGTGTGCAATTAATTGTTTCCGCAAAAGATCAACAAGTGGAATTGATTCTGTATTTTGCATAAAGTTAAATAGTGTGAGATTAGGAGAATCAAGGACATACACATGCTTAGTGCATATAATTTCTACATGGTATCAGAGCATTTTTTATTAAAGATTGCAATTGTGAAGTGAGTTTGTGTTGGTGGACAATTTGAATTTGCTACAAAATATTCTTGGTGCAGAAATCGAGTATACATTGAAATGTCTTTCAATGGGTTGTAGTTGGAGTATGCACTTGAGGGAAACTCTAACTACATAGCCTGGAAGGACAAGATGGAGGTGGTGTTGGAGGATAATGGGCTGAAGGAGTTCATCGATAGCGATGTTCCTAAGCCGGGATCTAGCGATGTTGCATTACTTGATGCATGGCAAAAGAAGACTGCAAAGATGAGGAGGATTCTGTTGGAAGGTGTGAAGGACCATATTGTGTCCAGTATTCACGAGAAAGCTACTCTAGATGCTATGTGGAAGGCTTTGACATATTTTTTCCCAAGCAGAGGCGACCAGAGGAAGTTGGCGCTTAAAGACAACCTCAGAAAAATAAAAATAGAGAATAATGACACTATTCCGGTATACTTGACAAAGTTTTCCCAATGCAGGGATGAGCTTGGGAGTGTAGGAGTCAGTGTTGATGATGATGACTTGGTGAGCTTGGCTCTCCTTGGGCTTCCGAAGAGTTGGCATATCTATGAAGACTCTATCAATGGATGGGAGAAATTGTCGGGATGGGAGCAACCTCGGTCGGACCTTGTGCCGGAGGAGATAAGGTGGGGTACTAGGGATGGCTCTTCATCAAAGCATGATGATGAAGAGGATTGTGCTTTGGTTTCCAAGGCAAAGAAGAAGAAGGGGAAGAAATTCCATTCTATATATGAGGCCGGTGAAGATGGCAAAGAGCGTGACATGTCCAAAGTGAAGTGTTTTCATTGTCACGAACGTGGGCATTTTGCCACAAATTGTCCACAGAAGAAGAAGAACAAGCAGGCTATTGGAGCTGCAGCTGGCGAGGTTCTTGCTTTGTGATTTGAGCTTGACTTCTCATTGATCGCATGCATGGTGTCTAGTGCATTGGGATCGGGGTGGTACTTTGATAGTGGTGCTTCCTTTCACATGACGGGAGATATGAACCTTTTTAGTGACTTGGTGGAGAAATATCTCCAGTTGCATGTTGAGTTGGGCGAAAATGGGCGATACAATGCGACTGGAATTGGTACCATTACCTTTCAGAGGGAGTCAGGTAAACTCATTATTTTACAAGATGTTGTGCATGTTCCAGGTTTAAAGAAGAATTTAATCTCAGTCGCAATGTTAGAGGATAAAGGCTATAATGTTTTCTTTAGTGAAGGAAAATTTTTCCTTCGGTACAAAGCAATAGGACAAGTCAAGAAGGTTGGGATTCAAGCTAAGAATCTCTATAGACTTGAAGTAAATGGGATTTCTACGGAGCTTCCTACTGTTGGGAAGTGCAAGAAAGCCATGAAATTGAAGCTTGAGAGGGAGCTGGATTTGCATGCAGGTAAGAGTGAACCTCGGGATGTGGAGCAGCCACAAGATGAGAATCATGGAGTGGGAGCAACCACTCATGCAGAGAAATTTTGTGCCAGATGGGCAGAGGGAGTGCATGCAACTATACCACCAGGTGAGAGGTGGGGCGACATGCATGAGTAATCCCAAGAGGAGATTTTTGGGCAGGATTCATTGAGATGGTGTGGATCTCATGAATTGAGCCTGGCTACGAGGAGACCATAGAGCAGCAGTAGCATGATTAGTTGGATTGATGCAGTGAGATCAAAGTGACAGTGTCGGATACTGGAGCGCGGATCAGAGTTGACAGCAAGTGCAAAGTGCATGGGTGCAGATTTCAACAGTGCAGTGGTTCCTGAAGACATGTGCAGTAGCTAAGAAGAAGTCGAAGACTGTGATGATAGATGCATTAGACTGATTGAGTTGTTTGGAGCCTTTCAGTTTCGGAAGTGTTGCAACAAGAGTTGTAGGGCGAATGCATGGAGTTGCATGTCGCACGCAAAGACAATCCTTTCTTGTTGAGAGGGAGTGTTGAATTTTTCAACAAGAAACAATGAAGGAGGCATCCTGAAACATCATCCTTGATCCTAGTTGGAAAATAATCACCTAAACTAGGTGGGGCCCACACAGGCTATTTTTAGGTGTATGTCTATTTTTAGACATGGTGAACATATTCTATATGTAGCAAGAGGCTATTTGTAGATGGTTGGTAAAATGTGAAAAATAGATGAAATTATATTTTTATAAGATTGGGCGAAGTCTATTTATAGATAATCGATCTAAAAATAGATGCATGTCGATTATTATTAGCTCTTAATAATAATCAGAGTCTAAACAACAACTTATTCTCTTTGAGAACTTCAGTTCAGTGCATAGATGTGGCATAGCAGCCGACAGAAGGAATTACGCTATTCCTAAGGGTTTACTGGAGCTATTGCATGGAGGACTCAGTTAGAACTCAAGTGGCAGAGTTATGACACAGTTGGAAGAAGTAGTTATGGAGTTGTATTCCATTTAACTCAGTTAGACTCAGTTGAGCTAGTTGTATCTAGTCTAACTGATTGATACACTAGTGAGAGTGGAGTGAATTAATTAGTTAATTAATTCACAAATAATAACTCATTAATCAACTGAGCAATACATCAGTTAACTACAGTGCATGGCAGTTTTAGTGGAGAGATAGGTGAAAGGGAAAGATAGACTATCTGTTGTGACTACTATTGATGCATGAATTGCATCTACATATACATTGGAGTTGCCAATGATAATCACGCAGTCAATTAGAGTGGGATTACATCAAATTGGTCTTTGTAATCAGCTTGGATTGTGCAGTGGAGGCAGGCTAGCAGGAGGCAGAGATTGGTGCATGGATTTGCAAGATTGGTCCTGATTAGTGTATGACGATTGTATTGTACTTAGAGCTTGTGATAAGCTTTGTATGATTTGTATGAGATTTTCATATGATCTCCATGTTACATAATATATAGTTTGGGTTTTCAGCTTCAGGCTTTCCCGGTGAAAAATTGTGTTATGTGCGATTGATAATTTTTGTTTATACTTCACATGTGTCTGCAATTAATTGTTTCCGCAAAATATCAACAAGTGGAATTGATTTTGTATTTTGCATAAAGTTAAATAGTGAGAGATCATGAGAATCAAGGACATATGCATGCTTAGTGCATATAATTTCTACACATTTCTAAGAGTGAAGAACTAGAAGTAGAAGTTGATTGTGAAGGAGAACTTAGAAGTTTTATAAAAGAAATAAAGATACTCACAAATAAACAATGTTAGCTCATGTAGAAACCTGAAGACAAGAGCCTAAATGAAGACACCATTATTTCTCTCAAATTCAAATTAGAAGAATAAAAAAGGGTAAAGGATTTTTTGTTTGAAAAAATAAATGAGAAGGAAAAATATGTGAAAGATAAGAAGAGGAAGTTATTCTCTTGAGAGAAGAATTAGAACAACTCATTTTGAAGTTCAACAAAGGGATTGAATCCTTCGATCATATTCTAAGCATGGAGAGGTACACACTTTTTATGATAGGTTTGGGTTATCAAGAAATTTGTAATGCACCCAAGAATAATTTCTCCCAAACTCGTAAAATGAAGATTAATCCAAGAAGATTTATTAGACATTCATAGTCGCCAACAACAAATTTCTGGAATATCTAAGAGAAAACATTCACAAGGCCAAAATTGTTGATTTAAATGAAAATGAAGGAAATTCCATGAAGGGGTAGAGTACATATGAAAAGAAAGGATCCACAAGCATAAATAATGCATGTACTGAAAATTAGTCATTGAATATGGCTCATCCAAAACAATCCACATGAAATACTCAAGAAGATATTAATCAACAATTGAACATGGATCCTCCAAGAAGTAACTTCAGAAGGTCAAAATTTCCTTGTATATCTAGGTATCAAAATAAATTATTTGGCTATTATTTCTCATGCATAAATTTTGGAGACAAAGTGTAGGATTTTGGAATCTATGATATGATCATATGTAGAGGATATGACATGCACCTAAATGGAGACATGGAGACAAAATTAGAAGAATAACACAACCATTTTCGCAAATGTTGAAGCCTAATTTTGAATTCCACATATGTCACAATTAAGGTTGTATAACATAATATTTCATACTCAACTCTAGATGGTACAGCATAGAAGGAATTCTTATCAATGGAAATAGATGGGGAAGAGGTTAAAAGGGAACTTGATTAGGTCTGAATCTTCATATGTAATCCTTTGGAGAAACCCTCTTCAATACCATCATTTGTCAAATCAAAACTTTATGAAGAAACTAGAAATATGACGGAAATATGTGAACCTTGACTCTTACAATGATTAACATGATGCTGATAAATGAGGCTAGTAATAGGCATGTTTGATATACACGTCACCAGCATAATGATTCCTACATGACTTGATGATGATATATTATATGTAAAGAAAGGATAAGTGATGCTACATGTGTTATTACCAGATCATGCCACCATTTAATTTATGTTAGTGACCACTAAGGACCCTCAGAAATCTTTAAAATTGCTCCACCTTGCATTTCCCAAAGCAAATTCTGGAAGGCTCGAACAATCGGTACGTCAAAGGAAGAGACATGAGATCGTCCAGAAATCTCCATCGTGAATGGTTGCCAACACCCGCAACATCATTTTCATGCCACACTGTGGGCATAGTTGGGCGAACAGCAACATATACTTGGATACCACAATGTAGGTATCGCGGGTGCTCCACACCACGGGTATTGGAGGTGTCAACACTAACAAATTTCCACGCTAATAAGATCTAATTGTGATAAATTCCAGTCATTCCAATGGTTAGGAGCACTCATGAGGAGTGTAGAGGTGGACACACATCACCCTCCCATGCCCTCAACACTATTCCTCAAGCTTAAAATACCCCGACCCTTACCATGAGAAAAGGTGCCACATTTCCTCCATGTCAGACACCCACGCATTGTCGCACAAGAAATTAGCCCTCGCCCAGTGTACTAAGCCATCTTCCACATCACCTATCACTAGTCCCAATCATCATCCCCGTCATCTCATCACATGACACACCCATGCCTTATTGACGTGGTCCATATGTAACTCAAATCTTTGACCCATGAAAGAGTGTCTCCATATCTTAAGATTTTTAATAATTGTTTCCAGTTCTATATCATTTGTAGTATAATTATTTTCATATTCCTTCAATTCTCTTGACGCATAAAAAACCACGTGCTCATTTTGCATGAGTACTCCCCCAAGCCCTCTTTACATGCATCAATGCATACGAGGAAATCTTCCTTTAGGTATGCAATTATCAATACCAAAGCACTTGTCAGCAAAACCGGTAACCATTGAAAGGGCTCTTCACACTCAAGAGTCCATTCAAATTTGATTCCCTTCCTCTGTAATGAAGTAATAAGGTAATAAATCCTAGAAAATCCTCTAATGAACCTCTTGTAATAGCTAACTAGGACCATAAACGACCTGAATTCTGAAACATTCTTCAATGCAAGCCATTCTTTGATGTCCCAAATATTTTTTGGTCCATAAAAATATCATCTTCCAAAATAACATGGCCCAAATAATGTATTTTCTTTTGATTGAAAGAGAATTTACTAATTATAGCATATATAATTGATGCTTCATGAGCACTTTCAAAATTAATCTCATATGTTGCTCATGCTCCTCCTCTCTCTTATAATACAACAAAATATCATCTATGAAAAAAATAAAAAACTTATCTAGATAACCCTAGAAAACACCATTCATTTAGCACATAAAAACACTTGGTGCATTGGTACATCCAAAAAACACCACCATGAACCTATAATGTCCATAATGAGTTCATAAATTTATTTTATTGATATCCTCTTCCTAAATATGTAACTGGTGGTATAGTGACCTTATGTCAATATTTTAAAATACCTTAGCTCATTGAAGCTGATCAAATAGATCATATATCCTTGGGAATCGATATTTATTCTTAATAGTGATTTTTCTCAACTACTCAAAATCCACACACAACCACAGTGTTCTATCCTTCTTCGTAACAAACAAGAAAAGGGCACCCCAAGGTGATACACTTAGTTGTATGTACCCCTTTTTAAGTAATTTTTCCAATTGCATTTGTAACTTATTGAGTTCCTGCGTACCCATCTGATACGTTATTTTAGATATTGGAGCGGCTTTAGGTACCAGATCAAGCTAAATATTGATCTCAAAAAATACATTCACATACTACTTCAATATAGGTTAATCTTCCAAATTGGCTTGTTGATCCTTATTGGGTTCCTCCAAATGAACCACCAAAATTTGGCATCCTCTCCAAAAATTCTTCCTTAACAATAAATTTGATATCTCCCTAATAGATATTGGTCTGGAAATTCCCTAGAGCTACATTTATTGACCCTCTTCATCAAAATAGATAAAACGTTTTTTTTAGCAGTCTGAAATCACATGGTTCTTCTCTAACCAATCCATGTCGATCAAACAATCATACTATCCCAATGAGATTATATTCAAATTAAAATTGGAATTATACCCATTCATATCAAGTGGAAATTCATTTATGAATTCTATAACTTTCCCTTTTACCCTGTTGGCTAATTTAACCAACCACGTCTTACAGTGCTTAGATTTCTTCAAATTATTTTTTTCTACCAATTTCATATCAATGAAACTATGAGTAGCCCTTGAGTTAATTAAAATGGTAATAAGTTGATTATTTAACTTACCTCAAACTTTGATAAAATGTTCCTACTCCTAAGCTTGATTATTATCCAAGATAACATAAATTCTAAGCATGGTTTGGCCTACATCCCATATTATATTATTTTCCTCTATATTAGGATTTATCTTTTGACTTCCATCCTTGTGAGGGTAGTCCCTGCACCTAGGGTCTCCTTCACAACCGAAACACTTCATAGGTTGGGATTGGGGCTTCTTGTTCCAAATAATAGTACCTTTTGACTCCACTAAGGCTAGAGATGGTTTTTGCTTCCATTTTGACCTATCTCTAAAAGGTGGGGGTTTAAACCCCTTATTCCTCTGCTCTCAGAATCTCTTCTTCCTAATATTCCATTCCCTTTATACAACTGATTTATTCTTATTCTTATTGTATAATTATTCAAACTTTCACATGGCTACATTCAGAGTCATTATCATATCTACATAAACTAAAGGTAATCCACTAATATACCTCAAAATTTTGAAATTTTCTTCATTAATGAAGTCTGTGTACCTGAAAAACTCTATGAACTTCTTTCCATATTCCTCCATCATCATATTTCCCAACTTAATTTCAAAAAAATATTAAATTTTATTCTCATAATAACATTAAGAAAAGTATTTCCATTGGAAATACTGCTTGAAATCCCACCATGTCAATGTCTTCTCATATAAACAATTAACTTCCTTAAGTTATTCCCGCCTTAGGTTGGCCTTACCATTAAGGTGGTAGATGGGAATTCAAGCTTCTAGATTCTATGAATAATTAAATAGCTGCAAATATTTTCACATCCCAAAAAACAAGGTCTCGCATTTTTCACCCTCTTTGTTTTCTCCATTGAAAGTGGGACGTTTAATATTTTATGAGTTCCCTCTATAAGTTTTTCGTGTCAAATTTCCTTTTATTAGACATTCTATGTAGTGCACGCTAGGACTATTATCAGACTTCGAGGTAATGTAAGTCCTCTTGTGCGTCCTCCTTTATACATAAAAATTTCGTAGTTCATCACTCCTAGCCCATCTTGAACTCCCAACACCTTTTTCATGAAATTGGTGCTTTGTCTCCTATGTTTTTCAAGAAGGAGACTAATGACCCCACTACTACTGGATTATATTCAAACTTTGTATAATCTTGTTGTTAATATATTGATGTTGTCTCACTAGTCTGTCATTGTCATCTATGAAATTGAGAACATCCTTCTTGATACTTCTCATAGTCTCTTCCAAGTCTCTATCTTTGGGCCTGCTCAATTCACAACCATTTGAATTAGTTTTGGCATCCTCCAGAGCAATGTCAACTTCCCTAAGTTATTCTTTTTGGCTCTTAAAACTCAACATGTATTTTGTTTCTTTAATTCTCATGATGTCACTTGTATTTTAGTCCAATGAGCTTCCTTAGAGATTTTTTATTAAGTTCTAAACTAATTCAAAATTATGTGGCCACACATGTATTCTTCTCACCAGTAGATTTCCATAGATTCCTTATTTGCAAGATTTTGACACTTGAGAAGAAAGTTACATGCTCTAAAAGTTTTAATTGGTCACAAATTCTACTTTCTAAATTTGTGTAATTTTCTACTTGATTTTTGGAAAATTCTTTCCCCGTATCCTATTTCTATCACTATCACACCAGATGCATTTTTCTTAATCTCTCCTTTCTTCAAACTATTCAAACGTCAAATTTCAACTCCAAATCACAAATATATTCCCTTGAGAAGTTTATTCTCTCTCATTCGCTTCCCTTCAACTATTACAGAGTTTTTAAAACTCAATTACTCTCCTAAAATTAAATTTTAGTGATCAACACCTTGCCACTTCATTCCTATTGAGCAAGAACTCATGATTCTGAAACTTGGCCAGCATGCCATGGGTAGTTCTCAAAACCAATGCATCAATAATCCATGAATTCATAAACAAGAATTTCACATGCATACTATATATAAACAACATGAGCCATAGGGACATTGAGACTTAGGAAGAACACCACATAGGTTTTTATTTGGATATGGATGTATATGTGTGTGTGTTATTCCCAAGCATTAATTTCCTTATGGCCTACGAGTGGCACGATCACAGTTACATGGCATATGATCCATCACATACATGTAAAATATTATAATATTTCCCTATTTCCCCTCCGCCTACACATTCCAGGATGATCAACAATGATGGGGGATTTAACATAAGATAGGGAATAAATTAAAATACAAGCATGCCCTCCGGTCATTGGCATCAAAAGGTGCATCTTCTACCACATTTTTGATTCATGGTTCCTTGCACTACATCTAATGGTGGGTAGCAACCGTAACTACCCAATAATTCTTGTTAAAACATTGACCCCCTTCTCCCATACTGACATCACTTTGGGTGAGTTGGGAGGTTGCTATCATGGTTCCCTCTCTCCTTTGTGGATTTCCAACTGATGGTAATTTATCTGTTTCCTAAAAGGCATCAAGCCCATTTATTATAAAATTCTACCTTTGGTCTTATGGCTCATATCCATGGCCTATGGTCGTAACCCATTCCATATGCACCGTGATGCTCATCCTACTTGGATGGCATGGGATGTGTTCCATTGTGTCGTTCACCATTGTGTGGCTCTTGGGCATCAATGCTCGTGGCTTATGGCCAATGATAGGCTTCCCACAGAGCATTTTTGTGATAATTTAATCATTCTCGGGCTTAAACACTAAATAACACAACAATCCTTAATACATTTGGTGACGCTAGTAGGGAGTTCCACCCTGGAACCCTGCCCCGAACTCAATTTCATATTAAAAATATATTTACAATTATAATGTTATTCCTTATAATATTTCTTAACTAAATATTTTCAATAAATATTCTCTTTGGTATTGAGTCAGGTTTAATACACCCTCTATATATTCTATATATACTTAAAAATATTTTATTATTATTATTATTAGGATATACACATGGAAATAATGTCTTGTGCATGAAATTAATCACTTAGAGAAAACATTTTGGTGATTCCTCCGTAGAATTTCTTCATTTGTGTGGATTTGATCCTTTATAATCTCGTCATAGCTCCTATCCCCCTTTTTTCTTTAAGGTAATTTTTTTCATCAATCCTATCAGTGTACCTTCATCAAACAGTTGGTGGGCAATCTAAAAGTTTCTTACTTACATTGAATCTGGCCCAAATAAGGCCCAATGTTGAAAATTAGGCTCTGATACCAATTTGTAAAATCCATATCCTCTTGTTAGGAAATGATACTACAACCATGACACCTCAAAATACTCAATTTATTAACAAGAGCGAAAACCCTAACCCTATCACAATAATCTCTACACTTAGAAGTACTTGGTTTTCATGAATGCAATTCTAGAATGCCTATGATGCCATTTTTGACACATAAAAAATAATTACAACATCACATATAATTAATTAACCAAAATTATACACATAATAGCTTGATATTCCATTTGGCATCACGTTAACCAACTATTATGCTAGTATAATTACATATATATCGGTAAACATGCAAAACATAATACAAAGGAAATTAGTCATAATACAAAACCATGAATTTAGGGTTTGAACCATAATTCCATAAATAAATCAATACACATAATATCCATGTTCCACTAAGCCATAGACCTCAAGGTTGATCAATATCAACAACATGTCACCCCCAAGTCAGGACTACAATTCCACACACAATAATAAACCAATAAAATAACATATATATGTTGGAAATATTGTCATTGATGGAAAAGGAACAGAAAGGAGTAACACCAGGATTATCATTAACACAAAGGAGCAGAGAAGTAGCAACAATAAGGCAATGATGCAGTGAGAATGCAAAATGGAGGCAAGGAGCAGCAATGTGCAGCAATGTGTAGCGAAGAGGCAAAGGAGAAAGGAAAACGAGCAGCATTAGAAGTGTAACCTGAAGCAGAGAGAAGCAACAAAGAGGCATGGAGAAGATTTAGCATGATTACTTAAGGCAAAGGAGAAAATGCAGCAAAGGCACCTAAGTGGGTCAAGTCGTGAACGTGGACATAGTCGTGAATGAGTCAATTGTTCTACATAAAACAAGAAAGAAATGAACGGGTGCAACCAAAGAAGCAATGTCAGCAAACCGGAGTGAAGATATAGTGTGGACCGTTGGATCTGGGTATAGATCAATGACAAAGATTAAATCACAAACCCAGCAGAATATCGTAATCGGCGAGTTTTATCTTTACATGTTAAGACTTTTCATGGTAAGGGAATTAAGTTTCGATTCTAAGGGATCGCATATCTCAAATCATGGCGGAAAAAGTATCACAAAACAGCATAAACACAGAAAATGTGAATGCGAAGTGCCGACAGTGATGTGCAAGATGACGTGGCAGTGATGTGGATATGACATGGCAGTGAATGGCTGGAATTTATCATAATTATATCTTATTAGCGTGGAAATTTGTCAGCGTTGACACCTCCAATACCCATGGTGTTGAGAACCCGCGATACCTACCTTGTAGTATCCAGGTCTATGTTGTTGTTCACCCAACTGTGCCGACGGTGTGGCATGAAAATTATGTTGCGAGTGTTGGAAACCATTCACGATGGATCTTTCTTGACGATCTCATGTCTCTTCCTTTGGCGTCTCGACTATTTGAGCCTTCCAAAATTTTCTTTGGGAAATGCAAGGTGGAGAAATGTTTAAGCTTTGTGAGGGTCCTTAGTAGTCACTAACATAAATTAAATGGTGGCATGATCTAGTACCAACACATGTTAGCATCACTTATCCTTTGTTTACATCTAATATATCATCATCAATTCAGGTTGAAATCATTATGTTGTAGATGTGTATATCAAACATGCCTATTACCAGCCTCACTTATCAGCATCATGTTAATTATTGTAAGAGTCAAGGTTCACATATTTCCCTCATATTTGTAGTTTCTTCATCAAGTTTTGATTTGAAAAATGGTGGTCTTGAAGAGGATTTCTCCAAAGGATTAGATATGAGGATTTAGACCTAATCAAGTTCCCTTTTTACCTCTTCTCCATCTATTTCCATTGATAATAATTCCATCCATGTTGTACCATCTAGAGTTGAGTAAAAAATCTTATCTTATATGACCTTCGTTGTGACATATGTGGCATTCAAAATTAGGCTTCAACACTTGTGAAAATGGTTGGGTTATTATTCTAATTTGGTCTACATGTCTTCATCTAGGTGCGTGACATATCCCCTATATATGATCATATCATAGATTCCACAATCCTACAATTTGTCTCCAAAATTTATGCATGAGAAATAATAGCCAAATAATTTATTTTGATACCTAGATATACAAGGAAATTTTTACCTTCAGAATTTACTCCTTGGAGGATCCATGTTCCCTTGTTGATTAATATCTTCTTGATTGTTTCTTGTGGATGGTTTTGGATGAGCCATATTCAATGACTACTTTTCAATACATGGATTATTTATGTTTGTGGATCCTTTCTTTTCATATGTACTGTACCCCTTGTTGCACTGAAAATTGTCATCCTGACATTCTTCTATGTGTATGAGCTCATTATCACTCAAAATTCCTCCTTTGCAAGTCTAACACATCAGTTCCTCATGTAAAGCCTTGAAAACGAGAGAAAAGTTCTTAAAAATCTCCTTAACTCTGGTATCGCACTTTCTCTGTATCTTGCCTGCGGTCCCGCACCTAATGTTCATGACTCCTGCGTACCTGAACGCAATTTCTCTATGTTATGGGTGCATACCCCTGTAAATATTAAAAAGGCGCAAGTAAATCAAAAAATCTCACTTTTAGTAAATTCTAGAAGCCTCTAGAAAGAATCTTGCAGTGGAAGAACCGCTCTTTTGAGGTTCATGTATCCCTTACCTTATGGAGCTAACCCCTTGATGTGAGGAGCTTATCCCTTTGAAGGAGGATTATATCCCTTCATAGTTGGAACTGAAACCTCCTCTTTTCCACTATAAAAAGAGGCATTGGGTAGCCTCAAAGGGAGTTCGAGCTTTAGAATTATTTGAGGTTAAGTGTTGTTGGGATTCAGACTCATTTAACTGAGATTTTTGTGAGGAGAGATCACATATCTCTATCTGTCTCGGTTGGAAGAGTGTAAGGCTTTTCAAAGTAGAGGAGATTCCTGCTTCGAACCCTGGGAAGGCCTGTTCAACATCAAGGCTAAGGTTGTAAGGTTTTCCTTCTTTAAAAGTTAATACAAATGAATTCAGTTTTCTCAATAAGCTGTTAATCAACTGTTTATTTCATGGATTCCTTGATCACCATGATAAGCATGATTTATGATGTTTACTATACAGGTGCTATTTAATGTTTTCTTGTTTGTGACTGCAACTTTATGAAGATAACTCCTTCAAGTGCACGAGGGACAACAACTTCGAACAAGCATTGGATCTATGGTAAGTTCTTAACACCTTTATAGTATTCTTTTGTAAATCGCATATGTTTAGAGAAAGATAGGTTTACTTGGCTATTTGTTGCTATATTACCTTTTGGTACTAGGGAGATTTATCTTGTCCGCAAGATTGATTAATCCGCCCAACAAATTGGCGACTCCACTGGGGAAAGAACTTGTTGTTTTTGGTTCTCTTTTATTTTGATTTGAGGAAAAATTTTTCCTGGTTTTTGATTGATGGATGTCTGCCTGGGTAGCTTAGGTTTTCTATGTTTTTGAAAATTTTGAAATCTTTTATGTTTTTCTTGAACTTTTCTGGGGACCGCACTTTGTTCTTTTGCACAGTGCGGGCAGTTTCGCACTTTCCTTAAGTAAACAGTGCGGGACCGCACCTGTTACTTCTGGGAGCCTGCAGACCCTGTTAAAATTCTAGAAAAAATCCAGATTTTTTTTTTTAGTTTATCTTTAATTTGTTTTAGAGTTTTTAGTATCTGCCCAGATTGACGTTGTTTCTGTCAAAAGCCTTTTGTGAATGAGTTACAACAGTATTTGTGTTTTTGATGATTTTCTAGAAGTTTTGCATTTTGGATTGCTTTTCACTTGGTCTTTGTAGTGATTAAAAGATTGGAAGTTGAAATACCTCAAATTACATTGGTCATTTTGCCTTCTTTCTGAGTCTGACTTGGTTGTGAAATCCATCCTTTATTGAGAAATAGATCTATTCGTTTCTTTGCAAATATTCGAAAAACTTTGTTATAGGTTTTGAATTTCATTTTTATAAAAGGAAACATATCTGGATGTTTTTGATTTGTTTGTTATTCTAGACAAATATATCCTTAGTTTACTGAACAACTAAGTAAAACATTCTTCAAAAAATATTAAAGCTTTTATTCAACTAGATTTTTAAAGTTTGTAGATCTCAAGATTAGTTTTTGTAGTTTTGAGTGCTTTTAAAATCTGTAGATTTCTTTTGAAGGAAAATTGTTTTTGTAGTTTCAAGTTTTGAAAGTGAAAGGATTTTGTTGTGAGCTTTGATTATTTGTCTCATTTTGAGTTATTGTTGAAAATACAAAAAGATTTTCTTCCATTTATTCTTTATGTTTAAAAAAAGAACTGTCTCTTAAAAGAATTGCATTCTCGAACTCTTTCTTTAGCTAGAATTTCATTGAAAGAAAAACAGATTGATTATCATTTTTAGGTGCATTTTTAGTGTTTTTGGAAGTTGAGTCTTCACACCATCAAAGTTTCATTTCCATACCTATTGACTTAAATAAAAACCTATAAAAACAACGCTTAATTAAAATTCAACTAGTAATCTTTTTATTTCTAGGGCTCTTATCACCAACATAGCTTAGGCTAGTATCTTGGAGTAGGGAGTAATTAACTCTCCAAGATAGTAAAAACAAACAAGTAGATAAATCTTGCGGTAGGAAATAAATCCAATTATAATTGGTACAATCTGGGAAGCTTCTCTTAAAGAAGTCAATCACGAGATCATGTTCGAACCTTTGAGACAATCAATTCTGTTTCATTGGGAAATATAGAAGATTTTGCGTGCATTACAAACGGTAAACCTAGGATTAACCATTGTCGAGGAGCCTGGGGTCACTTGTCGGTAAACCTCGGATTAACCATGTCGAGGAGCCTTCAAGGGGATTGAGCTTTGTTACTCTGCCCTTGCGCGTGGGATCGGATCGTAGACTGTTCCCCCAGTTATATTTGTTACTATTGGTAACCTTAGTGTCCACAAACTTAAGATTATTTCCTAAGGTGACGGTGAAGGAAAGATCTCACTGTACCTGGAGCAGACGTTGACTAGACTCACTTGGACTCTCTGGGGGTTCTCTTCACACGAGATGGTTTTGTGAAGAACCTTGTGCCAGTCTGTTTCATTAAGCAGGTTGTCGGGGTAACTGTTCCAACCACCCTTTCCGTATTAAATTTCTACTAAGTTGGATTTCATCACCAACTAGTGTTTTTAGTACAGGAAGTTACTGTTTGTGTGTGGTTTGAACTCTTATATTTTTAGGCGTGTGATTCAGCTGTTTGTTTCTTTAGAGACTTTAGGTGTTTTTATTGAGATTTTCTTTGTTTTCATGTGATTGATTAATATTTAATCGTGGCAGAATTACTGAGACAATACCGGAGACTTCAGGGGAAGCCCCCTGAATATACACCAATTCATCTTGAAGGGCTGCGTGCTCTAGTATCATCTAGTAGCGGTAGAATTAGATCAACAAAAATTGGAAGTTCATCTATAGTTGTTCATCCTGATCATAAAATACCCACAACAGAACACATTCAAGAACCAATTTCAGTTTCTGAAGTTACTGGTAGTATTTCTCCTTCCAGTGTACTAGCTGACGAACCTGAAATTTCTGAACCTGACACTGAAAATTCTGTTTTGGAAACATACTCAGGATTTATTACACCAACTTCTAGCGATCCTGGTTCACCTAGGGTAAGAAATATTGTTACTGAAGATCTTCCATGTGGCCTCATTTCTATTGAAGAGCTTACTAGTCCAGATGAAGAGTTATCTCTTCCCAAATCCCCTCAGTCTTTAAATCTTAGGGAGCGTGAATCTATTTTCTACAACCCTATTCGAATTGACGCTTGGTATCTATCTTTGACAAACTTTTTAGAGAACCCGGGTCTATCTTTTTCTCCACCTCAAATTCCATTTCATCCTACGCCCATAGGTTACTATCCTTCATCAATTATGGCAGGAGAGTCATCTATGTTTTCCCAGACACCGGAAGCATTTTTACATAGTGGTCCTTCTGTTGCTTCGGGATATCAGGCTCTGTCTGGTACTCTCTCTGGAGCAGCTCCTCGACCGATTGAACATGTATTATCATCTGGTCTTAATGGAATTAAAACTGAAACATCAAACGCAGAGCAAATCTTTATGATGTTTGGTAATATTCTGAATCCTCAACCTCAAGGCAGTCAGTTACCGCCTAGAGGAAAATTTCAGGGAAGTCAGTTTCCGCCTGGGGGGAAACCTCAAGGTAGTCAATTACCGCCCGGGGGGCAACCTTCAGGCAATCAGTTACCGCTTGGGGGGCAACCTCAAGGTAAATTTTTCCCAGGACAAACTATGACATCATATTATTTTGGAGAACAACCTCAAGGACAGTACATACCTCAAGGTTATCAACCTTCAGGACAATACATACCCCAAGGTCAACCCCAAACTCAATATGTTCCTCAAGGTCCTTATCAACCCCAGCTTCAGTACATGCCTCAAGGTTATCAACGTCAAGGTCAGTACCCAATTCAAGGTTTCCAACCGCCTTCTGGTCAATCATCTGTACAAGGAGCTGGAAATTTACCACTTACTTATCAACCCTACGTTGAACCAGCCTATGGTCCTTAAATTCAACCTTCTACAGGACAATACCCCGGAACAAACATGGTGTGGGATCCATCCCAATTTCAACAGCCTATGCAACCTAATGTGCAGTTTTCTTCTCAACCTGGACAGCCTTTGGTTTATGGTCCAACCCAGCAACCTGTCTAGTCTACTATTTAAACCCCTACACCTGGTTCTGTTCAGCAGTCTGGGCCTAGTACACCTCAAACTCTGCCTCAAACTGATGCAACTGTTGCAACATCTGTTCAACCTATAACACCTGTTTCTGGAGTATCTGTAGCTCCGAATTCTTCTATCCCTGCATCTGTGCAAATCCCTCAAGTATCTATACCCCAGTCAGGACCTTGAGTTCAGACTTCGGTCCAGATACCTACGGGACAAGCTGATACAAGTACGATTGTCACAAGTCAACCGCAATTCACGTATCAACCATACCAGGGACAGCCTCAATTCGGTCCCGTTTCACAAAACCCAGCTTATTAGTATCAACCATACCCTAGCTATACTTATCAACAGCCTCAACAAACCCGGTTTGGTCCGGTTAATCCTGGTTTCCCGGGAGGTTACACAATTCCTAATGAAAATCTGATTCCTAGTTATCCTGGGTATCCTCCTCCTGGAACTGCTTTGGCTACTCAAGGTTTTCGCGACCCTAACCGTCAGTTACCATTTATTGCGACTTTGGATTTACCTGATCTGACACGCCTTATGAATGATCCAATTTTCTATTATCCGTACTAGCCGTCAATGCCGCATAAGTTGCCAAGTGATATACCAAAATTCGAGGGTAAGTTAGGAGAGGATCCATCAAATCACGTTATGACTTATCACCTCTAGTGTGTGTCTAATTCAATAATTGATGATTCAATTCACTTACGTCTTTTCCAAAGAACTCTTATTGGTCTTGCTGCCAAATGGTACATTGAGTTACCACGAGGCTCTTTTAATAATTTCAGTCAGTTAGCAACTGCCTTCTTGACTCATTTTCAGTTGCCTGTCAGATACGACAATGGCACGGAACTATTAACTTCACTAAAGAAATCCACGTCCACATATATTTCTGATCATATTCATGAATGGCGACGTAGAAGGCGTTTGGTGAAAGTTTACATTCCGGATCAAATTTTGGTGGAATGGTTTGTTAAATCATTGTTACCCAAAATCACTGAAGATGTAGCTAAGGCTATAGTTGTTACTGAGGAGCAAGTCATTTCTCAAGATCAGTACCTTGACCTTGTCTATACGCAGTCATGTACTTTACATGAAAAAATCCCTAATCTTCCAAAACAAGGTCAAATAACTGCAGCTCCTTCAGGGTCTCATGCCACTGATGGTATGATTGGTACAATCAATACTAAAAGCAAGAATAAATCTTCAAAGAATTCTTCTCCTATTATAAATTTACCCGATTCCCCGAAAGGAGAGTCTTCCCCTGAAATTTCTGCCGACATTCATGTCGTAGAGACATCTACATCCAAATCTAAATCTGACGGTAAAAAGAAAGGGAAGAATAAAATAAAAAATAATTCAAAAGATAAAACTGATAAAAATGAATCTAATGACAAAAAACACAAGCCTCGCTATCCTTGTTACATTTGCGACGAGGATCATTTTACTAAAGAATGCCCACATCAAGCAGAGGTTTCGAAATTTGTTAAAATTTCACGACAACCTGCTGTCTTGAAGGATCCTTTTCCCACTCAAGATAGTAAGATGATTGGTTCTACCTCGAATGCCTCAGAAGAACCTATTCTGATGATGTCTCATGTCAGGATTGTGACACGATCACAAGATTATGGTACTAAGAATCTTGTTGATGGTAAAGAAGCAGAATCTTCTAGTGCAAACACATCAACTACACCTCCTTCTGTTTCTGGTCTGCTACAGATCGAGAAACCGAATCCAGACTTAATAATCAAACCGCCTGCTAAAGGTGTTCTTCGTAAATCAGCTTTCAATCCACATGTGAGAGTTGCTCAGAATTACAAAATTGTTGAGGACTTAGCTATTTCCCCTTCAGGAATGTCGGCTTTGGAAGTGCTGCAATCATGCCCAGCACAACATAAATTACTGTTGTCTGCCATAGGAGCTGTTGATATTCAGGACTTGAACCTTATAATCTTCGATTTAGAGAATAGTACACCTCACCTACCTCATCAAATGGCTTTCCAAATTCCAGTATTAGTAAAAAACAGGCCGATCTTTCGGACCGTGATTGATGAGGGAGCTTCAACGTGTATTATGTCAATCCAGTGTTGGAAATCGCTTGGTTCTCCTACACTCAATCAGTCTACGACGATTCTAAAGGCTTTTGATGGCCGAGGTTTCCACCCTTTTGGTATTTTGTAGGATTTACCCATAGGGGTCGAAGGTAAAATCGTAAATCTAGATGTGGAAGTGGTTGATGCCCCTCTAGATTACAACCTTCTTCTGGGTCATAGTTGGTCTTATGCTATGACTACTGTTGTTTCTTCGGTCTTTCGGCTTATAAAATTTCCACTTCAAGGAAGAATCGTTACAATAGATCAGTTAACTTATTTTTCTTCCGATCCAGCCTCTACAGAAACAATCCAGCACGTCGATAAATCGGCTATCCCTTACAAGGATGTTGGAGTAGGTTTGATTAAAGATTCTGGTTTACTAGGAACTTTTTCCTTTCCTCCTCCTAATGTATCGCCTTCTATCGCAACTATTCATATCATTTCGTCAGATACTGTTATGTTTGATGATCCTTGGATCGTACCTTCCGACTCCGAGTTAGATTCATTTGATGGCATGATGCCTTTGAGTCCATTTGAAATTGCATATCAGGTTGCACAGTCACTTTCCGACCCTTCTTCAACCGAAACTAATCCAATGAATGGGATCCATGAGGAATCACTTTCTATATCTAGTTCAACCACAATGACATTTCCTGATCTTGTTCATACTGATGAGCAAATTCATGAACTTTTGTCTGTTGATGATTTACCACGGGAAGATCTACATCACCGATATTCGTTTTTACCTGAGCTCGATCATTTTGGAGATGATTTCGCTTCTATTTTTACTGCTGAATATGTCAAAGAACCGCAGAATCCATTGCAAAATCTTGATTCTGGGTTAAATTTGGAAAATATCTCTCGAATGATTCCAATTGACATTTCAGTAAAGCCAGGAATAATTGAAAACATTCATATAGGTGCTTGTTGTACGGAAGATGAAATTCAAACTTATAAAGCCCTATTTCAAGAATTATGTGATGTGTTTTCCTGGTCCTATGAATAAATGCTAGGAATCGATCCGTCAATTGTAGTACATGAAATCAAGACTTACCCGGATGCCAAACCTGTCCATCAACATCTATGTCAAATACATCCTAGAAAAGCTGCTGCTATCAAAGCCGAAGTTGAGAAATTACTTCGTGCAGGTTTCATTTATCCAATTTCTTTAATTGATTGGGTATCGAATATTGTTCCTATTACTAAAAAACAAGGAACGATATGAGTATGTATCGACTATAGGGATATTAATCGAGCTTGTCCTAAAGACAATTATCCAACCCCCTATATCGATCAAATAATTGATGATTGTGCCGGAAGTGAAATGTTTTCTTTTATGGATGGTTTTTTCGGTTACAATCAAATAAACATACTCCCTTCCGATTAGCCAAAAACAGCTTTCATTTGTCCGTGGGGGACATTTGCTTATTGCAAACTACCCTTTGGATTGAAGAACGCTGGAGAAAATTTTCAAAGGGCTATGTCTTACGCATTTCATGACATTAAGCACATTGTGCAGCCTTATCTCGATGATTTACCTGCTCATTCATCGCATAGGGTCGACCATATCACTCATTTATGAGCTATCTTTATGAGATGTAGGCATTACCGAATTAGGCTGAATCCACACAAATGTGTTTTCTGTGTAGAATCGGGTTGCTTACTGGGATTTGTTGTTTCGAAAGCAGGCATTCGCGTTGATCCGTTGAAGGTCAAAGCTATTGTCAATCTACCTCCTCCTTCGACTCTGCGCCAACTCCAAAGTTTGCAGGGGAAAGCAAACTTTTTACATCGATTCATTCCTAACTACGCCGAGCTAACAAAGGGTTTTACCCGGTTGTTGAAACAGAACGTTCCATTCTTTTGGGATGAGATCGATGATCGATCTTTTGATGCACTTAAACACGCATTGACCCATGCACCGTTATTGCATCCTCCCAACTACAACCAGGACTACGTTTTGTACCTCGCCGCCTCTCATTCCACAATTGGGATGGTTTTAGTTCAGGAAGACGAATTCAACAATGAACATGTGATTTACTATCTTAGTTGAAATCTGCATCCGACTGAGATCAAATACACACATGTGGAGAAATTTGCCTTGGCAGTTGTTCAAGCTGTCCAAAGATTTAGACACTACATCTTATTACGCAAAACCACAGTAATTTCTGACTGTAACCCTATGATGTACATTTTAACCAAACAATTGCTAGGGGGAAAGTATTCCAAATGGATAGTTATCTTGCAGGAATTTGACTTGGAATTTGAAAAATCCAAGGCAAAGAAATCTTTGGTTTTTGCCGAACTTATGTGTGATTTCCCGTCTACTAATACTGAAACTGTGGCAGAGCAGCCCATTGTAGAAGAATCCTTGTTTCTTATCAGTACTCTTGATCCTTGGTATGGGGATATTATTGTTTATCTCCAAACCCAATCTTTTTGACCTGAAATATCACGATCTCAGCGACGGAAAATACGTTTCCAATCCCAACAATACAATATTATTGGTGATACACTCTATCGTCGTGGAGCGGATTCTGTTTTCCAACGCTGTCTTACTCATGAAGAAGCTGACAAGGTTCTAAATGACTGCCATTCTGGAGCATGTGGCGGTCATATGTCTGGGTATGCCACAACCCAAAAGATATTGCACGTTGGTTATTTCTGGCCGCCCTTATTCAAAGATTGTATCTATACAGTCCGGAAATGCCACAATTGTCAGGTCTTTGATCGTAAAATGCGTGCACCACCTGCTCCTCTTCACCCTATAATTGTTGTCGGTCCTTTCGCAAAGTGGGGTATTGACTTTATTACATGTAACCCTCACTCGACTGGGGGCCATGCGTATATTATCCTAGTGGTAGATTATTTTACTAAGTGGGCCGAGGCAATGCCTTCATTTTCGGCAGACAGCAAGACTGATGCAAATTTCGTGTTCAATCATATAATTGCTAGATTCAGTGTTCCTCGAGCCATAATTATGGATCATGGAAATCATTTTCGAAATATCATGATGACTGAACAGACAGATCAACTTGGCTTGTGCCACGATAGTTCTACTCCATATTACTCGCAGGCTAATGGTCTGGCTAAAGCTATCAATAAAGTTTTAGTCACTATGATTAAACGAATCATTGGTATTCATAAGTCGAATTGGCATTCCATGTTATTTTTAGCACTTTGGGCATATCGGACCTCAATAAAAACATCAACCGGTTTCACTCCCTTTCAACTGGTTTACGGTTTGGAAGCTGTGTTGCCTATTGAATGCGAAATTCCGTCATTGAAATTAGTCTTAGAATTACTCCTAGCTATGTCTGAAGAGGAGAAGCGTTTTTTGTACTTGGCTCAGCTAGATGAGAATCAACGAAATGCTACATTAGCAAACGAAGCTCATGTCAAACGAATAAAAGCTCAGTACGATAGAAATGTTACACCTCGTAATTTTTCAGAAGGAGACCTAGTTTTAGTATAAGATCAAGCCAACGATAAGCTAGGGGCTGGAAAATTTGTGCCTATATGGCATGGTCCTTTCATTGTTAAGCGAAAGCTGGCAAAAGGGGCCTATGAGCTGATAGATTTCGACGGTGTCCCTTTAGATAAACCCAGAAATGGGCTTTATCTGAAGAGATATTATGCTTAAATTTGGTGTGGAGATTTATTAGATTAGATTTCTTTACTGCTGGTGTGTCTTAGATTAGAAAGCGTGCCTATTTTAGAGTTTGTTTTTATCACTATTCCTGCTTATCTGAGTTTACTCTTGATATTGCAGATGTCGACGTCTCTTCAAACCTACATTGTTTTTGCTGATGGTGCTTGTCGTAGTACACGGAACATTTCTTCCACAGCTTGGTTTATCTATTCACCCTCTGACGAGTTAGTATCCATGCATGGGGTAAGCCTCGGTCAAACAACGAATAACATTGCAGGGTATAGTGAAATGATTGAGTTATTATCTGAATCCATATCGTTTGGAATTCGGAGTTTGATTGTTAGGTTGGATTCTGAACTTGTTGTATTAAAACTTAACAGGGTTTATGCCATTAGAAATCCATTGTTATTACAGTTATTTTTAACAGTTTGTCTCTTGGAACGTGAATTTGATTACATTGAATATCAGCATATTCCAAGACATTTAAATACATTAGCAGATGAAGTTGCTTCTAGTATGATAAATCGACATTTTCAATAATCAAAACAGTAAATTAAACAACATTCATAACATGTACACAGATAACCGGTAAATAGTGATATATCATAGTATAGAAGTGTTTCAAAAAATATACATCGTCTTCGATCATAGGTTGGAAACACCTTATGATCGAAAAAAATGATAATACAAAAGGTCAAAAATATGAGTCTACGACACGATCATCCTATCACTGATGATGATCACAATAAGAGACCACTGCCCAGGCCACCCTACATAGAAACCTCCTAAAAGGTCCTGGGACACCAATCACATATCTCTGTAATCTGAGCAGGATATCATCTATGTCGGTCTCTGGAATGTCTAGAGTCAGGCGCTCTAGGTGATGCTCTAAATCAGACATGATATCTGTTGATTGGCCCTATGGGGCTGGTGCTGCGGCAGCTGGATGCCTCCTCTCATAAGGCTGGAGATGGGTTGGTCGCCATGGGCCCACATCTGCATTTAAAACTTTTGGTTATTAGTTTCAAGACGATTACAATACAAAAAAAAAATAGAACTTAGAAATTGTTGAAAATGATTTTTACCTGTTTCATCCCACTATTCCCCTGTTGGGAGAGACATCTCTCAGTCGCCGCGGAAATCTATCCTGGCGTATGGAAAGTCCTCTATAACAAAAATTTGTGTTCCAACCAACGAAAATATGCAGAAGGAAATCGAACAACCTCGACGCCCTCAGCAACATGACAGGCCATCAATGCAACCCAACGAACCATCCTAGGTTCTCGAGGTCGTCCAGCATCAACAGGAATGTTCCGCGGAGCTAACATGGGGATCCTCTCTAGAGCAAAGGTGACTACAATGGATCCATATCCAAAGTTATTTAGCTTTCTGTTCTTTGCTCTGGTTAGTTGGCCTTTTGCATTGGCCAACACAGCTTCGCACCAGTTGAAAATGGTGCCTCGAAAACAGCCTACAGCAATGCGCATCTAGGAACTAGTAGCCACACGCAACGTTGCGCTCCCACACAGTCTGGTGACATTAAATGAAATAACTTTAAGCTCGGGACGGATGATAGTTTTTATGTCAATCCGTTTGTCCCGAGGGTCTGCCTGATCATTACAGAACTCTTGTTGAAGACTAGCAACAGTCTGGCCACCTGGCCTAGTCCCAAACAAAGTAATTTGTTCACCCCTCTTGGACAAACCAGTCAAAAAAAAGATATCCTCCAGCTCAATTTTGAGCCGGTGGCCACCAATAATGAAACACTGGTCATGTACGTTCCACCTGTTAACCAGCCATGTTAGGAGGTCTACATGTGCCCTCATGCCCTGAATGGCCCAAAATTTATACAAACTGCATGTTCTTAATGCCTGCATTGTAGGAAAATGAAGCATTGTGGCGTCATCTATGTCTTCATGCTCACGTTCTCTCCAAATTAGCATCTTGTATATCCTACAATGCATAAAAAGATATATTAGAACAATTTAATTTGAAAAATTTTGAGCAGAAGTAAAGAAATTTAAGTTTGAAATTTAATTGCGCGGGGTCCGCACTTTGTTCTCATACATAACGTTTAGGAACGCATGGGCGCTGTGAGACAAGTGCGGACCCACGATTTTTTCCTATGTAGGAAAAAGTCGGGGTCCGCAAGGCCCGCGTGTTGCACTTGCGGACCCCCGCAGGCGATTTTTTTTAAAAATGTTTTTCTCTTCAAAACAAAATCTAAAGCCTAAAAATGAAATGTAAACGGATAAAATGCAATATTAGGAGGTCGTGGATTACCTGGAGCTGACAGTTCTCGATTTCTTTGGACTAATTTTCCAGAATATTCACAGGAACTTTTTTACCCAAAAGCTTTTTCTTTTCACTCTAAACTCAAATGGTAAAAATGAAGTTAGAAAAGTCTTTTTTATAAGTTTTTTCTAATAAATGAATTTTTGATTTGTTTATTTTTCACTTTAAAAGGTTATTTTTGAAACGCATTTTTATTTATCTTAAACAGGTATGTGTAATGTTTCGAGTTCTTGTGCAGAAATTGGATTTTTCAGGAAAATTGATTGTTTTCAACAAAGAGCATATTTTATCACTTTTTCAGACTCTTTCAAAAATTTACGAAAAATCGAAAACTTGGAGTCCTCTTTTAAGCTCTTTTCAGACTCTAGAAAATTGAAAAGATTTCCAAGCACTTGATTATTCGAACTCATTAAAATAAATGAATGATCATCCTTTCAGTGTAAGTTTACCCCTTTTACGGACTGAAATGGACTATTTACGAAAAAGGTATACGTTGACTAATTACGGTCAATAGAGTTCTCTCTCGCATTATTTTATCCTTTTTCGGTCCCGAGAGACTAAATTTACGAAATAGTACCCCCATGGAGTTTTCTTAAGTTTTTCTTCCGACTCCCTAAAATTGAAAAACACTGAGTTTCTCCTATACTAGACTCGTTAAAACTTAACAGTAAAGGACCTGTTAAATTTTAAGCAGGAACAAACCACTCCTTCTTAGGGTTTGAATCTTAAACTAAGTTGGACTCATCTGAAGGATGAGCTTATAAACAAGAAAATTTTATCCTCCTCAAGCTTGTCAAAAATAAAGAGGTACTTGCCAGAAATGGTGGGGGAAAAGAGAGAAAAATGGACTTGTTTGTTGTATTTTGATCTTTCGAAAAGTCAGTTAACCACTATTGAACACGACACTTTTGTTCACCTCGGTTGGGAAATCCTTTGCCTAACAGTTAATGAAACCATTTTGAAATTTTTTAGCCGGTTTCTGGGTATTAGCTTTGGGTCAATTGTCACCAAGCCATCTGCAGTGTCATTATGTGTTCAAGAGGATAGTTCAAATAAACCATTCATTTGCATCCATTTTGACTATCCTTGAGTCAGTCCTTGCCAATATATTTCTTCAAAACTTGATCTATGATTTCGTGTTGTGGGCTTACCTACGACAGATCACTTTCTATTGACGACAGCTCATTATCTAGGAAGTTGATCTAGAAATTATCAGTACCTTGAAATCTACATGCCTCAATGGCAGGTTTCTCGCCTTCGACGATAGGTTGCATCATTGACCTTCGATTGAACGATTCCATGACATGTTCAACTTCAGCTCATTCATTCACATTTCATGGATTGTACTGAGTACTTTGAGAGCCATTGACATTACTGGTGGTTACTCTCACACTTGTTAACAATTTACATTATTGACTGGTAATCAAGTGGTTTCTACCATGTTCGACTTCAACACATTCATTCACATGGATAGAATCGTACTAGTTCGAGATGCGGAAATCAAGACCCTAGATCTGGTTTCTACCATCCAGGCTGCGAAGAATTTTTTTATTCATATAGTGTACTATTCATAAACAGATGGCTGCATCCATACTGTGCCTACACATGTCTATAATGTTGATGTATTCAAAATCATTCCTGTATCAGAACAGTTTGAATCAGTTTCTAGTTAGTTTTGATCTGAGTATGGGAATGCCTACCTCAGCGATGATATGTACACATATATATTTTGCATTGAATGTTTTTACAGGTTCCGATTGGCGTGTCCACAGGATAATCCTTGAAATGATAAAGTAATGCACTCTTCATATATGACAGACTTCAACTTCATCTATTCCAGACTTTGCACTTTAGGGGGCAATATGTTGCACTGAAAATTGTCATCCTGACATTCTACTATGTGTATGAGCTCATTATCACTCATACTTCCTCATTTGCAAGTCTAACACATCAGTTCCTCATGTCAAGCCTTGAAAATGAGAGAAAAGTTCTTAAAAATATCCTTAACTCTGGTATCACACTTTCTCTGTATCTTGCCTGCGGTCCCGCACGTAATGTTCATGACTCCTACATACCTGAATGCACTTTCTCTGTGTTATGGGTGCGGACCCCTGTAAAGATTAAAAAGGCGCAAGTAAACTCAAAAAAGCTCACTTTTAGTATCCCTTACCTTATGGAGCTAACCCCTTGATGTGAGGAGCTTATCTCTTTGAAGGAGGATTCTATACCTTCATAGTTGGAACTGAAACCTCCTCTTTTCCACTATAAAAAGAGGCATTAGGTAGCCTCAAAGGGAGTTCAAGCTTTAGAATTATTTGAGGTTAAGTGCTGTTGGGATTTAGACTCATTTAACTGAGATTTTTGTGAGGAGAGATCACATACCTCTATCTGTCTCGGTTGGAAGAGTGCAAGGCTTGTCAGAGTAGAGGAGATTCCTGCTTCAAACCCCGGGAAGGCCTGTTCAACATCAAGGCTAAGGTTGTAAGGTTTTCCTTCTTTCAAAGTTAATACAAATGAATTCATTTTTCTCAATAAGCTATTAATCAACTGTTTATTTCATGGATTCCTTGATCACCATGATAAGCATGATTTATGATGTTTACTATATAGGTGCTATTTAATGTTTGCTTGTTTGTGACTGCAAGTTTATGAAGATAACTCCTTCAAGTGCAGGAGGGACAACAACTTCGAACAAGCATTGGATCTATGGTAAGTTTTTAACACCTTTATAGTATTATTTTGTAAATCGCATATGTTTAGAGAAAGATAGGTTTATTTGGCTATTTGTTTCTAGATTACCTTTTGGTAATAGGGAGATTGATCTTGTCTGCAAGATTGATTAATCCGCCCAACACCCCTTCATGGAATTTCATTCATTGTCATTGAAATCAACATGCTTGGCCTGGTGAACGTTTTCTCTCAAATATTCAAGAAATTTGTTGTTGGCTACTATCAATGTCTAATAAATATTCTTGATTGATCTTCATTTGATGAGCTTGGGGGCCATTATTCTTGGGTGCATCACAATTTTCTTGATAACCAAAACCTATCACAATAAGTGAGTACCTTTGCATGCTCAGAATATGATCTAAGGATTCAATCCCTTTGTTTAAATTCAAAATCATTTGTTTTAATTTTTCTCTCAAGAGAATAACTTCCTCTTCCAATATTTCACATATTTGTTCCTTATTATTTATTTTTTCAAACAAAAACTCCTTTACCATTTTTTCTTCTTCTAATTTTACTTTGAGAGAAAGAATGGTGTCTTCATTTAGGCTCTTGTCTTGAATTTTTTACATGAGCTAACATTGTTTATTTCTAAGGATATTTATTTCTTTCATAAAACTTCTAAGTTCTCCCTCACAATCAAATTATACTTCTAGTTCTTCACTCTTAGAAATGACCACCCCTTTCTTCATCGGTCACACTTTTATTTCTTTCCCTGTAATTTTGTTTTTTTCAGTAATTTTTTTTTTCTTACTTCCTTTCCTCTTATTTTGATACTTTGTTTTAAATCTTGACTCATCATTGTTATCTTTTAATTGACATAAGTAAATTTAGATGCAAAATAACCAACTCTTCCATATTCAAAGTGTTTGAAATGAAGCTTAGCTTTCAACTTGTTGGTTCCTCATTTCATCTTTCAGAAAAACATGGCATCCATACAAATTAGTGTCCACTTGATTCTCTTCATTATTCTCTTCTTTCACTTCCTTGAAGGCTCGATTTGTCTTCCTTGTTTTTTAACTCAAAGGTGGAGATATTTCCATGAAGTATATCCATGGATATATTTTCTACTTCAACTAATTCCTCAAGGGGTTATAATTTGGGATTAAACCTTAATGGAAGTAACATCAATGCCTTTCATACAACATAGCTATCTAGGACTTCTTCATTGTATATTACAATGGATTTGACTATACTTTATACTCAAAGGAAATATGAAGAAATTTCCTCATCTTCTTCCATCTTCAAAATTTCAAAGTGTCCCCTGAATGCTTACAACCTAACTTCTTTTACTTTTGCACCCCCTTCATAATAAGTTTTGAGTTTATTCCACACCTTATGAGTTGAATTTCATTGCATTACTTTGACGAATTATGACTTTGTCAAGCTACTTAAGATATCATTCTTATCTTTTTCATTATATGTGTAGACTTCGTTCTTTCTTACATCTGTCGGAATAGCATTAGGGACTGTATATTTAGTTTCCACAATTGCCCAAACTTCTGCTCCCAAGGAAATTATATAAGTCTCCATATTTAGTTTCCAAAATGCATAATTCATCCCATCAAACATAGAGGGATTGCCCACTACTCCGACAGTGACCATATTACTTGAAATTCAACCTTCCAGTAGTTAATTTCTCTGAAGGAACCTACTCCAATACCACTTATTGGCCCAAAGGTCACACTAATATGAGTGGGGATGAATTAATGTGAGATAAATTTTACCATTTCATAAATTTTCATAAATAAAAGATCATGCAAAAATGAATCATAACCATAATAATCATAACATTAGAGAAATAAAAGCATCATGAACTTACCAACATATCAACAATGCATCAAAAACCCATCACATCACATAGAGACACAAGATGTTTACATGGAAACCCATAAGGTAGAAAAACACAAATCCTTCTTCTTATTTATATTCAATTCATTGCATAGATTTTCAAGATACAACGTGCTAGAGGCAACTATGCCCAAGATATGCAAGTTACCACTTGTAGTTTGATACAACCTAATTAAGGCACTAACCTCAAAAATATGCAAGAAACTGCTAATTGTAGGCTACAATCTGAATGAGGCACCAAACTTGATAATGAGAAGGAACCAACCTACTATAGGCTCCAACCTTGAAAATGAGTATGCTCCAACGTGATTTATAAGCCAACCTAATTGAGGCTTTAATATCAATGGAGGAACCCACCTCCCTTTCCAACATCCTTGTGGGTGTTTATTTCATATCATTTTGAACTAGATCCACTTTTATCATATATCATTGAATCATAAGTAATGTCATAATCTGTGACTTGTAATTTATTTCACTTGATAGTCATCAATTACTATCACAACCATTACCACTATAATAACTTGAAACCACTTTCAGTGTAATAATCTGCAACCACTCTCATAAATACTATCACAAAGTTTCATATAAACAACTATCACTAGTTTTCACCTTGTTTCCCATACTCTGCTTCTATCAATTCATCAATCTAGTCACTTAAACCCCTCTTTGGAACCTATTTTCACAGTGTAACAAAACCCACTATAACCTTCTCATAGCCCCTCAAAACATACAAAATGGATTATGGTCATCAAATAAATGTGAAACGGGCATCATACACCTCTAGTTAGATTCATATCTAAGCCCTAATCACCCATCTTCTTCTGAAACTCAATTTGGACAAATAATGACCTCAAAACCCAAAATAACCATATAAAAACTAGATAATAAATTAAATGTGCTATAGTTTTATCCTTTTCGGTTGCACTGAAAAAAGTCCCCAAATTCGACGTCGGTGCTATAATTTGTGCACTATTGATGAGTTGTTCATCTTCCATGGTGGCTTTGTCCTCATCCATATCTAGAGTGGATAAGGAGGCTTCCTTACCCTATTTCTAGACTTACTCAAAGAATTTTAAGGTTCGGTGATCCACTTAGAAAGGTGACGTCACTTCCTTATGAGGGTAATATGCATGTAAAAGCATCATTTTATTGTAATTTGTCTTAGTATCCTTGTTTGATTAACTAAAAGTCACTTTTTGTTGATTCCTTAACCAAGTTTTAGGGAATAAAGAATGGGAAGTAGTTGTAAGCCTCATCTATACATGTAGGAACTCCTCTCATTTCAAATTGTTTTGAATTTTTGAATTTTTGTAGATGATTTTCATAAGCCACAAATAGAAGATATTTCCTCGATTTTGGTGTCAAATACTTGGGCTCTCATTAAAGATATACTTATTAATGTCCAAGGTTTCTACTAGACAATAATATCAATCCATTTGAAGGGAAACTTTGTCACTTATATGGGGGATGTCTAGGGTTTGTATCCCTTCCATTATCCTTAAATGTCTTTGTAAGAGCTTAAATTATTGTATTGTTTAGGTTTATGTTCCTTGACAATAGTTTTAGTTATTCTTTTCTAATTTACCATATTTAAAGGTTTTAGAAAATTATTCAAACTACAAAATCTTATCTTTACTCTTAAAATATGTGGAAAGAGAAAGAGAGAGAGAGAGGATAAAAATGATAAATTGTATTCCAATTATTCCCCTCAAAAGCATTCCAATACCACTTGTAGTGATCATAAGCCCTTATAATTGAATCATAAACAAGATATTTGGAGAGGTGTAAGTGTAGACAAGATATTTAGTGAGATATATGTGTATCATTTATGCTCTTGCTTCTTCCACTTGTTTTCTTGGTCACAATTGAAATTTTCCTTTTCATGCATAGAAGTGCCCATTGATTTAGTGTATTTGACAGTGTAATTACCTCGTAGTAGCCATCTTCCATACTATGCAATCTATGACATGAGTCTCTTCCTCTTTTTTCATGTCTACTTCAATTTTAATCAATTTCAATATGAAGATTCACTTCCACTTTAATTAATTTGTGTTCTTATGAATTCTCTTATTTTCTAGCACAACATTAGAGCCTTCATGCCTCATCATGGTGCCCTCCTTTTTCGTCGAGCCTCATTTTGCATTGCAGATTCACTACTGCAATTGCTCCACTGTGGTCACCTCTTCCTCTTTTGACTTGTGGTTTTTGTGTGTTTTTTTCTTTATTCATTCATATTTCTTGTGGACCTCTTCATATTTATTCTGCTATTGCACTATAGATCCTTTACCTTTGGAGTTGAATTTGGAATCATTATCTTCATCGCTACTAGTCCTTTTTAGGTGTCTAATGTGGATCTCATCTCAATATCACTTCATATTTTGTAGCCTACTCATGTAGTGAAATCCTCTTCACAACTAGAAACTCCATAATGTTATTTTTAACCTGGCCCAAATCAGTTTAATTTGTTTCTTGCTTGTCCATATAAGTATGGTTTCCTTCATATTCTTCACCAATGACTTCTATACTTCAATGGAACTTCCTTCTTTCATTTCTTGTAAACAAACAATATGATCCTCAATTACAATGTTAATCCTTTACTAATATGACATTTCTTGGATATTCATTGATATAAAACTATTAGATAAACACCAAACTCCCCTAGGAACCTCCTCCAAATGCTTTCCTTCCACATGCACCCAAATGACTATCTCAATACAATCACCACCATGTTTTTCATCATCCACAACTACTTGGAGGCTTTTTATGGATTCTTTATGTTTAATTAGCATTGTTTTCACAATGTTGTCCTCAATATATTGTGCATTTTCTTATGACAATGTGATCCTTTCAGTCTCTCCTTTCTAGTTCATCTCTGGAGATCCAATTCATTTGAACGGGCACTACACTTCCTCTTATAGTACCCTCTCAATTTCAAATTCATTTTTATGACCTTAATCTTAGGCCTTCTCATGGCCTCTAGGTGTCCATAAAGGTTCTCACCTTTGTCTCTATGAGATTCATATTAAATGTATTTGGATTGTACTAATAGCTAAAATATTTTTGTTCTAAAACCTTTCTGTAATGTAAGGAATATCCTTTCATGCTAATTTAATTACCCACCGAAACAACTCATTTTAAGCTAATTAAAGAACTCAAAGAAAACCCTTCCATTCTATAAATCTTCTTCCAAGCAGCATAAGTTACCTAATCTAAGAAAACCTCATAGATAAAAGCCAATTGAAACATATTTATGAAATCCATAACTAAGAGGTAATTGTTAGCCAAAGGATATGACATCTCAAGGTAGCATATTGACCTCATTCCCATATAATATTGACCTTAATATTATTATTTTAAGTAAAGTTGCAAATATTTGGGCTTCTTTGAACGCTATTTAACGCTTCTAGCAACAATGATTCACAAATGGATTAGCTCCACATAAACCACATTGATTTTATCAATGCCCTTCATTCCTCGGCTTCTCATGCCCCCTAGTCGGTTGTCTACAAAACTTTCTCACCTCCTTCTCTATGAATTTCAATGGGTTATGGATTCTAGCAACAATGATTCACAAATGGATTAGCTCCACATAGACCACATTGATTTTATCAATGCCCTTTATTCCCCGGCCTTCTCATGCCCCCTAGTGAGTTGTATACAAAACTTTCTCACCTCCTTCTCTATGAAATTCAATGGGTTATGGATTCTAGCAACAATGATTCACAAATGGATTAGCTCCACATAGACCACATTGATTTTATCAATGCCCTTTATTCCCCGGCCTTCTCATGCCCCCTAGTGAGTTGTATACAAAACTTTCTCACCTCCTTCTCTATGAAATTCATATTAAGTATACTTGGCTTATAATCATGGCTAAAAAGTCATTCATTAAACACTCATTCCTACTAATTTATACATCCACCAGCACAAATCATCCACCAGCACAAATCAGAAGGAAGACCCTTCCATTGGATAAATCTTTTTTAGAAGCAACATAAGCCACCTAATCTAAGAAGAAAAGCTCAAAGATAAAAGCGAGTTGAAACATTTTTTTTTTTTTTATATTTATGGCATCCCACAAATAAGAGGAGGTAAGTGTCGGCCAAAGAATACTACGTGATAGTTGTGTCCTATAAATTCAGAATTGAAAGAATAACATCTTTGCGGGAGGGAGTTGAATCGCCAAGAAATAGTTGTGTCCTATAAATTCAGAATTGAAAGAATAATATTGTTGCGGGAGGGAGTTGAATCACCAAGAATAACATTCTTGCCGGAGGGAGTTGTAGACAGTCGAAATCTTTATTGGCGCGCAGTAGGAATAATAATATTTGTTTTTGGCGGGCTTTGCAGAGTCGAAATCTGTAATTATTGGCGCGCAAGAAGATGGAGTGGGAGGAAGCTTGCGCTTTGATCTCCACAGGTATCCGAAAGTTGAGAAAAGGTGTAGAAGGAGAGTTTAACGATGAATTCTGTGCGGAGGACTTTATGAACACACATATTACTATTTTCCGACTGTGTTCCAAAGACAAGGATCAGCAAGTGTATGAAATGTACAGGAAGTCGTTTGAAGAATACATAGCTCTGATTGTTTTACCAGCATTGAGTAAACAACACGGTGAGTTTGTTTGTAGAGAATTTTTGAAACGTTGGGAAAATTACAAGCTTCTGGTGCGATGGATGTCAGCCATGTTTTTTCCTTTGGATCGCTACTTGGTGAAAGGAAAGAGGGGTGTTGTGCTGCCCACTCTACGAGAAGTTGCATTCCTCTGTTTCCGGGAGCTTGTGTATGATCAGGTAGGGATTGATGTGAAGAATGGTGTGTTGGATTTGATTAGGCGAGAGCGCGAGGGAGAGATGATTGATGGGGTTTTGGTGAAACACGTTGTGGGCATTTTTCTAGAAATTGGTATGACTATGGAGTGCTACAAGAATGATCTTGAAAAGCCCATGGACATTTTTCCAGAAATTGATATGACTATGGATTGCTACAAGAATGATCTTGAAAAGCCCATGTTTGAAGACACTGCAACTTACTATGCTCGAAAGGCAGCTTTATGGATTGTAGAAGAAACTTGCCCGCAATATATGCTAAAAGTTGAAGAGTGCTTGAAAAATGAGAAGCACAAAGTTGCCCCTTATTTGCACTCCAGCAGTGAGCAGAAGTTACTAGAGACAGTACAATATGAACTCCTCTCCCGCCATCAAATTCAACTTTTGGAAAAACAGGATTCTGGTTGCGATGTGTTGCTTAGGGATGGTAAGAAAGACGACCTTTCCAGGATGTACAGGTTGTTTCGTAAAATACCCATGGGCTTGGAACCAGTTGCAACTATTTTGAAACAACATGTAACTACCCAAGGAATGGAATTGATTAAATGGGCAGAGGATATTGCTGATAACCATGAATTTGTGCACAAGCTTATTGAAATGCATGACCAGTATATGGGTAATGTAAAGCAGGAATTTCAAAATCATCAAGGTATTCTTTTGGCTTTCATGGAAGCATTTTTGGCAATCTGCAATAAATGTGTGGGAGGAAGCACAAGTGCAGAGGTGTTGGCAGAATTTTGTGATACTGTACTTAGGAAGGCTAGCATTGGAAAAGTACCCATGGAGGATGACGAACAGATTGACAACATTTTCGAAAAAATTGGGGAACTTCTTGACTACGTCAGTGATAAAGATTTGTTTACAGAATTTTGCACCAAAAAATTAGCCGAGAGATTATTGTTTGACAGGGGCACAAATATCCATCACGAGAAGAACATGTTGTCAAAGATGAAGAACCAGTGTGGCACTCTCACCTTAAAGATGCAGAGCATGGTTAATGATTTCGAGGTCTCAAAGAAAACGCAACAGAGTTTTACAGAATATTCAAATTCTAATAATGACCTCTCAATATCTTTGGGGGTTACAGTATTGAATAGCGCAGCCTGGCCAATTTTCAAACCCTCAAAAATTAATATACCTTGCGAGATGGCTACATGTGTCCAGGTATTCAACCAATTTTATCATGGAATCCATAAGAATCGTAAACTTACGTGGATATATTCTTTGGGGACCTGCGAGCTCATATCTAGATTCCATACTAAGATAATAGAAATAACAGTTCCAACATCGCTGGCACCTCTGTTATCGTTATTCAATGACACTCCAAGCATGAGTTATCAAGAAATCGTATCCCAATTACAATTAAATTCCGGAGAAGAAGATGATGATCATGCAGTTACCAGACTATTACATCCCGTTGCATGCGGAAAGTATAAGATTCTGCTCAAGAGTCCAGTGAATAAATCAATATCATCAACTGACCATTTTGAGTTCAATCCAGGGTTTACAAACAAATCCACAAAGATTAAGATTGCACTTCCACAAATATCTGATGAGAAGAAGAAAGTCATCGAAGCTGTTAATGAAGAAAGAATGCACACAATAGATTGTGTCATTGTTCGAATAATGAAAGCCAGAAAAGTCTTGAATCAGCAACAATTAATAAGGGATTCTGTCCAGGAACTTCAAAAAATATTCACCCCAGAAATTAAGTCTATCCAAAAAAGGATTGATGGATTGATAACCAGGGAGTATTTGGAAAGGGACAAGGACAACTCCAGCTTACTAAAATATGTAGCCTAACGCTCAGATCAATCAGACTATGTAACTGAAGACAAATTTCTTTTTATCTTTTTATTTAATGTTGGATGGATTATTAATTTTTATTTCCTTCTTCCATTTTAAAACATTTTGTTATATGATATTGATATGTTCCTTTCTTAAATATTTCACAATTTTATACCTCCTTCATATGATTACTATGCCAATTTTTTTAAATAAATAAAATATAGATCAAAATTAATAATGATTTAAGAAAATTTTAATCTATATGAAATATATTTTAAATAAAATTGAGTGAGTTAATCCAATTTTCTAGTATGTTTTGATTATGACAACTCATGTTTATCTCTTTGATTTTTCATTTACAATAAATATCTAATTGGGCGTTGTCACTGAAAACATGGGTGTGAATGGAATGGATGTATGAGACATACTAGAAAAGGACTAAGCCATACAAGTAAATGTATTAGTAAATCTTTATGGGATGGATTTTTATATTCATGATTTACAATATCTAGAAATTCTAAATTATATATTCAACTAAATTTGTGAATTCTTATGCAACATTAATTGTTACATAGTGCAAATCCACCCTCTTGAATTGTAAATACATTTTTACTGTACACCTCAATTTAAATCCCTTAATACCAATAACCCCTTTGGCAATCTGCACATATCCCATATTACCTACATGAATTTAGATTATTTTAAAATCCCCTTTATGAATAAATGTGGTAAGATATTTGTCAACAAGGGGCAGCCATGCAAACACATTTAAGGAATTTGAGGTGCTTAGTATGTGCTATGCTTGTGATGCTTTATCTACTTAAAATTTAGTAATCCAACATAGAGTTTTCCAATAGTATTCATTTGATTGTGTATCTAGTAGTGGTATGTACTTTAAATGGTTCTAAGTGAAACTCTTTAGTGGTGATACCACCACAATTTAGGTTTAATGATTTCAAGAATGTGAGCTAAGAAGTGAGCATGTGTACTTTACATGGAGATTCAACTCTTGTAGTGCCATGTTTTGTTTAGTATTTATCACTATTTTTTTTGTCAAAATTCGAAGATGACCTTACAATGTATGTAGTGTAATTCAAATGAAATATAGTGCAAAACCAAAAAACAAAAGAAAAAATTAGAGATAATCCCCAAGAAAGATCTCTTTGATAGTAGGAAATAAAGATCTAGGTTCACTTGTCTCCTTAAGGAGGCAACCTCCAAGATCAATGCTCTAAATACAATTACAATTGTTGAAAGAACATTACACAACCTTTTATTCAATATATGTATATACATAATAATAATAATAATAAATACTTATGGGCCCACTTATAATGACATTTTGATAAACAATTTATTTCTGCAGCATTATTTGTGTATATTGCTTCATAAATTACTTTGATATTTCACAGTAATGAAATAATTATGTAACACAATAGGAGAATTAATTCAAACTTGTTGCAGTAGGAATCCAGATCTAGGATTTTTCACATAGTATCAGAGCTTATTCAAGCTGAAGTGCAAGTGAAACACAAGTGAAACAACAAATCAGCACTAAAGAATATGGGATTAGCGTAATCAACAACAGCCCCTCCTAGAAAATTATGCAGTCCAGGTCAGGAGGGAATTTCAGTGCAGAAAATCTCCCTCTGAGAGAGTTGACAGAGGGATAAGCTTTTTCAGTTGTAGAAGAAGCAGCATACATTATCAGCGTAGCTGAAGGACGCAGTTACTGCACAGCAGTAAGAGCTGGTGCATAAGCGTAAAAAAATTCTGAAAAACACAGTTGGGGATTTCTTGACCTCATAAGAGTTTCTTACCCAAAGAAACTCAATTTTTTTCCCGTGCAGCAGTAGAAGCAGTGACTTACTCCTCAAGGAGTACGTAAGTCTAGGAGAGCAGAGGGTTAGAGGAAGATTTCGACAAAGTTGAGGAGATGGCCGACAATGGACTGCGTGACCAAGATAGATTGGAGGGTGGCTCCAACTATTTTATTTGGAAATCAAGGATATATTTTCTCCTTGATGAGATGATCTGAAAGCCCTCATAGACAGTGCAATTTCAGAACCTCTTGATGCAACACTCTTGAGGAAATTCAAGAATAATATGGCAGGAGCCAATCGGTTGATCCTAGATGGAGTAAAGGATCATATCGTACCCCACATAGCTGCAAATACCACGGCTAGAGAAATGTGGGTAGGGCTGGAAAATCTATACCAAGGATCTTCCGAGCAGCAGAAGATGTACCTTGAAGAGAAGATGTGGAATATCAGGATGAAGAAAGGAGAGTGTTTTGACTCCTTGTCTCGGATTCAGGAAAACAAAGATCCACTATCTGCATTAGGATCTGCTCCTAGAGACTCAGAGCCAGTAAGGCTCATGCTGAACTCTGTTTCAAAGGATTATCAAGTATTTTTCCAGAGCATATTGGGCAGAGAAAGACTTCCAGGATGGGAAGCAATGTCAGCATCCTTACAACAAGAAGAGTTGAGGAGAGATCTCCTAAAAATCCACTTGGAGGATGGCAATAACAGTTCAAGGGCAAGAAGGAGGAAGAAGATAACACTGCCATTGCATCAAAAGGGCAACAGAAGCATAAAAAGAAAGATATGTCCAAGATCAAGTGCTTCTGGTGTGGGGAAATGGGACATTATGCCACACAGTGTCCTCTTAAGAAGAAGGATAAAGAGGAGAAGGAATATCCATAAGCAGGAGCTACCAAGATTGAGGCAGAAAAATATTGTGCCATGTTATCTCATATTCTGAAAGGAAGGAAATGGGCTGACTTGGATTTGTAGATCTATTATCTACAAGGAGGCGAGATCCTTGAGTATTTCTGAACTCTTGGATCACATGTGAGCTACGACAGCCTAAAGACAGTAGCAGGATGGACAATTGTAGCAAAAGATGAGAAGACAGTGTAGTGGCTAGCAGTACTAAAGCTTGATCAGCGCAGAGAGGGAGCAGCAGCAACAGCAGATGAGCATCAACGGTGCAGTGCAGTGCAGTTCTCACGCAGTGCAGCGCAACAAAAACGCAGTATTTTTAGAGAGCCAGTGCATAAACTAGCAACAACCAGTCTTATTTTCCAGTTGCAGATTTTCTTATCCAATTTCGAATGTTTTTCTTTTGCAATTAGCAACAATGCAGCAGCAACAGATGAGCAGCAGCAGCACAGTGCAAAGAGGGGCAATGCAGTGTAGAGTAGTGTTCATGAAATTTAGAGCAGTGCTCACGCAGTGCAGCATCATGGTTGCATAATTCAAAGGGAGTTGCAGTATAGTGGAAGTTGGTTGCAACATGCAAAGTTAGCAGTAGTACCGTTGTCAAATGTAACTAGGTCGGTCTTCATACTAACTATGTAACTATGAAAAAGACAATGGTAATTAAAATGTATTTTTGTCTCATGGGTTTCATAAGCAAATATTTTATGTAGATAGACTTATTCTTGATGTCTATTAGGTTCTTGTCTTCTAAGTGTAAAAAGGACTAAGTGTCAAATTCATCAGATGGAACAACCCTCCAAAAGGTGTTTGAAAACAAGCTCATAAATGTCGGAAACATCCTTCAACTATCTTGGAAATATATGCGAATTAATATGCCAAAGAAACCATCTACATGTCAGCCCAAGTTAAGGTTATGAAGTCGGCCTATAAGCTGTCCAAGTCCTATGTATATAATTCCACACTGTGGTTCAGTTATTACACATATATTTGTGGATTCATCCCTGAGACAATGCGGATATTTCGAGGAATACTTACAGTCAATGTTGGCCGGATAAATCGATCTTGCGGACAAGATCGATCTCCCTAGTGTCAGAAGACAATCTAGCAACAAACGAACAACTAAGTTTATCTTTCTCTAAATATATTTGTTTTACAAGTAAATGCTACAAAGGTGTCGATCCTACCTTAGATCCAAACGCTTATTTGCAACTGTAGTTCTCTGTCGCATCAGTAGTTCTTCCATCGCAACAATAGTTCTTCCGTCGCAACAAAGTTTCGTCTTTCGTCGCAACAAAGTGTCGTCTTTAAAGACCTGCAATCACAAACAAGAAAATATTAAATAGCACCTGTATAACAAATAATTATAAAACATACCTATCATAGTGATCAAGGAATCTATGAAATAAACGATCAAACGACAGCTTATTGAAATAAACAATCGAACGACAATTTATTGAGAAAAACAAACTTGATTGTATTAATCTTAAAATAACAGAAGAACCTTACAACCTTAGCCTTGATGTTGAACAGGCCTTCCTGGGGTCCAAAGCAGGATTTTCCTCTACTTTGATAAGTCTTGCACTCTTCCTCCAAGAGCACATAGAGGTATGTGATCTTTCCTCACAAAATCTCAGTAGAAAGGAGTCTACATCTCAACAGCACTTCACCTCAATCACACACTAAAGCTTGAACTCCCCTTGAGGCTACCCAATGCTTCTTTTTATAGTGTAGATGAGGAGGTTAGGGTTCCACCTATGAAGGGATAGAATCTTCCTTCAAAGGAATAGGCTCCTCACATCAAGGGGTTAGCTCCTTAAGGTGTGGGATGCATGAACCTTATAAGAGCATACTCATCCCCAAAAAATCTCATCCAGAAGCTTCTAGAATTGACCAAAAAACAACCTTTTTACTTTGGTTTCTCGCCCTTTTGAATTTGACAAGGGTACGCAAGCAATACACTGAGAAACTGCGTTCTGGAACGCAGGTAAGCTTCACATTACCTGTGTACCCTAGCCAAGAACGTAGGTAAGCTTCATATTATCTGCGTACCCAGGGTTTTGGAGCTTTTTAGGGTTTTTCTCATGTTTTTAGGGCTTGACATGAGGAGTAGAGGTTGTAAGACTTGCAGAGGAGGTAAGTATGAGTGACAATGAGCTCATACAGTCAGCAGAATGTCAAGGTGACAGTTTTTAGTGCAACACAGCCCTTTGACTATCCTGAAACAGCTTATTTAAGCTTTGTTTTCCCCATCATGTTTCCCTTAACTACGTCCAGTTAATTCAGAATGTTGTTTTCCTGTTTTGCCTAGGCTTTCCCTCTGTTTCTTCCAGAAAGGTACTTTTAAAGCTGGCTTTTCCACTTTTCGAGCTTTATTCCACCTCTTCCCAATAATTCCCTCTTTATTGAGGTAATTATATATTTATCTCCAAATCTAATTTTAGTATCTTCATTTATTCCTTCCAAGAATTTCTGGAAGTTGTGGGAAAGTCTTACCACCTTATCCATCCTCATGGATTGGGTTTTTCAGATCTCAAATCTCAATCTAGTCATTGCACATAATTTTTCCATTCTATTTTATTAATTTAAAATAATAAAATAAATCCACACAAATGTTTTCCATTGTGGTCCACTGTACCCTTTTTGGACTTGTTCAACTCTCAAATAAAAGCATAGAAAATTGAGGATATTACATATTTCCCCTCTAAAAACAAACACCGTCCTCGGTGGTGACAAAACAATTTAACAAAATCGTTGTTTAAACAGTGATGGATATTTTTCCATCATATCAGTCTCTCGTTCCCAAGTAGCCTCTTCGGGTTTAGAGTGCCTCCACTGCACTTTCACCCTGGCCACTGACCTATTTCGAAGCTCAATTTCTTCTCACGCCAAGATTTGAAGGGGCTCTGGAAGAAATTCCCCTTTTGGTTGCACCTTAATCACATTCCAATAAATAACATGAACAGAATCATGCACATATTTTTTTAATAACGAAACATGAAATACATCATGAACCTTAATGTGAATGGTAAAGCCAACTTATATGCAATTGGTCCAACTCTTTCCAGCACATCAAAAGGTCCACAGTATCGTGGAGCTAGTTTGCACAACTTCTAGTGTGTAAAGTACTCTTATTAGGCTTAATCCTCAGGTACACATGGTCACCCACACTGAATTCTTTGTAAATTCTCTTTTTTTTCTGCATAACTTTTCTGCTTGTCTTGTGCTGTTTTAATATTTTGTTGAATTTTTTTCACAACTTTTTCCATTTCTCGTAAAGCTTCTAGTCCAAGTATTAGTTTATCTTCAGGTTGACTCCAACTTAGAGGGGTATGGCACTTTCTACTATAAAGTGCTTCAAAAGGGCTCATCTTTATGGAAGCTTGGTAGCTATTGTTGTAGGCAAACTCTGCTAAATGTAGATAGTCTTCCCATTTTGTTGGCCTATCCATGACATACATTCTTAACATATCCTCTAGAATCTGGTTTGTTCTTTCGGTTTGACCATAATTTTGGGGATGGTAAGCATTACTAAAATTTAATTTGGTACCCATGCCTTCAAACAAAATTCTCCAAAAAGCTGCAGTGAATTTTGCATCTCTATCTGAAATGATCATTTTAGGAACATCATGCAATTTTACAATCTCCTTCATAAATACATTTGCTACTTGGATTATACCAAAGGTAGATTGTACAGGTATAAAGTGAGTAGCTTTAGTCAAAGTATCAACTACAACAATAATAGTCATGTTGGTATTTGGTCCTTGGTAAACTAGTAATAAAATCCATGGAAACAGTCTCCCACTTCAATTTGAGTTCGGTAAAGGATTAAACAACCGAGTTGGATGTTGATGTTCAACCTTTACTTGATGACATTCTATACATCTCGCCAAGTAATTTCCACATCTTTTTTCATACCATGCCAAAATAGGTTCTTTCTTAAAGCTCAGAGTAATTTCTGATATCCAGGATTTCCAGCATAGGGTATTTTATGGTACTCATCCATAATTTATTTCTTTAGGGAATCTACATTAGGAATGTACAATCTGTCTCTATAACAAATTATCCCTCTTTGTTTCAGTGTATATCATTTCATTTCCTTTTTCAGCATTTGCGACTGAAGTTTTTCATAGTTTTGGTCTTGGTTCACAACTTCTTGTATTAGTCCCTCTATGTCAAAATTGGCACTACTCCCAACATTACTTATAATTTGTCAAGCATTTCGGCTTAATGCATCTGCAATATTTTTTTCCTTATCCTTAATATGCTTAATCTCCATGTCAAACTCACTAAGGAAGGACAACCACCTGGCTTGTCTACCATTCAAATCTGTTTGAGTGAAGAAATACTTTAGACTGATGTGATTTGTCATCAACACAAACTTTTTCCTAAAAAGATAATGTCTCCACATTTTTAGAGCGTGTATTACAGCAGCTAGTTCTAAATCATAAACACTATAATTCTATTCATGTTTCTTGAGTTTTATGGATTCATATTCTATAACATAATTTTCTTGTAGGAGCACTCCTCCTAATCCTTCTCCACAAGTAGTTGTGCATACTACAAATTCCTGATCTAGATCAGCAATGTTTAAAATAGGTGTTGTTGTAAGTTTCAGTTTTGGCTAATCAAAGCTGTTTTGACATTTTTCAGTCCATTCAAACTTAACTCCTTTCCTTTGTAGGGATATAATGGGGTAACTCTCTCTGTTTGCTTAAAAAAATTTGGAGAATCAGTCATGATATGAACGCATTATTGTGTAACTCACAGTATTACATTGCCCTTGATGTTGTATGTTTGAATTTTTTTCTCAAATTTTGATTTATTTTCTCACGAAAATTCGATTGGAAACTTCCGATTTATTTGCTACGTTACGAATTTTAGAATGCATTTCCATTGTTAAAGGTGTGGCATTACTGTTCTTCCTTCACACTTGTGTGAAGTCTTTCTTTTACAGATTTGAGAAGAATTACTCTCTACCTCAGTAGAGGCAGTAAAGGTTCTCCACGCATAATATATGGGAACGAAGTTTGTGTTTGTCTTTGGAACTCATTTAATTGTATTTGTTTTAATTTTTTATGGTTAATATGATTCACATTTCCTCCCATTGACACTCTCACTGCGTTTGTGGAAAAACGAGGTCCCTCACCGTGGCATCCGCATCGTTTTAGAGTATTCACGTTTTTTTTTTAAAAAGGATAAGCCTCGGGTTATTCACCGGTTCAGGTCTTGGTTCCCTTAAGTTCTGTTTGGAACATATGGCTTCGAAGTTAGGAACTACCTCTCCATGCCTTTCCTGGTATGAAGATTACGTTCCACCAGTGCAAACTAAATTATGTCATACTAATGAGTTTAGGTTTATTCCATAATGGCTTTGATAGAAATATATATATTTTTATATTGTTTATTTACTGTTCTCATTACTTCTTTCTTATATTTCTTCGCAGCTATGGGTTGACATGCATGCAAGACTTTTCAAGGTAATACGTTTTCATTCATATGGTTTGGCTTACAGTGAATTTTTTTTTTCTCCATTTATGAGTTTCCTCAACTATATAAATTTTCTAATTCATTTGTATGGTTTATGTAGGTACGACTACAATACCATTTCTTCCTTTTAATGCTAGCAAACTTCGTTAACCACACAGCTCATTTTCCTTTTGATACCAAACTCTGTTTTGCACAAGTCGGTATCATCATCCTCGATTTTTTCTTCTATGTTGGTCATCACGCCAGCCTTACAGATAATCCATACTGTTGTCTTATAGTGACATAGAGGGTATTTTATGTTACTGTCATTAGACTTAGGTTTACTGTACTTTATACACAAAATCTTTATTGGTTTGTAATCCATGGACTGAACTATTTTAATTATTTTTAATAATAATTTCCTCTATAAAGTTTAATATTTAAACTTACTTTTGTTACCAATTATCTTCAATATAATGCAGTTACAGGAATTGTAAATAAGCTTCTTGTATAATTTATATACAATATTTAAACGAGATTTCTTACCTATAGATACGAATCCTCTGAAGAGACTCATTTTTTTACTCATTATACACCTTTGAAATTAAAGTAACAGATGGTACCTTTATGTTTCCTTTTCTGTCTCAACAGAATTGTTTAGTTTTTTATTGAAAGTAGTTATGGTGCTTGAATACCATTATTTCTTCGTAGAAGTTATTTTGGTTACAACATAACCATCACATGCATTTTAAAAAAAATAGCATTTGCATATGTTATCACCAAATCCTTACAGAATATAACTTATCAAATTTAGCTACTTTCACAGTTATATTTTAGCTTTCCTATTTTATGCATAGATATTTCAGTATGCTTTCAAAAACAATAACGTCTCTTCTTTCTATAACTACTTCGAATTTATATTGTACTACTATTATACAATTCCAAACTATATCTGTCTCTCTTCTGTCCAACTCTGAATTAGCTTTTGTCTATTTAAGCCAGCTTTGTCTAACATTACTATGGATCATAATTCTAGCGATAAAGAAACTCTTTATATCATATCTGCATCTAAAGTTTGATTTCAGAGTTATCAATTCTATATATATGTATATTTTTTCTTCTGTTTAGGATTATTTCTGAATCCTATATACAATTAATATCAGCACCTTCTATATTCACTTTAATTTCTAAATTTTCTATTTAATGTGCTTCTATTCAGTATAGGGTGATTTAAGGGTACCGCATAGTATATGTTTATCTATAAAGTATATACTTGTCCAGATTCTGTATGTTATTTTCTATTTAAGAATGTATTTTTAGATCCACTGAACAATTTTTCTAACAGAATACTCAACAAACTAAATAATAAAATGTCAGTTTCCTGTGAGGTACCTAACCTCTGATCTAACCCTTCACTGGGTGTAGACATTCTGAGAGTTGGTGCTCTACAGAATATGTTTTTACAACCAGATAGATTTGACTATCTCTATTATAGTGGTCTCTGTTAAATGTACAGACCAGGGGCTGGAAAATGAAATTTCTAATTCTTCCAAATCCAACCACAGTTTTAAATTCAGAGTTTTCATATTTCATAGCTACAACATAAAAGTATAAATCAACTACCATTTCAAATAAATGTGCATACCACTTAGGTATGACTAGTTTCCTCCCAACCGTAGAGTTCTCTCTCCGTAACTCACCCCCGAGCAGAGATCCTTTGCTCCAGTGATAGACAATCCTTTGTCTATCCTGGAACAACTTATTTAAGCTTTGTTTTCCCCAGCCTGTTTCCCTTAACTACGTCCAGTTAATTCAGGATGATGTTTTCGTGTTTTGCCTAGGATTTCCCTCTGTTTCTTCCACAAAGGTACTTTTGAAGCTGGCTTTTCCGCTTTTCCAGCTTTATTCCACCTCTTCCTAATAATTTCCTCTTTATTGGGGTAATTAGATATTTATCTCCAAATCCAATTTTAGTATCTTACTTTATTCCTTCCAAGGATTTCTGGAAGTTGTGGGAAAGTCTTACCACCTTATCCATCCTCATGGATTGGGTTTTTCAAATCTCAAATCTCAATCTAGTCATTGCACATAATTTTTCCATTTTATTTTATTAATTTAAAATAATAAAATAAATCCACACAATTTTTTTCCATTGGGGTCCACTGTACCCTTTTTGGACTTGTTCAACTGTCAAATAAAATCATAGCAAACTGAGGATATTACAGAATGGAAGTGCCCTCATCCTGATACTGCATTGGAATGGCTTAACGACTGCCACCCGGGTACCGTATACCCCGCTGAAGCCATCCCCCTGTAACCCCATAGCCCTCTTCGGCCTTGTGCCATGGAATGATCTAGTCACGCCATCCAATAGCCTGGCTACTGCGCAAATGGTTTTCTGTAGCAAATGGGCACCTATTATCAATGGCAGGTGCATGAATCAGAGGATGGGTCACAAAAATCTGAAGACCAAACCAAGTCTGGTGCCGACAGCTACAAGGCGCGATAGGGAAAATATACTCCCTCGGGGTTATGTGCATGAACTGGGACATAATGGTGGCAGAGCGCACAACAATCAGTGCTTTAAGATAAATAGAGAAGCTCGGCCTCTCGCCAATGATCTCTATCGAGCAAAGGAACTTGGCACCCAGTAGACCCTATAGATGCAACTAGAACAGACACCCATAGGAGCCTACACAAGTGTCATAGACAATGAGAAACAGGTAAGCTCTGTTCGTTTTAAAATTTTCATAAAACCTTCTGTGGGGAATAGTTTTTCAATATGAGCATATGATACAGACCAGGTAACAAACCTAAAGAAAAATATCAGGTTATCCTCTAGATACCCTTACCATTTTCAATCATTAATATTTAGTGGGAGATCCTTACAAGACTCGTGCTCAATCAAATATTACTCCATATGTCTAGTATCCACCATTTATCTCAACCTCAGACTAAGAGGAGGCACATCGGAATAAAACACAACTCATGGACCCACAATGGGAACTAGCACTTCCAAACCCGACATCCCAAAAGGTCCCTCATATAGGAACATTTTACAAGGGAAAAGCAAAGCAGCAACACCAACCGAACCAGTTGAGAATACCCCCAAACCATATATTATGGAGTAACTAAATTGCGTGCCAGAACCGAACATAGATATTCTAGATATTGACGAACATCTCTCCACATTCAAATCCCAAGTAATAATATGTAGATTTAACTTCTTTTGGCCCAAGCCAATGGGGCTCTTTCATTGGATTTTCACCAACTGGACCATGGACTGTGATATCCATCTCTGTTCTAAGGGGTTTTTTATTGTCAAGTTTCCATCCTCAGAAGACAAAGACATCATTCTTAGCGCTGAACCTTGGTTCTGGGCTTCCACCAAACTTTTCATCACACCATTGTTTCTGTATTTTGATGCAAACACTATGGAGGTAACCAGAATTTTGATCTAGGTCCAGTTATACAACCTCCCACTTCATTTTTTAAATGCATGTGTTTTAGAAGGCAAAGGGAACATCATCAGGAGATACATGAAAACAAACACCCAACGCTCGGAGGAGAGGATCTACACCTTCACATGAATCTGTGTGGAGGTGGATCTCAGCAAAGGGCTACTAGAGATAATTCAACTAATTCATAAACAAAAAAAATGAACACAACACGTACACTATGAAAACAATGCATTCAGATGCAGAATATGTAAGAACACCAGTCATTTGCAAAAAACATGCCCAGAGCCAAAAAGAGATAAAAAATAAAAGAAGAAGATAGGGAAAGAAACCAAAGGATGGAAATTTCCTTCAGGTGGACCATAGTAGGAGAATAAATAAGAAGAGGATGTCACCATCCCAAAGGAGAGTAACCAGACAGTAGTCGATCCAGAGATACAAGAAAAAGAGATACAAGATCATTTTGACCTTACTACCATGGTTCAGCCGCCAAAGGACCCTCGGGCATTGGACAATGGGGGAATAAAAAGACAACACAACTCAAATACCTCAGATTCAGATAAGGACAATGGATCAATCACAGAAGAAAACCATCTTGACCTTATCTCCACCTCGCCAACACAAGGTGCTTGGCGAAAGGTTGAAAAGAAGAAAGGGAGAAAATATTAATTTATCCCCATGTATTATAGGTTCTTTCTTGTAATTTGATAGCCTTTCTTGATTGAAAATTACCAACACATGCAACATGCAAATTTGTTTTCATTAATAAAATTACGACTTTTTCCTTGGAAAAAAACTTCATTGTAATGAAACAGAAATCTAGTACCCACAAGATTTTATTCTAGCACAAACAAAAATGCATTGCCAATAATAACATTGTAAGGTGAAAGAAATCTAACATGCGCTATATTTCATTCTATCATAAACAAAAGCGCATAACAACATTGCAAGGTGAAAGAAATGTAGCATATTTTAGATTTACTTATATCACAAACACAAGCATATTTTCAACAATGCAAGAAAAAAGAATTCTAGTGTGTGTTAAATTTCCTTCTAGAATAGACATACACACATTTCGTTATATTTTTTTCTAGCATAAACAAATATATTTTCAAAAATAAGATGGCATTGTGAAGAAAATATAACACATACTAGATTTACTTCTAGTACAAATTCACAAACATATAGCCAACAACAACATTGTTGGGAAATTTTTTCAAGCTGCTCCTGTTCGCGCGCTGCCGCCCTGTGGCCGCGCCTGCTCTTGCAGGGCTCCGTTCCTGCTACCTGCTGGAGCTTCATCCTCTGCGCCTGTCCCTGCCTTGGATCCTGTCGGAGGCTTTATTCCCAGTTGCTTCGTGCTTTGGCTGGAATATCTATGCCTCCTTCCTCGCCTCTCTGCTTTTGAGGCTGTTCTGAGGCCTTCCGAATGGAGAACCTGGAATCTCATTCACCTCTGCCTCCTCCTCCAAACTCTGATGCTGATGCCTTTAGTATCCTTCTGGCCTCGCTTCCTAAGAATAGAACTACAGAAGCAGCGAAATTTGTCAAAAAGTTGGATGACATTCCGGATATTTTGCTGCCTGGTGAGGGTCCTATTAAGGTGGCTCTTTCTCTGGCCGACCAAGCTCTCGTAGGCCAGTTCACTGGCCTATGGCCCTCGCCCAAATCCACTGAAATATGGGTCGCTAAGAACTGGGCTCCTCTCATTAAGCACAGTGTGTCCTCTTATTTTCTGGGAAGAGGGTATTTTCTTTTCGAATTTGCTGATAAGGAGGAAAAAGAGCTCATTTTCAGGAACGGCCCTTATTTCATGGGGCCTCAAAGGCTCTATCTCAATAAATGGACCCCCGATTTTGATCCGGCGGTAGATGTTCCAACCGCTGTTCCCGTCTGGGTCAGACTTCCGAACTTTCCTATGCATTGTTGGAATTGGGATTCGCTAAAGCATATCGGAAACACCCTCAGAAATTTCATTGACCGTGCTAACAACAAAGACCAGTACGACTATGCTCGTATCTGGATCAAAGTCGATCTGGAAGTAGGTCTGTCGGAGGCCATTAAACTTAAGGTTGGAAATTGGTCTCATATTCAAAAGCTCGACTACGAGCAACTTCCTTTCAAGTGTCGCAAATGTCACGTCTATGGACACTTTGCTAGAGGATGCCCGAGTAATGTTGAAGCTATTAAAGGAAAAGATGAGGGCTGGAATCAAGTCAAAAGGGCAAAGACGAGCAAAAAAAATGATGGAGTACATGCAAACAAAGGACCTTCTTCTGCAGGTCAGCAAACTCAAACTCCTAAAGAACAAGGTAACAAATTCGAACCTCTTAGTTCAAATTCTATAGAGCTGCAGTATATTGAAACTCATAATGATTCCTTAGGCAAAGATATTACCCCAGATCCTAAGCATGGTGATCATACACCAAATGGATCCAAGGGGAAAAATACAGAAATGGAGGACGTAGTTCAAGTTTCAGAGGAATCTGAGGAGGAAGGTGAAATAGGGGATTCACAAACTTCGACCAGAAGAACAAAAAGAGGTCGAATGCCTGATCGGGAAAAAAGGGAGCAGGAAACATACAAAGATAAACTCCAAGGTACTCAGCCAACCCTTGAGAAAATGTTGGAAAAATCGGCAAAGAAGACAAGAAACCAGAGCGGCTCCAAGGGAGCCCAACACTCTCTCAAAAGCAAGTAATGAAAATCGTCTCCTGGAACTGTAGAGGTCTGGGCAGTAAAGCGAAAGAAGAAGCTCTAAGGAGCACTATTCGATTAGAAACTCCAGATTTTCTCTTGATCCAGGAGACCAAGATGGAGGAAGCGGCTTTTCTTCATACCAGTCATAGTTTTTGGAATAAAGGAGGGAGGCTGGCTGTCTCGTCTAGAGGGGCATCTGGCGGACTAGGTTCATTATGGAACGCAAATAAATTCTTACTGCTCAAAGAAATCCCTAACACTCACTGGCTGTACATGAAATTCCAGCTTATTGAGTCTATGGACGAAATCAGCCTTCTTAATGTCTATGTTCCGGTTAATGCAGGTGAGAAGAAGACCTGTTGGGACTCCATCAGAAACCTTGTTGATACGGAGAATCTTGAAAACATTATTATTGTTGGAGACCTTAACATCACTCTAGCACTGTCTGAAAAATGGGGTGGCAGCATTGTGAGAGACCCTGCTAGGGAATGGGTGGAGGACCTTATGCAGGAGTGGGATCTTATTGATATCAAGCCCCTTAATGGCAAGTTTACTTGGTCCAACAAAATAATTGGGCCTGGTCATATAGCTGCCAGACTTGACAGATTTTTAGTTCAAAGTTCCTTCCTGCTTCGTGGACTAGAATCTAGTCTGCGCATTATTTCTTGCAGTGCCTCTGACCACAGGCCTATTTTGCTTGAGTTATCTCCTCACAAGGACCTGGGGCCTATTCCATTCAGATTTAGCCCCCTCTGGATTCAGCTTCCAGGCTTCAAGGAAAGAGTTAAGGAAATCTGGGACCGTCCGGTTACTGGCTCACCTTTCTATGTGTGGGAAGAAAAGCTTAGAAGGCTAAAATCCGAGCTTAAGTGCTGGGCTAAATCCATTCCAAGTCCAGCTTCTGAGAGGAAAGTCGCCCTTGCCTCTTTAGAGGCTCATCATCTTCATATGGAGAGCGTTTTCATCTCCTCTACAGAACTTAATATGGAAGTGGACCTCCAGCATAAGTTTCACAAGGCCTGCATGGCGGAAGAAGAACTTTGGAGGAAAAAATCTCGCAACCTTTGGCTAAAGGTTGGGGATAGAAATACCTCGTTTTTTCACAAGCAGGCTAATGCTAGAAAAAACTTCAACTCAATCTTTGAAATCAAATATGGAGACGCTGTCCACAAGGAGTTCGAGAGCATCAAGAAGGCGGCCTTCAATCATTTCAAGAATTTGTATGGAGAAGACGAAACTGGAACGCACTCTGATATCTTTTTAGAAAGGATCCCCAAAGCGGTCACTTCCAGCATGAATAAAATTTTGGAAGCACATGTTTCTACGGAAGAGATAAAGGCTGCCCTGTTCGAGATGAACCCAGACAAATCCCCTGGTCCTGATGGGTTTACATCCAGATTTCTTCAAGTCTGCTGGCCAATTGTTGAAAAATATTTATGTAAAATGGTCAGGAAATCCCAATCTTGTCATAAAATCGGGGGTAGCACCAATACTTCTTTCCTTGCTCTTATTCTAAAGGAAAAGGGAGCCAAAGTCTTTAACATATTCAGACCCATCTCGTTATGCAATATTGGCTACAAAATTATAACTAAGGTTATTGCAAACAGGTTGAAAGGCATCCTTCCCAACCTCATTCCGGAAAACCAAGGAGGATTTGTGCAGGGAAGATAGATAGTTGACAACTACATTCTTGTCCAGGAGGCGATTCATTCTAGCATCCAGCGTAAGGAGAAAGGTATGGTTATAAAGCTAGATTTAGCAAATGCCTTTGACAGAGTTAACCACAGCTTCCTTGTTAGTGTCCTTCGACAGTTTGGCTTCAGGGAGATCTTTATAAACTGGATTAGTGCCTGCATTTCTGAGCCCCGAATCTCTCCGTTAGTTAATGGGAGAGCTGCTGGCTTTTTTAAAGCCTCGTGGGGGTTGCGCCAGGGATGCCCCCTCTCCCCTCTGCTTTTTGTCCTTCAAGCTTATGTTTTAAGCTTCTATTTAAATAAGGAAATGGTTGAGCAGAATATTTTGGGTCTATGTATTGCAAGAGGCGTAAGAAACATTAACCACGCCTTATTTGCAGATGACACACTCCTGTTGGGCACAGCTTCTCTGCACTCAGCTCTCAATTTCAAAATATTCCTTGAAAAGTTCTGCTCTGCATCAGGCAGCATGCTTAACAAAGGAAAATGTCATGTCTATAGCTGGAATATATCCTCCTCCTTGCTCACAGCTATCTCCAAGTGTTTTGGTTTTGCAGGCTCAAATTCCTGGTCGTCTTTCAAATATCTGGGACTTCCAGTCTTTTTCAAATCCGCTTTTTGCAAAGATTGGGATTCTCTCATCGACAAATTCAAAGCTCGTATTCAGGCTTGGGGGCTTTCGTGGCTGAACTTGGCTGGAAAATCTATTTTGGTCAAATCGGTACTCAGCAGCTTACCTATCTTCAAATTCTCTGTTTTGTTAGCGCCCTCTGGAGTTCTTAAGAAAATGGACGATCTCATTCGGCGCTTCTTCTGGAAAGGAGGCAAAAACAATGAAAACTGCATCCCCTTGGTGAGCTGGGAGAAGATATCTCGTCCTGTTCTAGAAGGTGGTCTAAACCTGAAATCTTTCTGAGTGAAAAACGCAGCCTTGGGTGCCAAAATCATCTGGCGTATGGTCGCCTCCAATCCGGGTTGGGCGCAGAAGGCACTGTGGCGAAAATACTTTTTGGGCCCAAGAACGCGTTGCCTCGAAAATCCTAAGTCTGTTCCTCATTCACACCTGGAAAAACTCTGTATGTCCTCCGTTCCGCTCATCCTTCAGCATGCGTAAGGGTGCCTGGGAATGGAAAATCTATTGATCTCTGGCATGATCGAATTATGACGAAGCAACCGTTAGCTGAGGTCTCCTCTATGCAGCCTCTTCGACTCTGGATGGCTAATTCTGGCTTAAACTCTCTTTGGGACCTCTCGATATGGTCGGAGAACAGTTGGGCAGGTTAGATCGACATTCAGGTGCCCCCAATCCTTAAAAACCAGTGGGATTCGTTGTTGTCCCTCCTTCATGGCTGTGCACCTTTACGATGCAATCAAGCTGACAAGCGTGGCTGGGGGCCATCTGGCTTATACACTGTGGCTTTGGGCTACAAAAAATAGCTGGATTTTCCCCTTCGTTCCTCCGAATCCCGCTGTCTGGACCGGACTATGGAAACTCAAAACTATACCCAAAGTTGATCATTTATGTTGGCTCTTGTGCCACAACAGAATCCTCACTGATAACCGGCTTCAGAAAAGAGGCTTTCATGGACCTTCCAGGTGTCGGATGTGTAGGGAGGTTGAAGAAAGCTCAAGTCACTTAATGCTGACCTGCAAGTATGCTGTTGAGATATGGTTTGCGATTCTGCCCTCTTGGGGCGACCGTCCTATCTTGCCTGGCTCCATTCCTGAGCTTTTTTCTGCTTGGCCCTCTCTTTACCCTGGAGGTTCCCCTAAGAACTGCAGCCTTGATCACATCTGGCTCTCGATCCCTAAATTTGCCTGTTGGCAAATTTGGCTCAAATGGAATAGCAGGATATTCAGGGACAAGGAACAGCCAGCAAAAATCGTCATAGCCAAAATTAAGGCTCAGCTCAAAGAAAGCTTAGATAACTGCCTCGAAGATTCAAACCTCAATCCGAGGGACAAGGATTGGGGCAGCTCTTTGGGTTTCATCATTTCGACCATTCCAAAGCATTGCAAGACTGAAGAACATTGGTAGATTCGACTCAACGAGAAGGCCTTCACCATTTGGCTCCTTAATCATTCCTCCCCCCCTCTGTTTTTTGATGGAGCAGCTAAAGGTAACCCTGGGAAAGCTGGGGCGGGTGGAGTGATCAAAAACAATGAAGGTACGATTCTTCACAGGTTTGCCTGGGGCCTGGACATCTCCACAAGCATTCAAGCAGAGGCTCTTGCTCTTCTTCAAGGCCTCACGCTGGCTAAAAATTTGGGCATTCATGAACTTGTGGTGGTTGGGGATTCCCAATCTATCATTCAATGTTTGGTGATTGGGGCTGCTCTGAAGGATCTCAGCTTTGCTAGATTAATTAAGCGAGTCACTGCTATCTCCAAAACTCTTCACAAGATCATTTATTTCCATGTGCTCATAAACAACAACAAAGATGCTGATTTGGAGGCTAACAAAGCTGCCCTTCTCCCCGTTGGCACTTTGTTAAAAAATGATCACAAGGAATGGGCCCCCATTCCTTAGCTCCCATTTCTTAGTTTTGTTGTTTATCCATGTTTTTCTGCATTCTATTACAGCAATTTGTTTGTATCCACAAAGATGGGAATATTGTGGATCTAGCTTCAAGGAAGACCTATAAGAACCTAGGGAACAGTTATAGCTATTTTCCAAATTCTGGGAGATTAGTAAAAGACAACGAAGCAAGGCTTCACTCTGTAATCTGTTGGAAGGCTTCTTTGCCCAAGTTCTAATACAAATCATAACCGTTCTTGTAAAAAAAAAACAAAAACAACATTGTTGGGAAAAACAAATCTAACATAGGTTAAATTTCTTCGTATCAGAAACGAAATAACATTGCAAATAATAATATTGCAAGGTGAAATAAATCTAATGCATACTTTATTTCCCTCTAATGGAAACATTATCGGTCAGAAAAATTTAGCTTTTGTTATATTTACTTCTAACACAAACATATAAATATTTCTAACAACTATGCAAGAAAAATCCAATCTAGTAAATGTGAGATTTCCTTTTAGCCTAAACACAAAGATGTTACTAATAACAACATTGCAAGGTAAAAGAAATCTAACATGTGCTAGATTTTCTTTTAGGGAAAACACAAGCACATAGCAACATTGTAGAGTGAAATAAATTTATCCAGTGCTAGATTTATGTCTACCACAAATACAAGCCTGTTTCCAACAACAAGATTGTATAGTATAAGAAATCTAGCATGTGATCAATTTTTTTCCAACACAAACATTGTAGAGTATAAGAAATATAGCATGTCATAAATTTTCATCCAACACAAACACAAACATGTTTCAAATTGAAATAAATCTAATACGTGCTATATTTCCTTCTAGCACATAACAACATTCTAGGACTGAATAAATCTAGTGCATGGTATAGATTTATTTCTATCACAAACACAAGCACATTCCAAGGTGAGGGGAACATAACGTGTGCTAAATTTCCTTCTATCCCACACATAAGAGCATTGCCAATAACAAAATTATAAGGTGAAAGAAATATAATGTGTGTAGTATAAACACAAGTAGACAAGCACATTATAAGGTGAAAGAATTCTAGTGCATACTAGATTTACTTACATCACAAAAACAAGCATGTTGATGGCAACAATATTATAGGGAAAAGGAACTCTAACATGTACTAGATTTCCTTACAGCACAACAAAAGCACATTATAGGATGAAACAAATCTAGCATGTTCTAGATTTCCTTCTAGCACACACATAAGATCATAACAACATTGTAGTGTTAAATAAATCTAACACGCTAAATTTACTTCTACCACAAGCTAAAGCATATTTCCAATAACAAAACTGCAAGAAAATAAATCTAACATGTGCTAAATTTCCTTCTAACATAGTCACATGCATATTTCCAATAACAACATTGCAAGGTCAAGGAATCTAGCATATTTCCATCTAGCACAAACAACCAGGTTTCCAACCACAACATGGCATTGTGAAACAAATCTAGCGCATGCTAAAATTCCTTTTAGCTCAAACACAAACACATTTTTAATAAAAATGTTGCAAGATGAATTCCAACGCGTGCTAAATTTCCTTCTAGCACAAACACAAGCACATAAAAAACATTGTAAGGAGAAAAAAATATAGAATGTGCTATATTTACTTTTAGGAAAAAATCAAGCCTATTTCCAACAAAAACATTATCAAGTAAAATAAATCTAACATGTGTTGGATTTCATTCTATCATAAAAGAAAGTGCATTTCAAGTATCAACATTGTTAGATAAAAAAAATATAATGACTTATATATTTCCTTCTAGCATAAATAAGCGCACATTGTCGATAACACCATTGAAAGGTGAAGAAAATCTAACCCATGCTAAATTTTCCTATAGAAAAAACATAAGCACATAACAACATTGCAGGGTTAAATAAATCTAGCTCGTGCTAGATTTATTTTGAGCACATACACAAGTATATTGCCAAAAGAAATATTGCAGAGAAAAAAGAAATATGTTTTGTGCTAGATTTTCTTCTATCATATATAAAAGGCATTCTCAATAGCAACAGTGAAAGGTGAAAGAAATCTAACATGTGTTAGATTTACTTTTAGTAGAAAGACAAGCATATTGTGAGCAACAAAGGTGCATGCCAAGAGAAAACTAGGACATGTTAAATGTTCTTCTAGGACAAACATAGACAAAATGCCAATAATAACATTACAAGGGGGATACAATCTAACATTTGCTACATTTCCTTTTAGCACAAACAACCAAATTGCAGCAAAAAGCTTTGTGTGTTTTTCTCCATGAAGCTCCATAGAAACATTTCCAGGATTTGTGGGTTTTTCTCCATGAAGCTGCATAGAAAATGCAGTAACAACCGTTTTGAACAGGAAACCAATCATGCCAATTTACTCATATGTAACTCGGGGTTGGATTCTAGTTGCTTGGTAGAGCAGTAGCTCGTTTAGCAAAGGGGTTTGGCCAGATAATGTTGGACCGCTTTCATGGCTCTCTAAATCTGATCGTGAGAGGACACTACAAATATTCTGCATTTAGTAAATATTTTAACCAACATAATATAAATTTGGAGCAGACACTTATATCTAACACTATTTTTTTGTGTAGTGCAAATAAGCCCTTGTTAATATGGCTTGTTTGAGTATGAAGAGCTATTTCTTCTCCATTTTGGCTCTACGGAACTCAAATTCTAGAGAGGTGAATACATTTCAACTATGGGAAGGGGTGGATGCAGAGGAAGAATGGTAAACATGTCTGTATAATGGTCTTACATTATTGTTGCATTCAAATGGTACTTTGATACCTATAATACTAATGGCCCAAATAATATTTCAGCTACTTCAAATAGTTAGTAACTATTGGGTGGCATGGCCAACCCCTACGAAAGAAAATGAGAATTCCCCTGTTAGAAACTCCCTTCTCATTCTCATTTATGTTGACTTGAAATTAAGCAGCTATTTCTGTGTCCTTGTCAGCTTTATGCTTATTTCACTCTTTGGACTTAAAACTAGAAATTAGCTTTTTAGCAATCTACATAGGTGTATATTTCATGCACCAATGTCCTTTAATGAAACTCCATTTGGGTGAATACTGATTTAGGCATCATCTAATCAGAGTGCAGTGGACACATTAATTCCTACACAGCTAGGAGCTTTGGCTTTTACATTTATACAAATTTTGGGGATCACTCCAATCATGTCTCAGATTTCTTGGCAGGTATTCATTATGTTTATACCATGGATTCAACTTGTATATGGTATCATCAATATTTCATACCATCAAGTAGGGAAGTGGCTCGGTTGTCATTAGTTTCTATAGCTCCAATCGTACAAATTTTGGAGAATCAATCTGTGGCGCAACCACCATTTGAAGTTTTGTCCAGGAGCCTTAGTCAATGGGCAAAAATCTCTAGTTGATTGATATGTATACTAGAACTAGTCTCCACAATGTTGGGGCCAATGCATGGATTAGTATTTTGATGGATTTTCTATCAAATATTATGTTTGCATTCTCTTTAATATTCCTAATGTAAATTTACAATGATAAGAAAAGCAAGCATAGTAAAAAAAACAAACACACAAAATTTACAACATATTAAGCACCCAAAAATCTTCATAAATTACGTTGAGCTGAGCCATTCTAATATAAATGTTGGGTATGAAGGTAAGATCAAAAAACATGCATCTATGCTTGCCCAAGGCAAGCTAACAATGCCCAAGTGATGAAATCGACTACTCTAACATGCAATGTAGCAGTCCCCAACAATGTATCCACTAACCCAATGAAAAATTGCATCCTCCAATAACCCACAAAAACTCACGAAGGAATCAACCAAATGTTGGCCTAGGAATTTCGGCCCAATTTCCCCCTAGCTCCTCTGGTTGTGGGTTAAGTTGGGACCCATGTTTGACCCCTCGAATATCACGAGAAAATTCTGCCAAATTATTTCTGAGATACTTGTCAGAAATCCAGAAAAACCCTCATTGACAAATACCTTACCACATTCATTCATAATGGGGGGTTTTAAAATAATCTAAATTGACGTAGATACCATGGGATATGCATAGATTACCAAAAGGGTTATTGGTATTGAGGGGTTTAGATAAGGGTATATAGTAAAAATCTATTTTCTCTAAACCAATGATTTAACATGTCAACACTAATAGTATAATTTGATAGGAATATATTTTTGATATTAATTAACCACATTTTAGCTCAAAATCGACTAAGGTTATGGTTCAATGGAGCTAAATAATACATTTACTTGTATGGCTTGGTCCTTTTCTAGTATGTGTCATATATTCATTCCATTGACACTGACAATTTCAGTGACAACACCCAATTAGGTATTTAATGTAAATAAAAAATCTAAGGGATAAACACATGAGTTGTCATAATCAAAACATACGATAAAGTTGGGTTAACCATTAATATCTTTAGAATAGATTTTGATCATGCCTCCTATGTTATCTCCAAACATAAATTCATGAACTACTCTCAATTCCCTTTCGTTGCCGCCGCTGCCATGAATATGGGCACCTCTATAAGACGTGTCCTCTTAATGACTTGGCTGCTAACCCTCCACAGTCCAAGCCTGAATCTGAGACCGTTAAAGAGGAATCATTTCAGCCTGTTCCCACTAAAAAGAAGCAATCAGGCCATGGTCAGGCTGGTGCCTCTGTCCCTGACAAAGTGTCTCGTCAGTCTTCTAATCGGTTTGATCTATTATAGGAACAGAGTCAAGAGGATAATGTGTTAGAGCCAGTGGTGGATGAGGTTTTGCCTCCTCAGTAGGCCCCTCGGACGATAGCTAAGCGTAAAGCCCCTTTGGACACTGATGGGTCGCACGATCAACAGGAGGTTTTGGAACATGCAGAAATGGACGTGGATGTTCACAAGGATGACCTTACTAAGGAGGAATTACTCATGAAGCGGTTGCTTAATGATTGGGAAAACCTGGAAGATCGTTTCATTCCGGACGATGAAAAGGCTCTGTATAAAGAGACATTTGAGCGATATCTTATGCTACAGGCCCGTCGGGAGGTGGAGGCGGCTACCCAACAGCAATCTGTCGATGCAACTACATTACCATTATCTCAACAGGGCACACAATTGAGCCAAGAACCCCCTCACAAGTTTAAGTCAGGTAAGAAATGTGGGCACAAGACCCTACAAGAGTCTATTCAGTTGGTTGGTGAGATGTTAGTTAACTCTGGACACATTGTGCCTATCTCCACGATGTTCCAGAAACTTAATAAATCTTCCTCGTGATTATACTTTCTTGGAATATACGTGGCCTTTATAACAAAGGCAAACAGTGACACCTTCAGGCTCGTATTACTAAGGACAAGCCCCATATTATTCTCCTTCAGGAGACTAAGTTATCTGGCGACAGATTACAGATTATTGCTTCACGTTTAAAGTTGCATTATGAATTTATGGCTATCGATGCTCAGGGTTCTGCTGGCGGCATTGCTATTTTATGGAACCCTTCCGATTTAGAAACTAATGGATAGTTTAGCTTGCCTAGTATGCTTACTAGTCGATTTCGGCAACTTGGTACTAAAGATTGGTTTTCTGTTTCTTTTGTTTATGGCCCTCCTATTCCTGGGGAACGTTCTGTGTTCTTAACTAATTTTAGGGCCCTTAAGCTACTTATTCCTTATACGTATTGGATTGTGGGTGGTGATTATAATACGATTGCTAATCTGGATGAGCGCAAAGGTGGTACTGGGCGTTATGCTCAGGAAGTACAGGACTTTACCACCCTTATTCATGATACGTCCCTTGTTGATGTCCCCACCACTAATGGTAAATATACTTGGAATAATCGTCGTGGTGGCAACCATCAGATTGCTTCCCTCCTTGATCAATTTCTTGTGTCTGAAGATTTTGTTAGTCTTGATATTTTCTATGAAGCTACTATTGTGCCTTCTCTGGGCTCTGACCATTAGCCTATTCGTTTGGAGGTGGACGTTAAACTCCAACAGAAGAAGTGTCCTTTTCGTTTTGAGAATTTTTGGTTACGCGATGCCTCCTTTCTACCGAAAGTTCGTGGCTAGTGGGAGGGGAGTCGTCTGGTTGGTCGTAATCGTATGCACACTTTTCAATTGAAACTCAAGGATTTAAAACAAAAAATTAAGGTTTGGAATCAGACAGAGTTTGGTAATATACATAAGGAAAGGTTTAAACTCGAAGGGCGTATGCAGCAAATTCAACAGCAAATGATCTTGACTGGGCGTACTGCTGATCTTACCCGGGAAGAGGGTCAGGTCCTTGGGCAGTTGGAGGAACGTCGGCAGCAGCAGGAGATACTTTGGAAACATAAATCCTGGATTCGTTGGCTTCGGGAAGGAGAACGAAATACAAATTTTTTTCATAAATCCATGATTCAGTGCCGGCAACATAAGCGTATTTTTTCTCTCAAGTCAGCAGATAGGAACTGCCATATTGAGCATGCGGATACGGAACATGCACTTGTTTCTCATTTTTCAAATATCCTACATGAACCTATTCCAGATCGTTTGGATGCTATTGCTCGCGTCTCTGTAGTTATTCCGAAAGTGGTGACTAGGGAACAGAACTTGGCGTTGCTTCGGGTGATTAATTTTGTTGAGGTTGAGACTATTGTTAAGGAAATGCCTCGGAATAAAGCGCCTGGCCCTGACGGTTTTACTGTAGAATTTTATCAGGCTTGTTGGAATTTTATGGGTCCTGAAATTGTTGAGCTAGTTGAAGAATCTCGTCAACTTCGTCAAGTATTTCATGGTCTCAACCCTACTTTCCTTACTCTTGTTCCAAAATCGGCCAACTGTGATACTCCTTTGAGTTTTCGTCCTATTTCATTATGCAATGTTATTTATAAGATTTTGTCTACGATTATGGTCAATCGCTTGAAGCCTATTTTACCTGCCTTGATTTCACCTGAACAAACTGGTTTTGTCAAAGGGCGCCAAATTCTTGATGGGATTATTATAGCTCAGGAGGCTATTCACTCCCTTCGTCAGCTTAAAGCAAAAGGTATGATGATTAAGCTTGATTTAACTAAGGCTTATGATAGTCTTAGTTGGACTTATCTTCAGCATGTTCTTCTCTCCTTTGGTTTTGATGTTCGCTAGGTTCAGTGGGTTATGTCCACCATCTCCTCTGCCCACTTTTCTATCTTGTTAAATGGCTCACCTTCACATTCTTTTCATGCTACGAGGGGACTACGACAGGGTGATCCTCTTTCACCCTTTCTTTTCATTATTGCTACCGAGGGTCTTGGCCGCCTTATTCATCATAATCTCCAAGCTGGTGTTGTGCATAGGCTTCGTTTATGGGGGCCTCTGGTAACTTTGTCACATCAACAATTTGTTGATGATACTCTGTTATTTTGTCAAGCTACTCTTAAGGAATGTCAAGCGATTTTGGCTCTTCTCAATATTTTTATCCGAGCTTCTGGGATGTTGGTCAATAATGAGAAATCTAATGTTTTCTTCTTTAATACGCCCCCTCAATTCCAGCATTTTCTTACTCGCACTCTTGGTTTTACTGTGGGTGGCTTTCCGTTCAAATATCTTGGTATGCCATTATCAGATACTGTGACCAAAGCTAGTTGTTGGGCAGGACTTATAACTCGGCTTCGGAAACGTATGCTTAACTGGTCTTTTCGGGCCCTTAATCTCCCTAGCAAGGTTATCCTTTTGCGTGTTGTTCTTCAGGAAATTCCTGTTTACCAATTATCTGGTATGGTTTGTCCTCATAAGACCTGTGCGGAGCTTGTTAGTCTTTTTATGAATTTCCTATGGCAGGGTGTTCAGGATAAGCGGAAATGGGCTTTACTTTCCTGGGAAAAACTTGTCTTACTGAAACCAAATGGCGGGCTTGGCTTCCGAGATCCATTTATTCTCAACCAAGTTATGGGTGCTAAGATATGGTGGTGGTGGTTGCAAGGTGGCGATGCGTTGTGGCACGTCTTCGGTGCTCTACTATTCAACGTGGCTCAGGGATATGGAACCTTGCCTCTGCTAATCACCATCTCATCAGACAACACAATTTTTGGGAGATTTGTGATGGTTCTCTTGCAGGGTTTTGGGAGGATTCATGGCAGCAGCGGGAGAAGTTGTTTACCCGGCTTGACTTGGTAGAAATTTTTTTATTCACGCACAGCCCTACTTGTCAGACAATTCAACATTATTGGGATTTCGAACCTGATGCTTTCTGGCGAAAGTGGAAAACTAAGGCCAATTGGCCACATGCCCCGTATATGCAGCAATGGCATAATTTTGATAAGGAACTCTGTACCCGGAAGCTTCTTTTGCAGGATGGCCCTGATATTTTGTGCTGGGGGTATAGTCTGAAGGGTATGTTTTCGATAAAGGAGGTGTATCACTTGCAAGCTTGCCATTCGACTATCCCTGTAAATCGGCTATCCCTGTAAATCGGCTCTGGAAGAAAATCTGGGGCCTTAAGCATTGGCCGAAGGTTGAACATTTTTTATGGCTAGTTGGTCATGGTCACATCCTCACTTGGGATCAATTGCAGAGGCAAGGCCTTTCTAGACCCTCTCAATGTGTGTTTTTCCATTCCTCCTTTGAAACCCTCGAGCACTTGTTCAGCACTTGTCCTGTCATGGACTGTCTCTAAACTAATGTTCATCAATTTTTCTAGCAAACTGACAGACAGGTCACTAGTATCCTTCAGACCCTTCAGACATGGAGTAAGGGGAATTATAAAAGCCCTATTGTTAACAGAGCTTGGGTTCTGGTTGTTGGTTTTCTCCTCTGGTTTCAGTGGAAAGAGTGAAATCGTCGAATTTTCCAAGGTTGTTGTCGTTCTTCTCAGGATACTTGGCACCTTACTAAGCAAGCCATCCGGGAGACAATTTTGGCTCAAAAATGGGATCATGAGGACTGGGTGGTTTCAATTTCGGAGCGGCATATTCTTCATCACCTTGATCTTGCGGAAGACATGGTCGCACCTTCCTGTTGGAAACCGTTGGCCTTACCATATCAGATTCGTAGTATGTTTTTTCGTCCTCAACCATGTTTTATTAAATTGAACTACGATGGTGCTTATAAGGGTAATCCAAGGCAAGCTGGTGAGGGTGATTTATTCAGGGATTTCTCTGGCACGACTCTGCGGGTCTATGCTAATGAGCTCGGGTATGTTACAAACAACGAAGTTGAATTGCTTGCTGTTAAGGTTGGCCTAGAGATTGCTCACCGGGAACATTACAATCGGCTTGAGATTGAGGGGGATTCTGCTATGGTCACGGGCATCCTCACTAAACTCTTCCATGGCTCACATTGGGATTCTATTGCTCAAAGCTGGCGAACTGCAAGAATTATCCAAGACATACAACAGCAAATTCGACATATAGACTACCTCATACCTCTGCATGTTCGGCGAGATGGCAATCAGGCTGCTGATTTTCTTTCCAATTCGGCGAGTCGTCATGCTCATGTCTCTGTGGATGAGTTATGGCGTCGGGAGTCATTGCAGGTTATGTCGTCTCTCCAGAATATCTTGACAAAGAATCTGCGTCTTGCTTCTTCGAACTCTAGTTCTCCGCGTTTGGTTGGTGTTGTCCATCGAACTCTAAGCGCCTCCCTGCACACTCGCTCTTACATGAGTGATTTTCTTGATCGACGTAACGTGGCTCTATATTTCCATAGTGGTAGTGGGTCTACCGCACCTGTGCTACAGCCACGTGGTGGGCACATGCAGCGGGCTTATGTGGCTTTTCGACAGGATGGTCACCACCTTCTTTCTTAAATGATCATTGCATGTTCTAGCTTCCAGCTGGATTGTCCAGCTCATTTGTCATGGATTTTTCGAGTATTGTGTCGATGGTGTAGGATTATGTTATCCTGGAATGTTTACCGCTCCTTTTTCATTTGTTCCTTCTTGTCTTTTACTCTCCTGGGCGTTGGTGTCTGTGGCGAAGGTTTCGTGCGCCAAGGTTACAAGGTGACGGAACGTTTCTACAGTTGGTATGTATTGTCTTTGTTGTTTCTTCTCACCATGCGCCTACGGATTTATGCCATATTTTTTCTAGAAATATTGTGGGAATGTTGGTTTGGAAGATTTTTGTTGGAGGTTTTGCTGCAGAGGTTATATGCTTCTCATTGCTCTGCTACTCTGTTTCTTGGCCTTTTGTCGCGTAATTTGTCTGACCTTTTGTCTCGCTACTGGGGTCTTATTCTCCATTACATGCATGCCTTCTTGTTGTGGGGTTTGCTTTGTGGCTCTGTTATTTCTTACCCCCTCTGTGTCTAGGAGCTCGACTGGGGTTTTTTGGTTGATTATTGGCGCCTTCTATATTGGGTTTTTCTTCTCTGTAGCATGTATGCCTTCCTGCTGCCAGGTTCGTGTTCTGCCTCTGCTGTTGCTTCAGCCTATTGTCTCTTCATGTTATGTTGGGGATTTGCGGGCTATAGTTGGGGCCTTCTGTCTCATTGTTGGGGTATTTCGCGTTGCGGCTCTATTACTCACGCCATCAGCATAAAGGTTTCCTGTTGCGATTTCTCGAATTCTCGTTGGCGCTATTTTTTTACAGGTTATCAGTTTGGATTTCTTCTATCTCGGCCTACTTTCCATGGCCTTCTATGGTGTTTTTTTGCTCGGCTCTGCCTTAGTTGCATCACTGATTTCTCTTCTTGTCAATCATTTTCCTTGCGCAGGCTCTTGGGCCTTTTCTTTGCTGCTGCTGCTGAGTATCAGTGTCTTGTTTTTTCAATGGGTTCTTCTCAGCTGACCCCTTTCTTGCTCTCGGTGGAAGTGTTAACAGCTCATTTCATTCCTCTATCCATGGCTCGCCGTGGTCGGAAGTCAGTTGGCAGCTCAAGTGCGCAGGCTTCTGCTGCTCCATCTCGGAAGCATGGACGTAAACCACTTGAAGAACACCTGGATCCTTTGGTTCGCACTTTTCTGCATGACATACCCCCCTTTGTTCATCAACAAGTCTTTAATTGGGAATCTGAGTTTTTAGCTCCCCCTTCTGCTCAGACGGATTTCATTGATGAAGACATGCAGCATGTTGTTCCCGACCCTAGTCATACTAGGGGGTGCACCTCCTTATATCAGCACACTGTGCGCACCTATTGGGTTATTAAGTGCCTTATTGCTAAGTCCATTGTCTCAATTCCAGAGCCCAAGTCTGATTCTAAAATTGAGGCCATGCTTGCTGACATTAACAGGAACATTCAAGAGATCAATTTGCGGCAGCTGCATCAATATACTCGTCTTTCCAAGTTAGAACAGGAGGTTAAAGCTCTCGCTCAGTGCCCTGTTGAGCTCCCTGCTGCTACCGCCCCTGCTCCTGTGGATTCTGAAGAGGATTGATTTTATTTCTTGTTCTTAGTTGCTATTCTTGGATTTATGTAGGTTCTTTAGTCTCTCTGCTCAGATTTTGGACATCCTTTGGTTCTTGTATCATCTTCAGTTTAGGCAGTTAAGACTCTTGTTGTTAAGACTATTTATGTTCTAGATGAACTATTTTGCACTTAGATGGCCTAAATACCTAGTTTCCTGTGAGCAGGTTGCGGTCTAGCTCTGTATTTTTTTGGCCTTTTGCCCGGCACTAATTAATAGAAAATCGTAGGTACTACCTTAGCTTACAAAAAAAAAAAAAGATATGTTCCTTTCTTAAATATTTCACAATTTTATACATCCTTCATATGATATCTTTCTTTCTTGAATTTTTCACATTGCGAGCCTAACATAATATATGCTCATGTTTAATCATTTGTACATGTTTTTATGTGATTACTATGCCAATTCTTTTAAATAAATAAAAGATAGATCAAAATTAATAATGATTTAGAAAATTTTAATCTATATAAAATATATTTTAAATAAAATTGAGTGAGTTAATTCAATTTTCAAAATTAGAGATTTTAATCCAAATTCATGTAAAGTGACCATGTGGAAAATTCTTATAAAGATATATGCTATGATCATATAGGATAAATTTTTGGACTAAAATTGAGAGTACTTCATGAATGTATGTTTGAGGACAATATAGGAGGCATATAATAAATAAATAAAATACTATATATATATATATATATATATATATATATATATATATATATATATATATATATATATATATATATATTTTTTTTTTTTTTTTTTAAATAACTAACTAATAAAGGCTAGTTTTCAGCGGGGCAATAATGCATCCACACTATTTATTCATTGAGATTGATTATTTTCTTCACCTTGTCCTTAGAATGAACCACATTAGTTGGTTTGAAACGTCGACCAAATCTACGTGATCTAATGGGTAATAATGCATCCACACTATTTATTCATCGAGATCGATTATTTTCTTCACCATGTCCTCATGATGAACCACATTAGTTGGTTCGAAACGCCGACCAAAGCATTATGATGTGATTAATCCGAAAGACATCTATCTAAACTATGGATCACAAAAGTCTTAGATCTAACATAGGAGGCATGGTCAAAATCTATTCTAGAGAAATACATTAATGACAACCCATGTTTATCCCTTCGATTTTTCATTTACAATAAATATCTAATTGGGTGTTGTCACTGAAAATAAGGGTGTGAATGGAATGGATGTATGAGACATACTAGAAAAGGACCAAGCCATACAAGTAAATGTATTAGTAAATCTTTATGGTATGGGTTTTTATATTCATGATTTACAATATCTAGAAATTCTAAATTATATATTTAACTAAATTTGTGAATTCTTATGCAACATTAATTGTTACATAGTGCAAATCCACCTTCTTGAATTGTAAATACATTTTTATTATATACCTTAATTTAAACCCCTTAATACCAATAACCCCTTTGGCAATCTGCACATATCCCATAGTACCTACATGAATTTAGATTATTTTAAAATCCCCTTTATGAATGAATGTGGTAAGATATTTTTCAACAAGGGGCAGCCATGCAAACACATTTAAGGAATTTGAGGTGCTTAGTATGTGCTATGCTTGTGATGCTTTATCTACTTAAAATTTAGTAATCCAACATAGAGTTTTCCAATAGTATTCATTTGATTGTGTATCTAGTAGTGGTATGTACTTTAAATGGTTCTAAGTGAAACTCTTTAGTGGTGATACCACCACAATTTAGGTTTAATGATTTCAAGAATGTGAGCTAAGAAGTGAGCATGTGTACTTTACATGGAGATTCAACTCTTGTAGTGCCATGTTTTGTTTAGTATTTATCACTATTTTTTTTTGTCAAAATTCGAAGATGGCCTTACAATGTATGTAGTGTAATTCAAATGAACTATAGTGAAAAACCAAAAAACAAAAGAAAAAATAGAGATAATCCCCAAGAAAGATCTCTTTGATAGTAGGAAATAAAGATCTAGGTTCACTTGTCTCCTTAAGGAGGCAACCTCCAAGATCAATGCTCTAAATACAATTACAATTGTTGAAAGAACATTACACAACCTTTTATTCAATATATGTATATACATAATAATAATAATAATAAATGCTTATGGGCCCACTTATAATGACATTTTGATAAACAATTTGGACCTTACTAATAAGGACCCTTTTTATAATGAGTGACTATTAATTAACTATTAAAGGGCCATTATTAACACTAAAAAGTTAGTGCACCTAAATGCACTTGTCAAGGTCAAAATGTGTCAAAAAATCATCAAAAGAAAAAGTTACTAAGGACAATAATCAACCACTCATATGCAGATGATTACTTCTTACTAATCATGATTTGATTGATTAGAGAAGAGAGTAAATTGCAAGAGAGGAAAATGACCCTCTTTTAAGAGATCCAAGGGTAGATTTCCCTAACAAATTCCTGTTGATTTATGGTAGCATCGGTTGTGGTCTAGCCTTGTAACTTTATATATAGTCTAGGACACATGTATTCCATAAAACCCAGAAATGGTTTTGGAAAATTCCACTTAGAGATGGTTTAATTAAAATCATTAATCGTTTTTTAATGTTTTCCTAAGTCCAAACTTAGGGAAACTAATTAATTAAAGGATATTAATTAAACTAACTATGAATCTTCTAGATAAAGTCATGGATCACCTCCAAGTTAATATTAGCCCTTGATTATGTTTTAATTTTGGTCGTTGAAGGTTCAACAGAAGAATATAAGGAGGGTGAGGGGCCTATGGCAAATACGTTGTGACACTTGAGCCATTGAGCATTTTCGATTTGTGTGAGAAGACTTTTGATCAAGGATCAAATCACTAGGGTAGGGTTTGCTAAGTGATTATGATGCAGTGATAAAATCTAGAGAGGGGCAAAAGCAGAGACTGGTCAGGTGGACCAAGAATACATTTCAGAGTGAGATAGCAATTACATAGAAGAGAGACAGCGCATTTTTCTGCAAAGGAGATGTATTTCCTACAGAGAATCACGCAGAACCAGCGCAGTATCTCTTGGAGTCAGCCCGGAGAAAGCTAGAGGCTAGGGTTCTGAGCCACGAGGGCCAAAATCCAGCGTCATATCAGTCAGATCAGTTGTAGACCAGCGTGACGCAGTCCCTCAAGCTTGCCCACGCACGCTTACGCAGATCCAACATAGGGAATCACGCAGAGGTAGTGAGGACTTCACCAACACTGTTTTTTATCAGCCGGAGACTTGTTGAGTGAGGTATATCTCACAATGATTTTTGTTGTCTATATTTCTATGAAGGGTTTGCCATATGTTGGCACCCTAGTTGTATTTACTATTGTACTCCTTAATCATACAAACCCTCAGATCTATTGCACCAGTTTTCCCAAGTTAGGTTTTTCCGGGGACTTAGTCCAAAAACAACTATGTCACATGTGGATGTTTTTCATTGTATTTTGTTCAGATTGTTTCAGCACTTAGATTTATTTCTACAGCATTATTTGTGTATATTGCTTCAGAAATTAATTTGATATTTCACAGTAATGAAATAATTATGTAACATAATAGGAGAATTAATTCAGACTTGTTGCTATAGGAATCCAGATCTAGGATTTTTCACATAGTATCAGAGCTTATTCAAGCTGAAATGCAAGTGAAACAACAGATCAGCGCTGAATAATTTGGGATCTACGTAATCAACAGCAGCCCCTCCTAGAAAATTACGCAGTCCAGGCCAGGAGGGAATTCCAGTGCAGAAAAAGTTCCCTCTGAGAGAGTTGAAAGGGGGATAAGCTTTTTCAGTTGTAGAAGAAACAGCATAGCATATCAGTGTAGCTGAAGGACGCAGTTACTGCACAGCAGTAAGAGCTGGTGCATAAGCATCAAAAAATTCTGAAAAACACAATTGGGGATTTCTTGACCTCATAAGAGTTTCTTACTCAAATAAACTCAATTTTTTTCCCATGCAGCAATAGAAGCAGTGACTTACTCCTCAAGGAGTGCGTAATTATAGCAGAGCAGAGGGTTAGAGGAAGATTTCGACAAAGTTGAGGAGATGGACGACAATGGACTACTTGAACAAGATAGATTGGAGGGTGGCTCCAACTATTTTATTTGGAAATCAAGGATAGATTTTCTCCTTGATGAGATGATTTGAAAGCCCTCATAGACAACGCAATTGCAGAACCTCTTGATGCAGCACACTTGAAGAAATTCAAGAATAATATGGCAAGAGCCAAGCGGTTGATCCTAGATGGAGTAAAGGATCATATCATACCCCACATAGCTGCAAATACCACGACTAGAGAAATGTGGGTAGGGCTGGAAAATCTATATCAAGGATCTTCCGAGCAGCGGAAGATGTACCTTGAAGAGAAGATGTGGAATATCAGGATGAAGAAGGGAGAGTGTTTTGACTCCTTGTCTCGGATTCAGGAAAACAAAGATCAAATATCTGGATTAGGATCTGCTCCTAGAGACTCATAGCTAGTAAGGCTCACACTGAACTCTATTTCAGAGGATTATCAAGTATTTTTCCAAAGCATATTGGGCAGAGAAAGACTTCCAGGATGGGAAGAAATGTCGGCATCCTTACAACAAGAAGAGTTGAGGAGAGATATCCTAAAAATCCACTTGGAGGATGGCAGTAACAGTTCAAAGGTCAAGAAGGAGGAAGAAGATAACACTTCCATTGCATCAAAAGGGAAATAGAAGCATAAAAAGAAAGATCTGTCCAAGATCAAGTGCTTTTGGTGTGGGGAAATGGGACATTATGCCACACATTGTCCTCTTAAGAAGAAGGATAAAGAGGAGAAGGAATATCCATAAGCAGGAGCTGCCAAGATTGAGGCAGAAAAATATTGTGCCATGTTATCTCATATTCTGAAAGGAGAGAAATGGGCTAACTTGGATTTGTAGATCTATAATCTACAAGGAGGCAATATCCTTGAGTATTTCTGAACTCTTGGATCACATGTGAGCTACGACAGCCTAAAGACAGTATCCGGATGGAAAGTTGCAGCAAAATATGAGAAGACAGTGCAGTGGCTAGCAGTACTAGAGATTGATCAGCGTAGAGAGGGAGCAGCAGCAATAGCAGATGGGCAGCAACAGTGCGGTGCACAATGGTGCAGCGCAGTGTAGTGCAGTTCTCACACAGTGCAGCGCAGCAACAACGCAGTATTTTCATAGAGCTAGTGCATAAACTAGCAGCAGCCAGTCTTATTTTCTAGTTCAAATTTTCTTGTCCAATTTCGGATGTTTTTCTGTTGCAATTAGCAACAATGCAGCAGCAACATATGAGTACCAGCAGCAGATGAGCAGCAGCAGCGCAGTGCACAAAGGGGCAGTGCAGTGTAGAGTATTGCTCACGCAATTTAGAGCAATGCTCATGCAGTGCAGCAGCATGGTTGCAGAATTCAAAGGGAGTTGCAGTACAGTGGAAGTTGGCTGCAACATGTAGAGTTAGCAGTGGTACCATTGTGAAATGTAACTAGGTCAATCTTCATACTAACTATGTAACTACGAAAAAGACAATGGTAATTAAAATGTATTTTTGTCTCATGGGTTTCATAAGCAAATATTTTATGTAAATAGACTTCTTCTTGATGTCTATTAGGTTCTTGTCTTCTAAGTGTAAAAAGGACTAAGTGTCAAAGTCATCAGATGGAACAACCCTCCAAAAGGTGTTTGAAAGCAAGCTCATAAATGTCAGAAACATCCTTCAACTATCTTGGAAATATATGCGAATTAATATGCCAAAGAAACCATCTACATGTCGGCCCAAGTTAAGGTTATGAAGTCGGCCTATAAGCTGTCCAAGTCCTATGTATATAATTCCACACTGTGGTTCAGTTATTACACATAGATTTGCGGATTCATCTCTGAGCCAGTGTGGATATTTCGAGGAATACTTATAGTCAAGGTTGAAGTTAACCAGCGTGAAAAAGGGGAGAAATAATTGCTGTCATAACTGAGGTTATACAGCGTGGAGAAGGAGCAAAGAATTGCGGTTAAGTATAAGGTTATACAGCGGACAATTGACTGCGGATAAGTTTGATATTGGAGAGCGAAGAAAGGAGAAGATCCCAAATAGATTTGAAACTGGATAAGATGGAATACAAAAGAGAATATTTAAGACACAGTATTAAGTGCAGACCTATATGAGGTTACTCTGAGTTTGAATGCAAACATAAAGGACAGTTGTAAGTGTAATAGAAAGATATAGATTGCATATTATACAAGAAGTAGATTACGAAAGGAACTAAAGAGTACAATCTACGAAATAATATGAGTTTGTTAAAGACAAAGATAATGTTTGTAAGAAGACAGGCTAGTAAGGAAGGTAAATCAGAGATTTACCTTCCTAACCATATTTCATAATATTATGTTACAAGTGTAAAATTATTTTGTCTTCACATGTGACTAATTACATTGGTAACTGACTTGATGAATGATTAACTAAGTTAAAGAAGAGAATACATAAGCAAGCTCACAAGTAGTTATCAAGAAGAGAATTTTTGTATTAATCACAAGACCTACAAATTCTCAACATGGTATCAGAGCTATGGTCAAAGATTATGGCAGTTTGAAGAACACTCATCCATCTTTGAAGCAGTCTCAGTGAAAGGATTTGTTTGCACTTAAGATAAAGATCAATATCCCAAGGTCATTTATGGGCTGATACCTTGAAGTATCTTGAAAGGATGAATTGACAATTCCAGTGAGCTAGTCCATTCGCCATATTAAAGACATCAAGTATGAAGAAGAAATAAGTTTGGATCTTTTCCAAGATACAGTCCCACCATTTTCAGTGATGACACAAGTCTTAATGTTTTGGCGAAGGAACAGTCTCAACACTTCTTGAAGGCATTGACTTTTCGGTAAAGAAACAACAAAGATATAACTCCGCTATATATAACAAATATGATTTCGGTACTACTCAAGTGCACCCTTCGACACAGAACATAAGCTCGCATTTCAGATGGTAATTTTGGTGATCTCAGTGAGTCAAGCTCGGATCAGTATTTAAGTTTGGATATCACTGTACACAAGTAAGGATACAGTCACAGTGAGTCAATTTCGGATCAGTTTGATGAATGCAAATTAAGGTGCAGTACTTCAATAGTTTCATTGTTTCCACAATGTCAAAGGTGCTATCACATAATTTGGATGTAAGGGTTGTAGCAATGTTATGCTCATGATGATACTATAGTCATGACGCTATATAGATTCTCAATGATATCTCAGAAGACGGGTTTCGGTTATCACAGTACCACTACTATGATAAGGGTTAACCTTCACTGTGAGAAGGTTTCATTGTCAATACAGTGAGAGGATCTAGATACATAACATTGATATTATTACAAAGATTTGGTATTTTCACATATCCACAGTTTCGGTGATATTACAAGATAACAACACAATGGTACCTCAGTACTACCACAAAGAGGAAGTTTCGAAACTCCTACAGTGAGACAAGATAGTTTCGATGCCTCCATGGTGACAAAGATCACAAACTTGATGGAAAGATGATTTCTATGATTCCACAGTAAGCTTCCACATAAAGAAAACTTGATCATCTCATAGAGAATTCAAAATCCATGGAAATCAAAATTGTCAGTCCAAAGAACCAGCTTGAAAAGAATCTGAGTACAAGGAACCAAGTAAGTATTTTTCATTCTATAATCAAATTTGGTTAAATGACTTTGTTTTTTCGGGGAGATCTATGAGCTGGTTGGGCTACCGAGAATCCCTACATAAGGAGGATGGTCACAATCCTCAAAGAAAGTAAAGTCATGAAAAGTCAATAAAAATCAATATTTATCTGAATATATGGAAAGGGGTAGAAGCGCTCAAAGGATTCTTATGGATTCAGTCAAAGTCGTTACATCCCTCTATCTATGAAGAATTGAAGACACCAAGAAAATACATGATAAGCTATTCTATGCAGAAATGTTGAAGGATAACAAACTCAAACATTCACAAGAGAAAAGGGAAAGTTTAAGTAAGAGACTTATGAACATTACTAATGAAAATCAGTCATCAAGAGCAAAGTTCATCATGGAAACATATTTCTGGGATGTGATGACATATTGATGAAGCAGGCCAAGGGAATGAAGCTCTTCATTCTTGAGAAATTTCTACAAGATGACTCAAGGGAAAAAGATATGAGGAATGTATATATTTATATGCTGACATTGGATGTTTTGAAGTCATGTCATGTGGTTGCAAGTAATGGACTTCTGAACTTAGAAATATTATCGATGGAGGAGTATCTCTCAATGCACGGACATATGAAATCAACATAATATGCCCTCATGAAATATGAGGTGGTTGTATATGAACAAGAAACTAGGAAAGTTTTACGTTCCTGGGAATCAAGAATGTGCAGAAAGGAAGAGATCATGAAATGCAACCATGTCAAGAGGCAGTTATCACTCGGAGGTCAAGAAGATGTGACTAAAAGATCTCCTGGAGAGATATGTAGACTCTGAAGGAAGTCTGGTAGAGAAGAAGACCCTTGGAAAAACATATAATTAGGAGATGTGTCAATCTGTATAAAGGATGTCGATGCTTACAGTCAGATGTCATGGTGAAAGATCATCACTAAGGTAACTTTTGTTTTAAAAGGGTTCATATGTAAATGTTTATTTGGATGAATTTGTGCAGGGCTGCTAATCATGAGAAAGGATGTATGATCCTGAGAAATGATTCAAAGAAAAGCAACATGGCACAATAATGGACCAGATAAGGAAGTCTGGTAAGTCACTCTGATAGCTGACAAGACTCAAGATGGAAGTGATGGATGATATGTGTCTGATGAAGCTAAAAGATGGAGATTAATCAATACCAAAATCCATCACATCAAGGATAGGAATTCTTCATGAGCAGTTGGGTGTCTCACCATTTCTATTGGAGGTCCCTGGTTAAGTGGGAGCCTGATGGTAAGTTTCTTACTTGGCAGAAACTTGGTAATTCCTAAGGATGAGCTTAGGTACATTCTTTTTATAAGGATGAGTACATTCCCTTGTGGAATAGGTCCTCCCTGGGAGGGAGAGATAGACACATCATTCTGGTCTTGGGAAGATAGAATGGAGGATTGGGTAATCATCTGGCATTCGATTCTCTTTGAGAATGTGATCGGGCATTCAAGATAAGAGTAGTCAGGGACTGATATTCTTTGAGGGCTAGCTACCCAAGAGAAGAATAGTCCATGAAGGTCATACTTTGGGAACACTCAGGTGGAGTATGTACTTTGGAGAGACAATGACGAAGGTGTATATAAGTCATGTGTCTCGCCAACATTGAAGCCCATTGTCTCGTTGAAGAGATGGGGTTGTTAGTCAAGGCCTTGCACTAGTATAATGTTGGTTGATATGATGCTATACAGATGTGATTACCAATCTGATTTTTCTTATGATATTTATTTAGTTTTAAAATCATCATGTAACTATATGAATACCTCCCTAGTTAAGAGGGAGTGTTGTGAAATGTAACTAGGTCGGTCTTCATACTAACTATGTAACTATGAAAAAGACAATGGTAATAAAAATGCATTTTTGTCTCATGGGTTTCATGAGAAAATATTTAATGTAGATAGACTTCTTCTTGATGTCTATTAGGTTCCTATATTCTAAGTGTAAAAAGGACTAAGCGTCAAAGTCATCAAATGGAATAGCCCTCCAAAAGGTGTTTGAAAACAAGCTCATAAATGGCAGAAACATCCTTCAACTATCTTGGAAATATATGTGAATTAATATGCCAAAGAAACCATCTAAATGTCGGCCCAAGTTAAGGTTATGAAGTCGGCCTATAATCTATCCAAGTCCTATGTATATAACTCCACACTGCGGTTCATTTATTACACATAGATTTGCAGATTCATCTCTGACCCAGTGCAGATATTTCGAGGAATACTTACAGTCAAGGTTGAAGTTAACCAACGTGAAAAAGGGGAGCAAGAATTTTTGTCATAACTGAGGTTATACAACGTGGAGAAGGAGCAAAGAATTGCAGTTAAGTATAAGGTTATACAGTAGACAATTGACTGCAGATAAGTTTGATATTGGAGAGCAAAGAAAGGAGCACATCCCAGACAAATTTGAAACCGGATAAGATGGCATATAAAAGAGAAAATTTAAGACACGGTATTAAGTGCGGACCTATCTGAGGTTACTCTGAGTTTGAATGCAAACATAAAGGACAGCTGTAAGTCTAATAGAAAGATATAGATTGTGGATTATATAAGAAGTAGATTACTTAAGGAACGAAAGAGTACATTCTACAGAAGAATACGAGTTTGTTAAAGACAAAGATAATGTTTGTAAGAAGACAGGCTAGTAAGGAAGGTAAATCAGAGATTTACCTTCCTAACCATATTTCAGAATATTCTGTTACAAGTGTAAAATTATTTTGTCTTCACATGTGACTAATTACATTGGTAACTGACTTGATGAATGATTAAATAAGTTAAAGAAGAGAATACATAAGCAAGCTCACAAGTAGTTATCAAGAAGAGAATTTTTGTATTAATCACAAGACCTACAAATTCTCAACAAGTACAGATGCAGCATTTTCTTGTGCAGTGTTGGTGAGCAGCATCAACAACACAGTAGTAGATGTTCTAGAAGTCAGAAGCAACACATTGAGTTGTTTTGCTAGAGAACTTTCCTCGCTAAGAGAGAGTGTTGATTTATGGTAGCATCGGTTGTGATCTAGCCTTGTAATTTTGTATATAGGCTAGGACACATGTATTACATAAAACCCAGAAATGGTTTTGGAAAAATCCACTTAGATATGGTTTAATTAAAATAATTAATAATTTTTTAATGTTTTCCTAAGTCTAAACTTAGGGAAACTGATTAATTAAAGGGTATTAATTAAACTACATGTGAATCTTCTAGATAAAGTCATGGATCACCTCCAAGTTAATATTAGCCCTTGATTATGTCTTAATCTTGGCCGTTGAAGACTCAACAAAATAATATAAGAAGGAGGGTGAGGGGCCTATGGAAAATACATTGTGGCACTTGAGCCATTGAGAATTTTCGATTTGTGTGAGAAGACACAGCTTTTGATCAAGGATCAAATCACTAGGGCAGGGTTCACTAAGTGATTATGATTCATTGATTAGATCCAAAGAGGGGAAGAAGCAGAGATTGGTCAAGTGGACCAAGAATACATTTCAGAGTGAGACAACAATTACGCAGAAGAGAGACATCACAGTTTTCTGCAGAGGTGACATAGTTCCTGTAGAGAATCATGCAGAACCAGCGCAGTATCTCTTGGAGTCAGTTGGAAGAAAGGTAGAGTTTGGGATTCTTAGCCAGAAGGGCCAAAATCCAACTTCTGATCAGCCAAATAATTTGCAGACAAGGTTGACGGAGTCCCTCAAGCTTTCCCACACAGGCTTACGCACATCTAGCATAGGCAATCACGTAGGGGTGGTGAGGGCTTCACCAGCACTGTTTTTTATCAGCCAGAGACTTGTTGAGTGAGGTATATCTCACAGTTATTTTTCCGTCTATATTTCTCTGAAGGGTTTTCCGGATGTTGGCACCCTAGTTGTATTCAAGATTTTGTTGCTTGATAATACAAACCCTCAGATCTACTGCACCAACTTTCCCAAGTTGGGTTTTTCCAGGGACTTAGTCCAAAAAAAACTATGTCACATGTGGATGTTTTTCATTGTGTTTTGTTCAGATTGTTTCAGCACTTAGATTTATTTCTGCAGCATCATTTGTGTAGACTGCTTCAGAAATTGCTTTGATATTTCATAGTAATGAAATAATTATGTAACATAATAGGAGAAGTAATTTAGACTTGTTGCAGTAGGAATCCAGATCTAGGATTTTTCACAATTCCTTTAGTCTCTCTTGAAGATAAAGAGATTTCTTTCTTCCCAACCTTCCTCTTATTGTGCTTTTGTTTTGGAATTGCATCTTATCAATCTCATATTTAATTTTAGATTTTATTTTGGAACACTTGCTCCAAAAGACTGTTAGCCAATTGACCACACCACTTTTTTTTCCTCTCATCTTTGTTGTGCGTAGGTTGTATTTTATTGTTAATTGCATCTATTAACCATTGTAACATTCCTATTAATACTTTTTAGGCCTCATATCACCCTGATATGGGTGGAATTATCATTATCATGTTTTATTTATAAAAAACTTATATAGTTGTCACAGCACACAATATCATCCTTTTGTGCACATGCATATATAGAAATTAGTTTCATTGTAATTTTCATCTCTTAAGTTGGGTGAAATCCATTAATAGTATAACCCCACTCCTACACAACTTGGAAAAATAATCACGTTATGTTTTAATTTGAATTAACCATTAAAATAGGAGACTTTTTGTTTATTTTTCCACATGGATGGATTTCATTTTGTATTTTTAAATTTTTGTATCGGAAATTGAAGTTGTAAACTTCACTATTGAGTATGCTCTTCCCCTTGTTCTCATAGTGATATTGGGAAAAATAAATTGAAGCATATTTTCCCCTTCCTTTAAGAATGAGGTTTAGGTCACTAAAATTAAAGAGGAAGATAAGTGTCCCATTTTACAAGATTTTTTTTAAAGCATGGTAAAATTCACATAGTATAATTAGGTTTGAAAAGTAATGGATCACACAATACACATAGTTATACAATATACTACACATTGTTTTCCTCACTTGCCACCTTGCATGCACTACACATCACACACTTGAGCTTCTCTTAGCTATTAGTTAATAGGTATGATCTTCCCCTTACGCTTAGAGTGATTTGGGGGAATAAAAAAATTAATTTTAGACTATTTGAAGTTCGCCATTTTCACACCTTAAGTCAAACAAGTCTTGTGCCATCATACCAAGCTAACAACCACTTAAAAGAAATGTAAGTTAAACACACTATTATACTCCACTTTTGGGTCACAAAATAAAATTGTAGTATAAGTTAGGACCCTAAGGGAAGGCATCCATATAGCTCCCTTGGTCATCCTAATCTAAAACATAGAAATTTTTATTTTGATGAGCTTAAAATTGTCCACAACCTAATGTACAAAATGTCAATGGCGAGAAAAAAAACCCATGAATGGTTCAAGGCTTAGACCAAGGATTATCATAGGCCTCGTTGAGTAAGCTAACACTTGGTAGGGGCTCATATTCTCTCATGCACATTGGATGAATCTAGCTTCGTTGCCTAAAGATATGGCACCTTACCAAGGTGGTGAGTGTGGGAGAAATATCTCTTTGATAATAGGAAATAAAGAGTCAACTTTACTTTCCTCCTTAAGGGGGTAACATCTAAGATCGATGCTCTAAATACAATTACAATTATTAAAAAAAATATTACATAAACTTATATTCTATATATATAAGAATATTAAATACCTATGGTTCCACTTATGATGATATAACACTAAAAAACTTAACGAATTCAATGAATTTTATTATGGAACCCATAATCATTGTAAGTTTATATGGATATATTCTCTGGGGACATGTGAAATCATATCTACACTCAATATTAAGACAATATAAATAACAATTTCAACTTCTTAGAAGCTTTCTTATCATTATTCAATGATGTTGGAAGGATGAGTTAATCATAAATTGTGTCCCAATTAAATTTGTAACAGTACCATGTTGTTAGACTATTACATTCAGTTGCATGTGGAAAATATAATATTCTATTGAAGAATCAAGTGAATAAATCAATATCATTAACTGTCCATTTTGAGTTCAATCCCAATTTTACACATAAATCCACAGAGATTAAGATTCCACTTCCATAGGTGGATGAGGAGAAGAAAGGCATTGAAGTTGTCAATGAATAAAGATGTTACATAATAGATTGTGTCATTGTTCGCATTATGAAAGCTAGAAAAGTATTACATCAACACCAATTAATAAGGGATTGTGTTGAATCACTTCAAAAGAGATTCACTCTAGAAATTAAGGTTGTAAAAATAATAATCTATGAATTGATAAGTAAGGAGTTTTTTGAATGTGACAAGGAGGATTCATCTTTACTAAAATATCTAGCCTAGGATCGAGAACATACATATGATGTAATTGAAAACAATTTTTTACTTATAAAAAGGAATATTAGTTTTTTATATAATACTTCCATCTAAACGTGAACATTATGCCCATTTTCTTCACGAAAACCACTGATAAGGTGAATTGACTCAAGTTGGGTTTGATGTGGCCCATCGCTAATAATTCCTAAATGGTATTTTTTTTTATCTCATCCTTGAATTTCTTTCGGTGTCCGTATGGTGTGGTTACTACGAGGTTTTGGCCCTTTTTCTAGTTATATAGTATGTTCAAATCCTCTTTTTGGAGGCAAGCCTAGGGGATTATCACCAAATACGTGACCATACTTTTCTAGTACTCAATGAATGTCTGCTATGTACTATGTTTCACCTCTTCTAGGAGTATTGTGGCTTGTAATCCTATATTCTATTGCATATGCTACATCTCCATGCATAAATATGGCTTCCATTATTTTGTTCAAAATGACCTATGGGCTACCATCTTTCATGTCTCTCAAGACTACTTTACTACCATTAGGGGCTTTCAATTCCATCTACATTTATTGGTAGTCCATAGTGTACTTTCTCAACTAATGCAACCATTGTACCCCTAATACCATATTGATATTTGCAAGGTCTATTACATAGAAATAACTAGTGAAAGTATAATTATCGATTGTTACGCTCAAACCTAGAATGACTTGTGTGGAATCCAAGTTGTACCCATCTTCAACTATCACATCAAGGGATTCAAACTCTTCTGTAGGATGTGCTCATTTTATTACTAACGATGCATCAATGAATTTATATGTAGCACCCCCCATCAATCAATTTTGTGATGCATTGTTCTTCGACAATGCCTCTGATCTTGAAGATGTAACATCTACAGGTTCCTGAAATAGTTAAAATCTTAACCTGTTGTTGGGTCTTCTACTCCTTGTTGGGATTTATCTCTTTTTTAGCTTCCTCCTGTGGTGGTTCTTACTTTGGACTACTAGGATTGACAATAGGAGCATGTTATTTATCATTTTAAGTGGGTTAAGTCTCCTTCCTCCTCATCGACAGAGACCAGTATGATGTAATGAAACTTACCCTCACCTAGGAAGTGATTTCATGGTTCCCATGGTTCCTTGCAATTGAAGCATAATTTCTTTCACCTTAGTTCATTTTAGGTTTCCTCATCCAAACTAATTTTCGTGACCAATGGTGTTGAAATATATTCTTCTGCTTTTCCTTTTGTGGAATGAAAGGCTTGGGCAGGGCCTTAGTTTTGGCTTCTACATTTCCCATGTGTTGAGTCTTCTTGATGGCATCTTGAAGGGTTACAGTATTTAAATCCTTGAGATATCCTTGTAGGGGTTCGAATAAGTCCATGAAAATCATAACTGATATTATTTAGATATGTTTGTCACCATGACAATGATTTGTTCAAATTCTACAACAAACTCTTCATGTGATCTAGTTTTTTTGGGTTGTTCCAATTCTTTGAAGTGTATGTATGGTCTATTTCGATAATATATATCTATCAATATTTGCATGAAGTATTCATAAGAAGTGATATTTGTATGCCCTAATGTAGCTAGACCATGGTACCACCATTCATGCACTTCTCCCTCAAGATGTAGTGTGGCAAATTAGATAGCATCTTCCATTGACATAGGGTTGAGCCTAAAGTAGGTGTCCAAAATTTTCACCCATCCTCTTTCTAAACATTTATATGATCCATCAAATAAGGAGAGTGGAAGTTTACTTACCTTGTGTGTGAGCTAAAAAATAGGTTGTCCACTAGATTTATTTATGTATCTAAAGTTATTGTATTCATTGAAAGTCGTGGTTTCTCACGTGTTTTCTTCTAGTGCTCCATATCCCTGAAAGTATTTTTCCAACAATCTATTTGGTTCAACAACTTATTTCTTTTTTGTGCCTTGATTATTTGTGAATTGAGTAAATAATGTTCAGTGACTCCTTCCACTGGTTTCTGTGGTGTTCGTGTGTATAGGGGAACCAGGGTTATGCTTCCTGGTACCTTCTGTGGTGGTTCTATTGTTGCCAACAAAATTTTGGTTTCCTATGAGATGAGTCAACAACTAAGTAAGTTTTTTTTGTCCTAGATCCATTGTCTCCATCAACTTTTTTCCTTGTTTCCCTTGTATTAATGCATCATTCATTTTCTCTTACCTTTGGAGTATTGTTTTTAGTACGAAGCTAGGATCTTTTGGATCCACATTTCATCCTTGACTTATTGTATCCCCATGGTTGAACAATTGGTATTATGTTTTTTCTTAATGTGACATGTCTTGTATCTTTAGGAAACACATAAGGCTCATGCATTCACACGATGGCAAGATGTATGCTTTGATACCATGGTAATGATTTAGAATATTTTTTCCCTAGGTTTTCTTAGAGTGATATGGTTTCAATAAATGTATTTCTTATAGTTATTTTATTGATAAAATAATTTTATTACATGCAATAAACATACTCTTCAATGAACAATGTAAACATAAATAAATAAATACAATATTATTGCTCACAGATAGAATCTATTATAATGAAATAGTTCAATTCCTTCAACCATATTGTAGTAAACATGCAACATAATCCATTTTCCTATCCATCGAATTAAACTAATTGCAATAGATACAAATATATATAGACCCACTAAGATCAACAAAGATTCAATTTCATTTTCAACCTAATAAAATATATATGAATTTTTCATACTCAAACACCTAACTTTGCTTTAAGTCTAGCCTCGTTATCTAGTTTAGTCCTCCTCAACGATATCACACACTTCCTCTCTTTAGGATGCACACTTCATCTCAGTAATAAAATCTTAGAAACTATCTCATGTGCACTCTCTTTGCTATATAATCTCATAAACTATCTCACACATAACCCCAATTACTTCTCTGGTACAGGATCAACACTTCAGCTCTATAGTATTGTCCTAGAAATTGTCATTTGTTACAAAAAGTGGTATGATGTACCATAGGACTCCTTGCAATCAATCAGAAAGGGACTCACTACACCTTAGTGGGATCGAATCACCAGCCATGTCACTACAAAAGTCCATAACAACACTTCAAAAAATTTAGTCTCTCATAGTAGCCCTGAATTTGTTCTTTGCTTGACCACAATATATTTTGTCTTCCTTAGAAATGATCACATAACAAATTCATATGCATCAGTTGATTCTTTCCCAATATATTTTTTTGCTTTTATATCAACTTGAATGGCCTAGAAATATTGATGTAGGAGCATTAGCTCTCAAGTTTAAATCCTAATTATTGGGCCAGACCTTAAGGAATTGACATTAGCCCAAGGAGGGGTCAGTTGTAAATTGTAAAAATATTGTAAAACCTCTTGTAAAGTGTTTTATTTCCTAGCGGGCATAGATAAGTGTCAATGTCAATAATGGGTCATGTAACAAATCCCTGAAGTCATGGGATGACTCGAGGAGGTGTTAGGGCATTTACTTAAAAAAATTGTAGGAAAGTAGGACTCGATTATGTGACTCATAGGTAGTGATAAGTTTGATGTTCTAAAAATATAACTTGTTATGGAAATATAGGAGTTGGTTATAGGTTTTTAAGGAGTTGTTAAGGAGAATACGATGAATGTTTATTTTTAGAAGTAGTTGCTTAAACCTAGGGAAAGGGTACAAATTTGTAGGAGGTTGTTGAAAGAGCTGGACAAGCTCAGTTTTGTAATTTATTCAATTGTAAGCACACAGGCAGGAGATGAGTGAAGGAGGCCAACGTAAATGAAGGAAATCAGGCCAGAGAGGAGAGGCCAATGTAAATGAAGAAAAATAGGCCAGAGAGAGTGGAATATTACTGAATGTAATCAAGGTTAAGAAGATATAGAATACCTTATATAAATCTATGTAATTTACGTGTGCATTTGATTAATACATAAAAAGAAGCATTTAGATTCGAATGGTACATGGATAGACTGTGTGCAATTCTTCTTATTATGAAATAGTATATATCCCTGCATATTCAGTGAATTGTTTGAGTACAGGAACATGATGGAATTCAAATGGTGAAATGTATGTTAAGGAAAGTGCTAACAAGATCATTCTACACAAGAATAGATCATGCACATAGGATGTGTGTAAAGACAGAGTTTAAGAATGCAATGAATTGAGAATTTGTTGTGAGAGGATTGCTCTGCATTGAGAAACATTGGTGAAATTGTTGTTTGGAGGTTTACTTAGAAGAGGCTTGTGTGTTAATACGTTGTGTGTATTCACTTCTAAGAATTTAGAGCAACAATTCTCTATGTAGTTTTCTTGAAAATAAATCGTTGAAAGGGATCACTGAGAAAGGAATTGGATCCACTACGAGCAAAGATCTAGATTGACTTGATGTGAGAAATCGAGTTTCTCATATTATTGATTTGGTTAAATTTGCTCTGTAATGACCAAGATTTCAAATATAATGCAAATGAGAATTATGGGTAAGAATTGTGAATGCAGAATAATCAATCTATAGGTAATGGCAGAATGGATACAACGTGGAATGTGTGATTGAGGCAATGATGATCAAGTCGGAATTAAATCTCAGAATATGCGTGGAGAAGACTGTTTTAATTTGTGAATTCATAATTTGATTTTGTGTGATACATCTAGAAGACATAGTACATGAATACGTAATTCCTGTGAAGAGGATCAAAACCTCATAAGAAGAATCAAGTGGTGTGAATAAAGGAAGAATATCCGGAAATATATTATTGATTCTGAAATATAATCCATGCTCCTAAATTCTATTCACGTTCCAGGAATGAGATCGAATTTGATGTGAGTCGACTTGTTGTTTGATATTGTTGGTTGTGGCATAGAGGTAAATATATTTAAAATTTTATGCATAGATTTTGAATGAGAATAGAGCTTAAAAAATGCAGTGTTGAATAATATTGCAATACTGGCACAAACATGTCAAGCATATGGAGTAGCAGATGAAGGGAATTCATAAGGAAAAATCGTCATAAAACTTGCGGTTAAATTTCTGATCAAAGGAAAATTAATTTTGAAATTCCACCATCTGGGTTTTGTGCAGAGTAGAGTCTATTTGGTAACTTGAGCAAATTTCCAAAGAGATCCTTGGTTGAGGAGTTCCGAAGTGATCTCTAAAACCCATTTTTGTTGACTACGTGACTGGAAAAGAACAATCGATGTTCTTTTGCACCAACTCATGTGTTTGCAAAGATAGGAGCCATCAAATATACTCGGATTATCTTTCCATATATGGACATGTCTTAGAATTAATTTGCCTGCCTTGATGAACCTCCTTAGACTAGAAACTTTCATCAATAATCTTGTGCTACAATAAGTAAAAAATAGAAAAAAGTGAAAAAAAAAATCAACTAAGGTGGAATATTTCACCACTAATATTGAATATATATATTCACCCTATAAATATTGAATAAATCTGGAACTTCAAAAGATATTCTTCCTATAACTTAATGATATAAAAAAAATGATGAATTGATAACGAGAGAGTATTTGCGAAAGGACAACGAGAATTCTAGCATACTAAAATATTAAAAAAAAAATGATGAATTGATAACCATGGAGTATTTGGAAATGGACAACAAGAATTCCATCTACTAATATATGTAGCCTAGCACCAAGACCATACATACTCTATATCTGAAAACGATCCTTACTTTTAAAAAACAAATTTACTAAAGGATGGATTATTATCCTTTATTTGTTATAATGCAACTAACAACATCTTTTTGGGTTATTATTTTTTATTTCATACTTCCACTTGAAAACATTTTGTTGTTCCTTTATAATGTGATTTTCTTTTTCCATCCTTGATATGATATTGATATGTTTTTTCTAGAATGTTTTACAATTTTTCTTGAAAGTTTTGCAATCTATTAATTCTAATTTAAACACAACATAATGTATGGTCAATCTAATGTATATGAAATGCTTAATTATTTATACATGTTTTTATGTCATTATTAAGCTTAATTATTTTTTAAAAAATAAGGGATAAAAATCAACAATGACATAAAATTTTTCTATATAAAAAAGAAATAAATATTTTTTTAATAATAAATTTGTATATACATGTTTAGTAATCTAATTAAGTAATTGTTTATATCTTAAATAAAATTTAGTGAGTTGATTGAATTTTCATTTTTTTGAGATTCTAACTATATAATTGAAGTATGCAATACAAAATTCATGTAAAATCAACATGTGGAAAATGTATCTAAAGATTCGTCCTCTTATTATATATAATTAAAGTATGGAATACCATATTCATGTAAAATAACCATGTGGAAAATGCATCTAAAGATTCATGCTCTCATTATATACAAGATCTAAAATTGAGATTACTTCAGATTTAATGTATGTTTGGAGATAACATAGGAAGGACTATCACTAGAAGTTGCCCCAAAAGGTGCAAAGAGAGGCCGATAGGATTTTTAAATCAGAGAAGTTGTATAATAAAATAACAAAATAGAAATTAGAAAAGTTATACAAGAAAATAACAAAATAGCAATTGAGACTTCAAACCACCTTTTTTTGTGTATTATTTTCTTAAATTTATAATATGTAAGTATATTAGAGTTGTTTAACAAGAACATTTATGAATGTCATTACAACAGTATGCTGGAATATTAAATACTAAATTGATTATATCATATTTTAAAATAATCTAATTAATAGATGAGATGATATTTTAATTTACAAAAATTGAGTGTGTCAAAGACACATTTATGCATGCAAAAATTTATAAAAAAAAATAATCAAATCATTTAATTAGTTAAAATAAAATTGAAAATATTATATGTAAGCCAGAAATAAAATGAATGAAAATGGGGAAGTATATATGCTAAAAATTCAAATGAGATATATTTATGTGCAATGAGACATCTTTACCAGAAAATATTATTCATGTTTTATCAACGCAGGTTTCAACCCTAGCAATAATCACAAAGCAAATGGACAAACGGGCATTTATACTTGTGAATAAACAGAGTTCAAATATTTGATATGGGAATTATTGAAGGTTTTATCTTAAATTGTTGGAGCTGTTGCAGCTGCTTTTCCATACGGCCAACCCTATCATCGAGCCTGCCCATGCGGTCCGCTGCCTGGTATTGGGTGATCTTGATATGGTATAACTGATCTTGCATATCTTGTAACTTTTCCATTATATGAGATTCTAATTTTGCTGAGTCAATTTGAGCTTGTTCAGGAGGGAAACTTTGTATGGCATTTGCAAGAAGGCATTTTACTGTCCAGCAGGTGTGAATTGTTTGTTGGAATAAGGTGAGATGACCTCTAGTGTTCCCTGGATCAGTAATAAAGTCTATAATCTCAGCTTCAGTGGTATTGTCTTCAAGATCTGTCTAAATTTCTCTCTCCTAGTCCTTGAGTTCCTGGCGAACTTTGGAGGGGTTTCCGATGACATAGTTTGTTGCTAAATTTTCTAACAGTTCCTGATTGGATTTCCTGCCTCTTTTCTTGGGCTCCAACTCTATGTGGGCTGGCTGTTTTCCTTTCATTGTCTGGGAAGTTGAACGGCGTTTCCCCATTGTTTTATGAATCCTAAACATAACCATACAGCAAATGATAGTGAGGGCTTTAAATTTTGCATGAGACTTCCATACATTGTTCCCGTAGGCCTCACAGATGTGACTGCGATTCCAGTAGAAATCAGTAGGCGACACAAGTCTAATCTGTAAGCTAAGATGAGAGCTAGTCTGGTTGTCTAAAGACACAGTCCTTGAAACCCTGTTCGACACCGAGAAGGCCAGGGTTCTAGCTTGCAATTTGATGACCGGGTGGATTTTGAAGGCCTGAAACTTCTCGGATGGGTGACAAGAAATATTGAGGCGCACACAGTTAATAATAACAGGATTGACATTTAGACTTTCACCCAACCAACATCCTAACTGGGTCCTCTTATGACTATGCATGTCGCGAAGGTAAGGAAGGTTCCCTCCTAAGTCTGCTACCTGGTTAGTCTGAGCGAGCTTCCAAGGGGACACAATTTCAGAAGTGACTATGCCTACCCCAACCCTGAGCCTCCAGGCCTTGCGTTCCTGGTGCTTTCCCAACATTTGGAGGTTGCCAGACAGTATATAAATGACACAATTGACTAACAGGGTGCACGGATCACGGAAGCAAGGACTTATCTGCCTCTGGGAGGGTGTATAAAAACTAAAAACAGAGGAACCCAGAAAATCTATGCCATTATACAACTTAAAGCTAAAAACCAGAGCATTATCATCCATAACTAAAGGGAGAAGACTGGAGACGTACCCCCAACTGGTCGAGAATGTAACAGCGGTTCTTGTCTTCCTCCTCTGCTGCCTCCAAGCAATTGCATGCAAAAAGCAAAGCATTACCTCTTGGGGAGAAGAGGGAACTAAACTTACCTTATGAGAGCCTGTCCGTCCACAATCTGACAGAACAGGTTGTCCATCATGCGAACTCATTAAAGATCGCTCGCTCACTGCATACCATAATCTATGATCCCAATGCTTCATTATTGCGGTTGATTGTGTATTGGTCGCCATAACTGCCACCTTTAACAATTATGAACTATGAGCTGCCAGGTGTTCACCCCGATCGGGGGTTGAAGATCTTTGTTGACAATAAGTTGTAGAGAGTGGAGTTCCACCTCCCAAACTGCATCCGTAGGGCGTGCTTCTATGGATATCTCCATCTGTTTGCATCCCCAATTTGCTAGATAATCTGCAGCAGCATTGCCCTTTCTCTTAATGTGGTTTGGAATCATGTATTGGATCTGTTTCATCAAGTGGCTTATTTCTTGAATAAGACCTGTTGTACGCCAACTGTGTGAAATTTTCTCCCACGGTGTTCCTTGCTTCAATTTGCGAAGGACTACAGTAACCATGGCTGAGTCTCCTTCTACAATGATTCTTTGATAATTTTCCTTAATTGCTATAAGAATGCCTTGTTGGACTGCTATCAATTCTGCCTCATTGTTAGTTGCATAGCCTAGGTCCTGTGCATAAAACCTGCATACTGCTCCTTGAGAATTACGGAAAATTCCTCCTGCCCCTGCTTGCCCTGGATTCCCTTTTGAAGCACCGTCATAATTCAGTTTGATAAAGCCTGGTTGTGGAGGCGTCCAGTTATCTGCAACTGTTTTGGTCGGGGGTTGATATTTCCACAAACTTTTGTACAACATCTGTGGTTTTAAATTTAAATATTCTAGGATTTGGAATTCAAAGCCCACTGTCTTCCAATCCTCATCTGTCCAACTTTCACTAAGAATGGTTTCACGGATATTCTCAATAGATCGTTGCCAGATGTGCTGCAGTGGTTGTTCTATATCTTGGAAAATTCTGTAGTTCCTTTCTTTCCATATATTCCAGAGGAGGAATCCAAATGAGAGGGTCCAGGCTCTGTTAATCACTTGACATTGGTATTTTCCTTTTTTCCATTTCCGGATGTTCTCTATAATGATGTCATTATCTTTGTCTGTTTGCCTAAACAGGTGCTCCAAGTTCCTCCAGATCGGTTGCACCATTGGACAGGAGTTGAGAAGGTGCTCTGTTGTTTCGCTCTCTACTTTACAGAAGGAGCACCTAGAGGATCCTGACATTCCTCTTTTCTGTAGGTTTTCCCAAGTCAGAATCCGGTTGTGACTAACTAACCATAAGAAGTATTCCACTTTTGGCCAATGTTTCAAAGCCCAGATTTTTTTCCATATCGGGCGATTATCTTGAAGACCGTGCTGAGATTGTATAGAATAACCTTCCTTAATTGTGAATTTCCCTTTTGTCTGATATCCCCATCTAAGAATATCTGGTCCTGATGCTTGTCTGATTTTTCTAGTTTTGAGTTCATTTGCAAATTTAACCCATTGTTGTGTGTCTGGGGCGTTTGGCCAGTTTGTTCTGTCTTTCCATTTCCTCCATTGATCATTATTGTGTTGGTTCCAATAGTGTTGCAAAAGTCGGTGATGGGGAGTGTTATTGTATAAAAATATTTCACCCAATTCTAATCTACTAAAAAGTTTGTCTCGCTGTTGCCATGAGTCTTCCCAGAAAAGCGTTGTTCCTCCTTCCTTAACTTCCCATAAGCTATGACATATGATTAGATAGCGATTTGCTGCTGCCAAATTCCAGATTGAAGAACCTCGTGGGATCCTATCTGTCTTTAAACACCCTGGAATTGTTCTTGGCATATCATATTTAGTCGTCCAGATGTTCTTCCAGAGGTCTGAGCCACCCTGAATCCAACGCCACCAGAGTTTTGCTCCCATCACATTGTTCAAGATAGATGGCTCCCGCAAGCCTAGTCCCCCTGCCGCCTTTGGTCTGAGTAGTTTGTTCCATGAAAGAAGCACCCATTTCCTGTTATCTTGGGCGCCCTGCCATAAGAATTTTTTGAACTGCCCTACTAATTGCAAACAAATCCCTTTAGGACATGCTCTTGCGGAAAGCTGGTATATTGGTATAGCTTGTAACACTGATTTTAACAGGATGAGGCGCCCAGGTGCATTGAGAGATCTAAACGCCCAATTTTGAATCCTGTTAGCCACTCTCATAAGGGTGTCTTGCCAATCTGCTATCCGTCCTGGCCCAAGATTTAAGGTCATACCAAGATATTTCATAGGAAAAGAGCCTCGCTGGAATCCCAACGTCCTTGCCAAAAAATTCTGTGACACAAGTGAACAATTGAAAAAGTAGACATTAGACTTACCATTGTTAATTTCAGTCCCCGAAGCTTCCATGAAGATGTCTAATATTTTAAGAATAGCTTTGCATTCCTTCAGCGTTGCCATGCAGAATAATAAAATATCGTCTACAAATTGCTGATGCGTCAATGGGAGGTGAGGTCCCCACAACTGGAAACCTTGCAGTTTGCCTTCTGCTAAGTGAGCTTTAATGAGACGACCTAGTCCTTCTGCAGCTATTATGAATAAAAATGGGGATAGGGGGTCCCCTTGGCGGAGGCCTCGAGTACTGGTAAAAGGAGCTGACGGGCTCCCATTTAAGAGAATTGAATAATGTGAGGAGGAGATAAAATATTGTAACCATTGCAGCCAGCGGTCTTCAAAGCCAAAGGCGCGCATTATCTCAATCAAATATTGCCAGCTTATTCTATCATACGCTTTGGACAGGTCGAGCTTAATTAGAAGGCCTTTTCTTTTATCCTTTTTTAATGAGTGGATGGCTTCTTGTGCAATGACTATTCCATCTAAAATTTGTCGTCCTTTGACAAAACCTATCTGTTCCGGGGATATCAAGTCAAGCAGCAGAGGTTTAAGGCGATTGACCATAATAGTAGAAAGAATTTTGTAAATTACGTTACACAGAGCGATCGATCGAAATCCTTCTGGGGTATCAACATTTTTCTGCTTAGGAATTAGAGTGAGGAATGTGGCATTCAATGCTGGATAGACCATTTTCAATCTTCAAGATTCTTCTACCACCTCTAAGATGTCCGTCCCCATGAAGGACCAAGCTGCCTTAAAAAATTCACTTGTGAATCCGTCAGGCCCCGGGGCCTTATTCTTTGGCAGCTGCAAAACTACTTCTTCTACCTCCTTTAGGGTGATTGCTCTGAGTAAGGCAAGGTTATGTTCTCTGGAGATCAATTACGGTATGTGAGTAGTGATCTTATCTATGGCTGCCTGTCGATTTGGTATAGGTTCCCTAAGCCTTTCACTGAAGTGATTAACCAACTCCCCCTCAATATCCTCATGTTTAATTTTCCTCTCCCCATTTGTTGTTTTCAAGGAGAAGATTCTGTTGTGTTGGCGGCGCTGAAGCATAGCTTTATGGAAAAACTTGGTATTGTGATCTCCTTCTTTGAGCCAATTGATCTAAGACTTTTGTTTCCACAAAATCTCTTCTTGCTTGCGTCTCTCCTCCTGTTGACTGAGGGTATTTCCTTCCTCTATAGCTAACTCAGGTGTCCGGCCTTGAAGGATTATTTGTTGCTGTATTCCCTGCATTTTTGCCTTCAGTTTGAGTTGTTCCTGATGTATATTTCTGAATTCTTGGCGATTCCATCTCTTGATCTCCTCTTTTAATCGCTTTAGCCGAAGTTGGAATGAATGCATTTTGTTGCGTCCCCTGATTTGGATTGTATTCCACCAATTTTTGACTTTTTCCATAAACCCTGGGTCTATTTTCTATTATATAGAGCAAGTTGTTATACATATTCATCAGCTTTTTGGTAGCCTCAACCTGCCCGAAGGAAATCAGCTCTGTTGGCCACATCAGAGAGTTATAAGCTAACTAAAATTGGTATTGTTTCTTCTTTTTAGTCACTGCTAAGATTACTCTACTATGTCCATAAAAGTTGCATATAAAGCAAAAACTATACATACTATTTTCAAAAATCATTCAAAATTATCAAAACATTTTAGAAATTATCCATCTAATGAATCTCTGCTTGCTAGATAGTTTGAAGTTGTTGCTCAATCATTCCAATTCTTGCATTTTGTTGGAGTTGAGCCTTGGACATTTCACGCATATCCTGTTTAATTTGTTGAAGTTCAAAGAGCACAGAGGAATTAAGTTCCTTTTCTTGCATGCTCATCATTGCTCTTGCTAACACACATTTTATCTTCGAGTATGTCTTAACTGTTTGCTGAAACAGAGACACTCTACCCCTTGTACTCTGTGGATCAGAAATAAAATCTATCCTAGCTTGTTGTTCTTGAATGTCTGTATCTTCTTCATCACTTTGTTTCTCCCATCCATGAATTGTTTTGCGAATTTGCTCAGGGGTATTTGCTTCATAAATATTTGCTAAGTTTTCCAGAATCTGTTTATTACTTTTCCGACCTCTTTTACTAGTTTTATGGGCTGATTTTAGTTTGATGTCTCTATCAGTAGATTTTCGACTAACATTTCTTCCTTTTGTCATCTTTCCCTGGTTAAAGTAATCTAATCTACTGATTTAGAAGATGAAACCCATGTGATTTGAAATGGAGGAAAGAAATGAAACTTAGAAACAGTTAAACTTTGCAGCTTCTTTTCAATCAAGTGAATTTTCAAGAAGAGGTTAACCTTCGCACTGTTGCAGGAACTAACAAACTTGGCACAATTAATAATCCACCTTTGAACTAAGACAGTAAGGGAATTTCCGAGAATAACCATATTATCAGTCAATAACCAATTACGACAACTGATCCTAAGATACAAACTTTTGTATTGAAACAGAGACAGATGGAACGCCCGCCCATACTGAAGAAACCCATAGGAAAATAAACGACAAGTGTAAACCTCAAAACACAGTAATACACTAAATCATAGAGGCCAACATATAAAGCTACAGGCAAATTCCTTTGACGCGATAAAGACAAAAAAACAGGGATATGAGCCAGAAATTCTGCATACTAACATATTATTATTATTATACCATACTTTTTTATTTTTATATATAATATTTTAAAAACTGTATAATTAATCAATTACTATATATATATATATATATCAGCGACCATTATCATATTAAAACAATTATTTCATAAATGTTACAAACAAACCAAAATAACTTTATAACTTTCATAAAATAAAATTTATTTAACGATATGTCTTCTAAATATATTAACTTTTACTAGATCAACATACATATTATAAATTTAAATATGTGAATAATTCATCTATATTTAATAACAAATAAATATTTAAATTTATGTAACACAACATTTTATTAAAAATGACAAAGTTGTGAGAGCCATTCTCATTATTTCCTGAATAAATTTTATTTACCAGTTTGTAATTTGTTTAATTTACTCATTTATTTATTTGTATATAAATATTTTTTCATAAAAATTGTGAGAACCATTCTCATTAGGTCCTGAATAAATTTTATTTACCCGTTTATAATTTGTTTAATTTACTCATTTATTTATTTGTATATACATATTTTTCATATATATATATTCTTTTCTATATCAATTTTATATTAAAATTATTATGATTCATTTTCTTATTTGCAAAGAAATTTTTTATTAATACCATTAATATATTGCATTAAAAAAAACAAAAGCAGACCAAACCCTATTCTATTTATTTTTCAGGATCGACAGGTCAGGTCACAATGAGATTTCAAATAACAAATAAATTTTTATTGAAACTCAGGCCGTGTTATACCTTCACTCAATACTAAAAGCTAGGAAAAGACCATTACCATTTCCAAACTGGTTCAGCTGCGTGGAAAATTATTGGTTGTCATAAATAACTTGTATTTGCTCTAGCCTGGATTTGTACAGCGTATATTTGTGTCTTCCTAATGGACCCACGGACTAATTCCATGCCTCGAGCTCCGCATTAAATGGGGCGAGGACAAAGGATATATATGATATGAAATGTAACCAGCTACAATTGGGATAAGGGTTGCTGTCAAATAAGGGGCCCAGATTTTTTTTGTCAAATCTCAGTCCCGCGGGCTTTCAGATCTGCTTGGTAGCGCCCCGAATTCGTATTCCCATTCACCAGGTAACTAACTATGTTTACTTATCGCTGCAATTCTACAATGTCGATTCTCTAGAATAGAAGGGCAAAGAAAATGGCGAGGTCCATCAATACATTTCACAGAGGAGGCATACTATCGACTGCAAACAACATTCCGTCCTCCCCTTTGCACCGCATCTCCTCACTTAAACCCTCTTCGACACCCCGAGAGCCCGCTTCGAACGATCCGTGGCGCGATTCGAACGAAGGACCCCTCGAAGAAGAGTTCACAAACGACCCCATCTTCGCCAAATTTCTTTCCGATGATTTCAACTCGACAAAATTCGCCAGTGAGGCTCTCAGCAGCGGATCCGCGGTCTCGTGCGCGGATAAGTTAGCTGAAGGGATTCGATTGCTCGAAAAACAGCTGAGAAATGAAGTCTATTCACGCCACGATGAGCTGATTCAGCAGCTCTGGAGCTTAAAGGATGCCGAGGGGGTTCTGAACATAGTTAAATCTGGGGCTAGCAGTCTGCAGGGGTCGGTGCATAGGGTTAGGTCTGAAATCGCAGAGCCCTACAAACAGATCAGGTTAAAGTCCCAGCAGCTTTCACACCTCCATGAGACTGTTGAGCTTCTGCAGACCACGGTTAGAGTGATAAGACAGGTGAGAAAGCTGAGAGAATTGATGGATTCTGAAGGTGCTAGCAGCAAGCTGGACCTCACGAAAGCTGCTCAAATGTATAATGAGATCGAAACCCTGAGAAAGGAAGGGGATCTTCTGGGCATTGAGGTTGTCGATGAGGAGATCCCCTGGCTGATGGAAGCCGGGAACCGATTGCGATCGGAGGCAATGAAGGTTTTTGAGAGCGGAATGGAGGCTTTGAACCAGGCTGAAGTAGGAAGTGCTCTGCAAGTGTATTATAACATGGGGGAATTGAAGTCCACTGTGGACGCCATGATTAGTAAATACAAGTCCCAGGCTGTTAAACGTGTAAGTTGGGCGTTGGACATGAAGGCCATATCGGCTAGTGTTGGTTCAGGCTTTGGCCCGGGTGGGATTCAGAGGAGCGGCACACCGCAGATCGGAGGCAGTTTGAAGGCGAAGGAGGGGCTGTGGCAGAGGATGGGATCTTGTATGGACCAGTTGCGTTCGACTGTCGTTGCAGTGTGGCATTTGCAAAGAGTGCTGTCGAAGAAGAGGGATCCTTTCACGCATGCTTTGTTTCTTGAAGAAGTAATGCAGGTATGTACTCGTAAGTAAATGCTACCATCGGTTTCTCGATCTGCAATTTACAATCTTTATAATTAATAGTTTTTGTGAACGAAAGTGATTTTTTTTGTATTAATTCGCATGGGATGTTTGAAGGATTTAAATACAAAATTTGTCACTTGAGCCATATAAACTGACACAGCTTATCCTCTGGATATTCATTTTTTTGATAAAGTCCACATATTACCATAATTGGTTCTGCCTCCTATTCAAACCTTTCAGAACAAAGCCCTTCATAATATCAGCCCTATAATTTATAATATCTTCATTTGACATACATAACAGAAACATTCTCGCAATGTTCACTACACAAACTAGGATCTCTGTTGCCAACATCTGATACACTGAGACCAATTTTCTGCTTCTACATACTATCTGGTTGTTTTTCAGCAGTCTTTATATGATATCAATACCAGAAGGCCAAAACGAAAACAGCATAGGGCTAAGCATTCTGGTTTACTACTTGGAGATATATTCCACCTGAAATTTCTGGCCTACAAACCGTGAAAAGGCTTCATGCTCCTTATCTATGCATTTCTGTCACATGATGCCCAGCTTGAGGAGAAGGTAATCTATCATGTTCATCTGCAACTGCTTGTTCCCATGTGCATGTTGGCTGTGATTGCTTCTTACTACTCTTGCCCAGGTTCCGGGTCAGAGTTTTCGTTCCCATCGTTCATTTGGATGAGCTTACTATTCTGCTTGTACATCTGCAGCATGGTAGAGTTCATAATTCCAGCCGTATGAAGCAACATATTCCTCTTTGTGTTCTCCTTATTGAATTTCTTCTGGATTATACGAGCCATAATCTCTACAAGGAACAATTCACTATGCAATTGCTGAGACCACATAAATCTATTAATACACAGAAGTTAAAACAGACTAGTGTGAATGTAAATGAGAAAATATGTTCTGTTGATGATCCATCTATGTTTCAACCAATTTATCACCAAAGGAATGTACTTCTAAACAATAAAGACACTAGTGCGGGACACGAGTAGACCTTCAAATTACATTGAATAAAGTGTTAATTTTTGCTCTTGTTCTATGCCATTTCAGATTAGGGCACAATACTGAAGAAGATAGAACATACTAATAGATCGATAGAAGACAAGCCAAAACAGAGATAGAGAATGCTGACGTTACGGCGATCAGCAGAATGCTTCTACCAGCAAAGTCTTCAATAGGTCATTCAGCCAAGCGTGTCACACATAACCCCAGAACAACCCAAACAAAGAATACGCAGCTCCAACGCCATCAAGAGAGAGAGAATTCCTCCACACTAATGTGTGTCAAATGAACTCCAAGTCTCTCCAATATATAGGAATCTTTGGGGGTGTGTGACATGTCCTTTGAGACATTTAAGTCAATATTTTATTCCAGGCCGACCCAGCACATAAGTGGAATAAATTCAAAGTACATGTTCTGCTCATCTGATCGAGACGATCTTTAGATCAATCTTACACCTCTCCGAAAGAGGAATCCAATAAAAATATTGCGATCGTCATCTGAGCAGCACAACCTGGAGTTTGGACCTAGTTGTCCAATTTTAACACTCCCTCTCAACTAGGGAGAACTCCGTCCACTAGTGCGATCAAACATCGTGCGTCATCCGTAAGTAACCTTTGCGCCCGGCTTCTTTGTTCGGAACGAAGTGGGTCGGTCCACAAGACATCTGTACCGGTGTGATTCGGCCAGAGGTTCAGAACCTCTATCAAACTCATGAAGAGTATCCAACCAACCCAAAGTTGGTTCATCTGACCCGAAGTCAGGCAGAGGTCCCAGACCTCACTAAACTTGATCCCGGATCAAGTGGTTGGACCGTGCCATCCTAGATAGAGAGTACGGCAATCTCTGATGCGTCCATCAGTCTTTGCTAATAGTCTCTAGCTTTTCCCACCTCATTGGCCAAATGAGAGGTACTTCCCATGAGCCCTGAACTCAATGGGTAGGATGCATACGGGGCACAGATAAATGAGAGGCGAACCAACTCAATAATCACAATGGTGGGGCAGAAGCACCATAAGTGCTTATAGCTTCGAGAAGCTATCCCCAAAGCCCCCCAGAGCTCCCAGAGCTCATCGTCCAACGGAACCCACACCATAGGGTCGTTTCACGATTCCAAGATTCTCACGGAAGGTTAGGAACATGACCTTCCCCAAGGGCATTGTGAGAATATCCGCGACCTGCTCATCAGTTCCTATATGATCGAGCCTTACGGCGCCTCGCTGTACCATATCCCAGATAAAGTGGTACCAACCATCAACATGCTTGGATCAATCGTGGAACACAGGATTCTCAGTCATACGAATCCCACTCTGGTTATCACAGAGTATCACAGTGGTATCTAGCACATGTCCAAACAGCTCACTAAAGAGCTTTCGCAACCAAACTGCTTCACAACAGGCCATACTAGCTGCAATGTATTCAACCTCAGCGGTGCTCAAAGCCACCGACTTCTGCTACCTGCTCATCCATGAGATCGAAGCAGAACCAAGATTGAAGCAACATCCTGATGTGCTCTTACGATCCACCACACTGCCAGCCCAATCGGCATCAGTATATCCACGGAGTGTCATACTCCCGGCAGTGTATCTCAGCCCATGGTCTATCGTGCCTCAGAGATATCTCAAGAGTTTCTTGGCACCAACCCAGTGAATGTTATGATCAACCATGTGTTGACTCAAAGTGTTCACTGCACAGCATATGTTCGAACAAGGGTTCATTAAGAACATCAGGGTCCCTATGAGTTAACGATACTCAGTAGGACAGGCCCAGCAACGCTGCTACTCAACTTCTTAAAGTTGAGTTCCATGGACTTACAGTCCATCATACCAAAAACTTCATAATGTATTTTCCTTGAGAAAGGAAAATCTCGCCCGGTCTCTGCTAGACCTTTAGGCCTAGACATTCGTCCTAGGTCCTTCATCTCAAACTCAGCAGCGAGCTCCCTCTTGCACTGATGAATGAGAGGGTCAGCACCTGTCAGGAAGAGGTCATCCACATACAGCACCAGAATGAGAGGTTTTCCCTTGACAACCTTGAAGTAAGGGTTCGGATCAGCATTACTTCGAGTGAAGCCTAGCTTCATCAAGTAGCTATCTATCCTCTTGTACCAATCTCGGGGTGCTTGTTTCAGCCCATAGAGGGCTTTCTTCAACCTGCAGACATGGGTGTCCCGATCCTGGACTTCCAACCCCAAAGGTTGCTCCACATATATCTCTTCCTTTATCACACCATGCAGAAAAAAAAATGCGGTCTTCACATCATCTGATGAAGACTCCATCCTTGCGTAGCAGCAAGGGCTATAATAGATCGAATGGTGGTATCTCGAGCCACAGGTGCAAATATGTCATCATAGTCTATATCTTCCTCACAGGCAACGAATCTTGCCTTGAACTTTTCAGCACTTCCAACAGATCCATGCATGATCTTGTAGAGCCACATCATTCTTCATAATGGACTCATACTCTTTGTGCATAGCATCCTTCCAGACTTGATGCTTTACGACTTCCTCAAAGGATCAAAGTCAGTTTGTACAATAGTACTCATGGCTGCTAGATACCCTTGGTATTTATATGGCTTCTTGGATTTCTTCCAGAATTTCCCCCTCTGAAGCCATATGTCTTTGAGCCATGAGGATCTTCTTTCATTCAGTAATGATATTCGCTCAGTAGCATATACTGATGTATCTCCCTCTTAATGTCAGCTTTTCTCGAGAGAGAAGACATCTATTTCAAATGAGGGCATCCCAGACACCAACTTCAAAAAGGGGTCTTATTCTCCCACAGTCAAAGCCATCCAAACAGACTTTGCTGATCATGATTCAAGATTCCAACCATGTGACAAAGAGCTGCATAAACTTCTCAGTTCACATTTTAAGTTTACCATAACGCTCCAATGTAAGACTGATACAGTCACATGCTTGCTGCTACATAGGTGTCTATCTATGTCACTGTCATACAGGGGGAACATATCAACAAGCCTCAGCTTGTGTTAGAGGTCCTTTCAGCCACTACCTGCTATTTTGTGAGTAGCTCCTTCAAACAGCCTTCTAAGACTGCAGCTTACAAAAAAAACAAGGGATCCAATCTACCTTGGTTTATCCTGCACTTGAGGCATTACACCTTGAGTTGCTTCCAGATCTGCCCATTTCTGGTTATTTCAGCAGACTGCTCCTAGAGCTGTAAATTTTTTTTTGACCACTACATAGAATTTCCCCAAGGACTTCAGCAGTCAACCCTTAAAACTTCCAGCTTCAACATGGGTGTCTGTCTATGTCACTGTCATGATGACAGTGACATAGAATCACAGATTTAGAACCATCACATTCATCACTGCTAGCTGAATTACTGATCTGGCCAAGACTCTTTCTAGGGTCACTGCCACTAGGTTGAGTTCAGTTACAACCATTGTTACGGGTCAGCAGTGTCAGTATCATAATACTCCCAGATGAGGTACTTTACTGCTCCTGAATGAAGAGATTTTAAAGATTTTGCCAAGTACATCAAAACAATTTCTTTGATTTCACTTGAAATCCTGTCTATGCCATGTGCACAGATCTAGGAATTATGTGATTGGTCTTCATCCAACTTTGGCTTGAATCTGTGGCTGCCTCAAATCACACAGTAAAAAAAAATATCATGTGATAACCACACGGCTTGCTGTTGTGGTATGGCTTGCGGCCTGCCACAACACTCATCATACTGCCTACAAACAGGATTCAACAAGTCTGCCTTTACAGAAATAGTGCAACAAAGGACAAGTCCAGGAAGACCTGGGACTTATGTTACACCATGCATCATTTCTGAAGGTTCCGAGTAGATTAGCAGTAAATGAAAATTGATCACTGCACTGTCTGCAACTCTTAATTCGATCATTCTTTCTATAAGCCATAGCAAAAGCCTTGCATTCACACATGCTGTATGAAGGTTCATCTGCTGCATAGCTTCAATTTCATCATGGTCACCTCTCAGATTGGGACTGGAGTACTCCTTCATTGAATCTTCCACTGTTCTCAAACTTGAAGTAAAGGCATTTGTCCAAAACTACGCAAACATAAATCTCACATATTATGAGGCCATACATCGAGAATTAACCAGTTCATTTTAGACAGCGTTTTCCACAGATCCCCCAGGTAGTCAAACCTTTCCTTGCCGGAGCAATACTAACCATTAAACCACCCCTAGTGCACTTAATTATGCCAACACAGATTTGACATTTAGCGAAGGAAATAATTATATCGCACAAGTAATGAAAAGAGATTTATACAGAAAATTGTGTCATAATTATCCAGATGCTGTGGTTGCTTTTGCACAAGTATCATATTGCACCTCCGGTGATTCCAGCATAGACCTCGTTGTATCAATAACAATTTGCCCATTCACATAATGCCGTCGGCACACTGGCATGTAAACGTCTGCACCACCAACAACTTCAGTTTTTCTTTCTCCTGTTTTACGAAATGTAAATGATGTGGCCTTACCACACAGCTCACAGCGTGATTTCAATTTAACCACAGAATCGGCTATAGGTATCAACTCAAGAGCTGATCCAAAGCTCTTCCTTAAATAATCCCCATCAAGGCCAGCAACAATAACAATTTTCCCATTTTTATCAGCTGCTACCTGACAAAAACTATACAGGTCTTTGAAGAACTATGCTTCATCAATGCCGATCACATCTACCTGCTTGTAAGATGCAAGATCTGCAACAGCCCAGCAAGGCATTTTTGCACCATCATGAGACACAACGGAGTTCAGCCCATATCTTGTATCCTTGTCAGATTTCACAAGCACCACTTTTCTGCCCATTTGAATCTCTGCTCGCATTTTACGAATAAGGGTAGTCGTCTTGCCCGCGAACATAGGCCCCAAGATAAGATGAATTTCTCCACTTGCGTAGACACCCAAGTCGTCCATGGCTATGGGCTGATGTTGCAGCTTCTTCTCAAACAATAAGCCGGTCGATTTTCGGGCCTCTTCCTCAAATGCCCATGAAATATGCCCAGCCTTGCTTCATCAACCTCGGCCTCCTGTCTATGGTTCTCGACCCATCAAACTAGAGAATAAAGGGCTACGACCTAACTGAAGTAGCCTTCCAAGTGCAGCGGCTCACCAACAGCAGTATACGCTGCTATTCCTCACATCCACGAAACTTCCGTGCAAGCTGCATAGGAATCAGACTACCAATCTTCACTGTGGGAACTGCCCACGAGTGTAGGGCATCTAATCTTCAGATCTGCGCCTCCTCCTTGATTTCCACAGGCTGCCCAATCCGATCAAAAACTGATCCTTTAAACTAGGATCCAATACATGCAAACATTCATTCAAACACGTACCTCTATCGACTGTTTGAAAACTGCTCCACCGCTTGAAACTAGGGCACCATGACAGTCCCCTTTTCAGCCCTTATCTCTGCCCAGAATTGCCCCTAAAGACTGCGGCTGTCCTTTAGGGAAGGGATCTCCCTCCACGCTGTAATGTATGGGCAGTTTCGGACCCTAAACATGGACTGTTCTTTCTTGTGATGATAGCGGCTCTCTTTCAGCCCTTTAGACAGTCTGCGTTAGCCTATTTTGAGGACGGTCCACCTTCAAAAGGACCCTCAAACAAATCCTCCTTATCTCGGCCTTCAGACAGCAACTTCGGCCTCCACTTCCTGCGCTCAGCAGGATTCCGCACTCCGGTTTTAGCTTACAACGTTTAATATATTAGTTTCTCGGCCAATTAATCTAGCAATCTCGGATTTGATTTGCCCCTGAAGCAGTTCTTCATCCAAGACGGCATGCCCTACAGAATTTTGGCCTTTCTCCTCGCTGTCTTAAGGTGGACTCAGCTCACGCTGGTTCAAACCTAGGGCATTGTCTTCAACCTTGCTCTGATACCATGTTAATTTCTGCTCTTGTTCTATGCCATTTCAGATTAGGGCACAATACTGAAGAAGATAGAACATACTAATAGATCGATAGAAGACAAGCCAAAACAGAGATAGGAAATGGTGACGTTACGGCGATCAGCAGGATGCTTCTACCAGCAAAGTCTCCAATAGGTCATTCAGCCAAGCGTGTCACACATAACCCCAGAACAACCCAAACAAAGAATACGCAGCTCCAACGCCATCAAGAGAGAGAGAATTCCTCCCCCCAATGTGTGTCAAATGAACTCCAAGTCTCTCCAATATATAGGAATCTTTGGGGGTGTGTGACACGTCCTTTAAGACATTTAAGTCAATACTTTATTCCAGGCCGACCCAGCACATAAGTGGAATAAATTCAAAGTACATGTTCTGCTCATCCGATCGAGATGATCTTTAGATCAATCTTACACCTCTCCGAAAGAGGAATCCAATAAAAATATTGCGATCGTCATCTGAGCAGCACAACCCGGAGTTTGGACCTAGTTGTCCAATTTTAACATAAAGTAACCAAGTTATGGATTTGCATATTTACAGAAATATATAAACTGTTTGAATTGATAAAAATAAGTTATAAAATGGAATTGCAAAGAAGAGAAACGCTCTGCTTGACTTATACCAACTTCAAAACGTTTCTCCTGAGTAGTACTGATGTCACAAGAGGGAGGCATGCTCAAAATGAAATTTACCAGATAACTGCCACAAGGTTGCAAATGAATGGTTTATTTTATGTTCAAATATGTGAAGGCTAACATGCGGACTAAAATAACAGAACTTCGAGTATGTTAAATCTAACTGACAAGTTATAACACTGCACTGGTCGATCCTAACCTTTAGGCTTCAGTTCATGGAAGTTTTGTCATTACATTGTGATACGCTAACAATAACTCATTCTGTAGTATATATAGGATGTCAACAGTTTGATATAGTGAACACATCCTTGATGCAGATAGTAAATACATCCTATTCTGACTATCTATGAAATATTGTCAAAGGTTCACTGTTATTTCTTTGAGCAGTGTTCTGTCTTTTCCGCAGTCTGGCTTAAATTTGCAAATATATTTGTGCTCTTGAAATTGTTTACAATTGCTTTGTTGTCGGCATTAGAGAACCTTGCAGTTGATCAGAACAGTCATTCTCAAGTTGCTCTTGGTAAATCTGTTCCTCCTTTTCTGGTACTTGCCAGTTTGATATTATTATTTAAGTTTATTGATTTATGTTTTATATGAATAAAATAACAGACACATGCCAATTGGGTTTATCTCAGGTGTTTAGGAGGAATGATTGTTATCCTCCCCATCCAGGTTCAATTCCCGGAAGTGACATGATGAGCTTTGTTGTAATGAATTTGAGCCTTGTTGAGTCCAATTAGTCCCTTGAGGACTGAAACATGCATATTTCTCATACGAAATATAAAGATATTTCTCATGAAAAAAATAACAAACCCATATTTTTGTTGCTTAGCTGTCATTTGTTTATACATATTGTCTTCTGGTTTTCAAATACTTGTTTCTGAACTGCATTAACCCTTTTAATTCCTCTCAATAAATGTTTCCTATAAACATCTGATTCATACAATTTCGTAAGGTTATGGATTTCTTAAGTAATCCTCCTGTTGTTGTTAACACGTTGCATAACTTATCAACCAATTTAGCATTGAAGTAAGCAATGCCCCCTGATTCTGTTTGCAATTTTATCTCTAAAACATTGAATGCTACATGAGTGCTTTATGTGCTGTAGTTTATAGTTATGTGATGATTATTCTGGTCATGACTATACAGGAAGGTGATCCAATGTTGACAGATCGAGTCTGGGATGCGCTTGTCAAGGCCTTTGCAAGTCAAATGAAATCTGCTTTCACGGCATCAAGTTTTGTAAAAGAGATACTTGTCTTGGGTTATCCAAAATTGTTGTCCATGGTGGAGAATCTGATTGAGAGAATTTTGAGAGACACCAATGTTAAAGGTGTCCTTCCAGCTATTAAGACAGAAGGGAAAAATCAAATGCTAGCTACTATAGAATCTTTCCAGATAGCTTATTTGGCACATTGTCTGAGCAGCCTTTCAGATCTTGTCAATAATTTGTTCCCAATGTCTAGCCGAGGGAGTATTCCATCGCAGGAGCAAATCTCAAGGTTTATTTCTCGCATTCAAGAAGAAATTGAAGCAGTTAAATTGGATGCACATCTAACACTCCTTGTTTTACGTGAGATTGGCAAAGTGCTGCAGCTGCTAGCAGAAAAAGCTGAGTATCAGGTACCACTTTTTTTGCCATGTTCAGTTTGCTGTTTGTTACATTAGCCTTAAGTTGGTTTTCAGATATGCATTACATTTTCCCTTGTAATGTTCCTTGAATGCACATTTATCATTTCACCTTTTTGGATTCACTTCTTTTTATTGATATGTTTTGTTTTGGGGGTCTTTTCTTGTATTCCAAATTTTTATGTAATGCTATAATTTGCAATTGTTCATATCATGTAACAAACAAAATTCAAATAGACATGGTCACTGGAATCCACCCTCAAAGCCCACACCCTGGAACTATTTGCGTCTAGGATTGAGTTGGTGTTTACATGGGACCCACCTCTGAATTAATTTTGGTTCAGTACCTTGTGATTGCTCTGCTGCATTTCTGTTGCCTTAAAACTCATTATAAATTTAAGTCTGTAAGAAAGGACAAAATTGCTACCATACTGCAAATCCTAAAAAGTTAAAACAAGAAACGCCTCTCTTTTATCATTTACATTTAGATTATACTAACAGGAAAACAAATTTAGTGGTGTCTCTGGAGGTACATAGTTTAGCAGTTCATATGGCTAAATGTACATTGTACAGCATCTTTATCCTATGGTAGAGTAGACATAGGCAATGTCTAATGGGAGTATTCTGCGGTTATGAGCTTCTGCATGCATTTAAGGCTTCTTATGCTAAGATTACATAAAGGCTGTTTAACCTCTAACTTAATGGATTTGCATAGGGTCTGGTTATAAAGAGTGCAATTATTGGAGTTTGACCTTGGTTGCTTTGCCGTGCTTTTTAGATTTGTTGGATTGGCATTGTCTTGTATGTTGTGCTTTGTTTTACAGGTTTTGATTCACAAATCACAAGCATACATAATATTATAGTTTCGTGAACCTTTTTTAAAAACACAATGTAGAGTGTAACATTTCATGAGGTGCCATATCTGTTCACTTTGAGAGAAGTCTCTGCATTCCAACCACCTTAGCTCTTCAATTTTGATCTAGAATATAAATGATTAGGGAGGATGTATATTCTCTGCTGCTTGGAGCCAAAAGCAGGATATGTTGGTGCTTATGGCTATGTAGGCCAGGGATTCCCCTGTGCCATCTCTTTGCCTCGTGGATATGTTCATCTTGATGTACTTTTTTATTGGGTTTTAATGAAATATATTCTGCATTTGCAAAAAATGCAACAAAAAACACAATGTATATATCTTTTTTGATCTGCTTGGCTCGATTGCTGAATTATGTTTGTTGCGACAGATATCCACAGGTCCAGAAGCACGCCAAGTGACAGGTCCTGCAACCCCTTCACAAGTAAAGAATATTGCTCTTTGTCTTCATCTACAAGAGGTTCACACACGCATTACTGCTTTGGTTTCCGGCTTGCCAACAGTAGCTATGGAAGTTTTGTCACCATCTCTAGGTTCCATATATGGTGTGGCATTTGATTCAGTAACACCCCTCTTTCAGGCCATGCTTGATCGTCTTGAAAGTTGCATTTTACAGATCCATGATCAAAACTTTGGTGGAGAGGACATGAATGCTGGCATGGATGAGCATGGTTCTAGATACATGGAGGAAGTACAGAAATCAATAATTCACTTTCGCAGTGAATTTCTTTCAAAATTATTGCCTCCATCATCATCTCATTTTGTCTCAGTTTCTGGGGAGAGCATTTGTGCCAGGCTTACTAGAAAGATGGCTGCTCGTGTTCTAACTTTCTTTGTTCGACATGCTTCTCTTGTAAGGCCTCTTTCAGAATCAGGAAAATTGCGGTTGACCAGGGATATGGCAGAGTTAGAATTGGTGGTTGGACAGAACTTGTTTCAAGTCGAGCAGTTGGGTGCACCTTATCGGGCTCTTCGAGCTTTAAAGCCCCTGTTCTTTCAGGAAACAACCAAACTTGGCAGCAGTCCTTTCCTGCAAGATCTACCTTGCAGTGTGGTTCTTCATCATCTTTATTCTCGAGCTCCAGAAGAGTTGGAATCTCCTCTGCAGAGGACAAAATTGACACCCAAGCAATATTCGTTATGGTTAGATTCACAAGGAGAAGAGCAAATTTGGAAAGGTATCAAAGCTACTCTGGATGATTACGCTGCAAAGATTAGTGCCAGAGGAGACAAAGAATTCAGCCCTGTATATCCTCTTATGCTACAATTGGGCTCTCCGCTGGCTGGAAATACTCCAGGGTCTAAAGGATATTGATTGTAAAGTAAGCAGAAAAATTGGTTGAATCTGGCATCTTTGTTATCTCATTCTGGAGATGCTTATCAAGATTTGTTTTGGTCTTTTGAAGCAATCTAGAAACATTCAATTTACATTGCATTGGTCTGTTTTTGGTCTTTATAATCTTGTTTATCTGTTGACTTATGTAGGCAGGCATCAATCCAAGAGCATCCCAATCTCCTGTACCAATTTTGATGTTGTGGAATAAACATAGGTGCTCTTATTCTTTTATTAAGTTAAACCTGACTGTTTATGTCATTATAGCATTTTCTTCAAAAAGATGCTTAAACCCGTGCACATATTTACTAGTTGCATAATTATGTATGTTTGTCATTTTTTTTCCATATTAAATCACCCTTGGAGTTTAATGAGGATAATATAGTAACTCTAGTCTCTGAAGTGCCAAAACAGAGAGCATTTCCCATGGTGTCCTGTGAAGTTGGGGAAGCAGTTGGAAGAAGAGTATTAACGTACGTTGAAGAACAGCTATTGTTTTATTCAGAAGCTTGCTTCCTACTCTGGGAACAGATCTGTAACCACGAGATTGTACTGTTCACTTGAATGGATACAAATGTTCACTATCAGGTTGCACTCCAGATTAACTGTGAGTTGATTCATCTTTTGGTTCCATGGCAAATTCCTAAAGGGTGAACTGCAACTTCATTTTAGTCTACAAGGCTAGATTGTATTAAAGAAAGTTTTCTTGATGATACGAACAAGAGCAAGCTCTTTAATATTCCGAGTACATCAAATTAAAAACAGATGTACTGGCATTCATTTTTAGTGTTGATGAAATAAATGAGAAGTGTCCCATGATATTTCCATCATTAGCATTCTATAGAATGCTTCTCTTTCTCATAGAGATAAATGTAATGCAGTACTGTTCATTGTATTAACTATTCTGAGAAGGGATTGGTATGGTTACATTCCAAAAATTTGTTTTTGATAAATTAATCCAGGGTGGAGCTACAATTTTCTCTGGACTATAGAATCTCTTGGAAGGTAATCACAATGTAAAATACGCATCTGTAAGTTAGAAATTGAAATGATAAATGATGCTATGCTATGGAGAAATTGTGCAATGTTGTGTTATATACTCACCAAATCCTTCTCTGGCACTTTAGTTTTTGTGTATACACCAAGTTATTATCTTCTATGAAAAGGAATCTCAGGTCTGAAGTTGTTCTGGGACAAGTAAACTGGTAAGGAATGAAGGTCGATTTTAAGTGATGGAGTTCAAGAACAAATCTCTGAGGTACAATTTTCTTTACTCTCTTCTGCATATACTGCTGTTTTAATTTTCAAGATGTAACCTCCCTGCCCCATTGACCATTTGGCCTTGTGGACGTTTAATAAAATCCTGTCTATTCTATTCTTCCCAGGGAATATTTAATATTTGTAGAATTCGATTGTGCGTTATGATCACAGACTTTTACAACGCTAGAGGAGATGTTCAGTTTGTCTTCTGCAATTCCTGACCGCTGACTGTGGTAGCTTTGTTATAGAAAATGTCTTATAATTACTATTTTATAACTTGCCAAAAATTACTTAGTAGGAAAACAATGCATATAATAATGCATATTTACAGGACCCACATAGAGGGAGAAGGCTCCCCTTACAGCTCTAAAAGCCATCACCCATGTGGACCCATATAATGTAAACCAAGCATGATCCATTTGGATCGACATAATGCAAGCATCTTGTGTCTGCATGTCTCATGCCCTTCTAACCCCACAATACTTAGAGAGGTTGGATGGGCCCTACAGATTTGGAAAGGATGAGCCCTACAGGCTACATATTTGAAAGACGTGAAGGTTAGCAGAGCACAAACGATTGAACTTTTTTCAGAATTAACGTCTCCGTGGTTTTTCCCTTTAAATTTCTCGATAAAACTCTTGCTCGGAGAGCACCAGGTGCATCCATCATTACAAAACATATTCAAAACAGATCAGCAGCTTCCAGATGGAGCTGCTGTCACACGTTTATTCAGTTGCTGATTCCTTTCTTCACCCAGCTGCCCACACCGTGTCAAACTCAGCTACAGAAAGTAATAAACAGAATTTAATTTCTGGGAGGTATGAACTGCTCTGGGTTTATAAAAAATGGTTAATATTACAGGATTAATTGCCAAGCTAGAAAAATTAATGATGGAATCCAATGAGAATTGGAATGAAAAATTTAAAATGAGAGATGAAGATAGAGCAAAAATGGAAGAATTCACTAATTCACTCAAAGAAATGGTTATCTTCTTAAGAAGTCAAGGTGTCGCTAATTCACTGAAGGAAGTGGTTTATGCCTTGAATATTCTGGCCACACAACCAATCTCATCTAATAATCCACTATATTGGTTATTAAATAACCCCCACCCACCCCTTTATGACCTAATTTTACCTCAACACCCAATTATACTTTTATTCTGCTGAATACTATTCCACAACCTACATTTTCTCTGTTGCATAATAATCCACAACCTAGTTATAATCCCACTTGAATGCTAATGTTTGGTCTTCATAATCACAAAGTAAAAATTGATGTCAAAATTTGGTGGGAAAGACATGAGTAGAAGCATGTTTTGGATAAATAAGGCGAATGTGTATGTCAAATTGCAACGTACTCAACGATATGGGAAAAATTAAATTGCATCAGAACTTCGAGGGGTTGGCACATGTATTGTACACATTGGGGAAAACCTAAATGACCATTGCATTCATTTTCAAAACTTTTATTTTTAAGAAGATTCCAAGACATGGAAGAAAAGGATGTTTTTGGGAAAACTCATTCGACTTTATTGGAAGGGTGGTATCAAAAGATACACGTGAGTGGGAGATAGCATGTATGCTAGGGCTAACCCCATCATTGTCATCCAAGATGCATTATACTAATGGACGTGAAGATGTCATGTGACTGGATAGAAGAATTCCAAAGTAATAGATTTACACTACAAAGAGACCTTGGTAGCATTTAAAACCAAATTAAGAAACTAGTGAACACTCCACAACCCAATATAGAAGTATCGAGGAAGATATTCCAGTATGAAGAATTCATTTGATAATGGTTCGAGGATAAAGAAACTTTGTATCAGAAATGAAGACTTAACGCAAAATCCTTGTCGATTACATTCAACATACTACAATTTATACAGAAAGTGAGCCGTAGAAACTACAACGAGTTCACCGATGGTCACCGACTCTAGCCGACTATTAATGGCAAATCATCTAGAATTTGTACTGCGTCGCTTATTGAATAGTGTCATGATTATTATTTTGACACCTACCCTTAATCAAGACCTATATGTTAACTTGTCTGCTGGTCTAAGTCTCAGCTAGGCTTACAAACATGACTCAAATATTTCATTTTGACTTTCTTTGCTACAGTATATTGATGAAACTTTTCCTTGAACTTATTGATCCAAACTTCTTTCTTCTTCTTCTTACTCCATATCCTTTTGGTTGCATTGTCATGGTCATCATCTAGATCTTCAACAATAGTTACTCGTATTAATTGTTTACACCCTACCTCATGAAGTACTGGCAGCTCTTCAATCGTAGGATCTTGTGGAGTAGACTTTGGCTCCTGATCATCAATAACATCACATTGTTTGTCAGAGATTTCTTCCAACTCAAAAATATTGCCAGACCCAAAAATGCTTCCAAATGGTCTCATGAAAAAGTGATCATCGAAAGGGTCATTGTCAACTGTTGGACACCTAATCCGCTAAAGGTTGGTGTGGAATGTAAACGGTCAAAGAGAGTCTAAGAGACCACTTGGTATATGGAAACCAAGGGTCATTAGAATGTATTATAAATGTATATCACTTGTGAATAAATCAATAACACGATTATCTTTCACATCTTGTGTGCACATTCCATGTATGTCTAACATGGTATCAAAGCGGGAAAAATCTGGGCCTGCTCAAGTTTGAGCCACTGGTTTATGGCCTCTCTATGCATGTCAGTTCTACCATAAGTTCTGCATTTCATGAATGTACTGTCAGCTATATTCTAGCTGTGATTTCTGCCCAATTTTGTAGCAACTTTGAGAAATATTCCCTCAACATTTACATAGTCTTGCATAAACGCACTCATCCATCCTGTCATATTTGTTTCTGCACAGACTTGAAGAAGAAAATGCCTCTGCCATCCTAATCTAGTCAGAGCTAAGTCTAGAAACATGCCAATATAACTCCTCTGACATCTCTCCTGCCCTATCTACACTCTGGCTGCGTACAGCGTTGAAAAGCATTCAAATATGTTACTCTGCCCTCCTGGGCTCCTCCCATTTGGTTCCGTTGCTCATCCTCTGCTGCTTCTTGGAAAAAAATTGGAGACTCTACATGAGGGGCATTTTCCCTTGACCTTTCATCAGGACTATGTTCACTGATACCTTTCACAATGGACGTAGTATTACCAGAGCAAACCGTCGAAGCATCCTTCGCCCCAGGGCTCTCTTTGGCTTTAACAAAGTGATTACCAGTAGCAGAGCAAACCATCCGAACCTCCACTGATCGCCAAGCCTATTTGCATTTGCCAAACACATGTCCAACACAGTAATCTTGTGCAGTTCTCCCACAGGAAATGAACAACAACAACATCATTTTCCAAGGTCAAATCATCTACTAACCTCTGGTCCTCGAGTTGCTTCCCTTTGAAAACCAACTCCTGTTCCTCCAAACATAGGCCCTTTTCTCTCTGTGCAATCCGCTGTTTTAAGTTTTAACTCCCCAATATTGCGATACTTTTCCAGCTGAAATACAAGCTCCTTTCCATCGACTATCCTCACGGTCACAACAGGGTGTGGAGATGCCTACGAACTTGTTGCACTGTTTGCAATATCTGTAGGAGCTGTCATGGGATTCCTCCTCCAGCAGTTCATTGTTGCTCCACATCTTCCTTCACCATCTGAATCTGAAATTGAGTAGCTCCTGAATGACTCTGATCGACTATTTACACCAAGGCAAGGACAAGAAAGACTTATGGCTTCACAACATAGACTAGAAAATGGCACTCGACGCCTCATCTTCGATAAACCAAATTTAATACATGGCAATGGTACTGGAAGATAACTAAAACATGCGGTAACACTAGATGCAAGTGGATCTCGCTACCTTCTTTACCAAATATTCTTCACGAGATTGTTGTCGTATAAAGGAAAATATCGCTAATTGCCGTCGAAAACGATGCCAATTGCGACGTAGCTAAGGATTTGGCGTGCATACACCATGAATCAGAGTATCCGAGATTGCCAGAAATTTGTCCGTAGACGCTTGATGCTTGAGAAAATTCAACCACTGCCTGGTACTTCTTGAACCGAGATCGAAGTTGTAGGCCCTTCAGCCAAACAGTTGGTGAGATGGTTAAGATCAACAAAACCTCTCTTTCCAATATTAAGATTTGTCTACAACATGCGCAAGAAAATATTGATTTTTTGCAGCTTGAATCACAACTTCAACAAAAAGAGCTACAACAAAATAGACATCATTCTGAACTTGTTGACACTGGCTCCCATTAGCAGCAATAATATGAAGTTGATTCAGATCTAGTGCCCAATGAAGGAGTAGATTTGCACGCAGATGTAAATGTTTAGGTTCCACTTCCCAAGCCCATCATCAGACCTTGGGAAGAGCTTGCCAGCAATAGAAACATAACAGGTCTTGGATATGACAAGGAGGTGTCCTTTCATATTCTAGACTATTCGAAGCCCATTCAATTTCAAAGTGCGGGGTTTCTTCATGGTAGTTCACCTTGACCTGTTCCAGATTTTGCTCCTCCACATTCGCAGCCAAAAGTTGTTAAATGCCAACATTGTGACCAAGTTGGCCATATCACTGTTTTGATCTTCATCCATGTGAGCATTGTCATAAAACCACCCATGCTTCAAAAACAAGCCTCCTGCAAGAACAAAGATTCATCTTGGATGCATCGCTTCTTGGCAATGGGTTTCAACAACCAAGAAGATATTTCAGTCATATGTCAGAACCTGTACTAGAGTATTGAACAGTCTTGCAGTTGAGTTTTCTCCATCTTCTCACCTTGTATCTGACAGGGGGGAAGTGATGGTCATCTACAAGCTTCAAAGCCACATCAAGCGAGCCTGAGCCACAACCTGTCATACCAGATTCAGAGTTGTAGCCAGAGACAGAGATGCCCCTGAGCATGCCTTGGTTGGGGGTCAACCTTAAACCATCTATGCGAGGTTCTAGAATTTTGTATTTTTCCTTGTATCCTTGTGGATCGAAAAACCCAGATTTTCCAGATAATTAAATGATAGAGAATTGTTGTGGGTGATTTATTTTGCAATGTGTGATTGATCCCTTCGGTTTATTTTCACTGCAAATTTAATTCTAGAAGTAAAAAATATTAGTGATTTTATTTTTCGGTGATTCAATAATTATTTAGGTAAATAAATAAATTGTTGGGGATAAATTAAATTGCCATGGGAAAATGAATCTGGATGATATTAGAATTTTAACACTACCTAAGAGGAGTGCTGGGAACTTAGCCTTTGGAGCTTGGAATCGTGTGATATATACCTTGGAGGTTGGACACTTGACTCTAGGACACTTATATTGAGGAGCATACTTCGTGGAGGTTGGTGATGGACTTGGACACATATTGATGAGCATTGGAGATTTGTGACCATAGTGTCACACATGAGAGTAGCATTGGGAATATGAGAGGACATGTGGCACACATTTAGAGGAGTGCCTTGAACAAGGACACTTGGATAGCAAACCATTGTGGAAGAGAGAATATTGGATTAACAATGTGTTGGAGAGTGCTCCATCTTGGAGGAGGGGCATTGAGCCCAAGGAGGATCATGGTTGGAGGGCATTTCACTTTATGATTGGAGAAACCCTAGTTAGACATATGTATATCCTTGTATTCTAGAAAGCTCCATGTGGGGTCTCCTAGTTGGTTACTTGTATGGAGTTATGTCTTTATTTTATGTTCTCCTCCCTGACCTATTGTATATGTAAGAGAGGTGAGAGCTCTTGTGTTCAGTATCCTCATTGTCGTATGTGTTGTGTTTGTTTTGGAAATGTTAGGATTCATGAGAACTCTAAGAGAGAGAGTCTTGAATGTAGTAAGACACTAGGGTTCACAGGGAAACCCTAGGAGAAGATAAGGAGAGAGAGAGATGTATTGGTTTTTCATGGAGGTTCTGCTCTTGTGTGAGGCACGCCCTTGTGATGCTAGGGTTAGTGCTATGCATGCAAGCCCTAGATAAGAAATGATGTTGAACATGATGATGGTTATTATGGCTTTTATTTGTCGCACAAGGGTTTTTTACCCTAGTAGAAGACATGGTGAGTGAAGCTCGTGCATGATTTTGGAACCGTGTTCTGTGGAGATGTAAGGTTAGGGCAAGATCTCAGAGAGATGAACTTGGTGAGTCTTGAGCTTGGTGTGAGGCTTTGCTTGGAAGAAGACTTGGTTATTGTATTCTTGATGTTCCATGGAGGTTTTGGTGCTTGTGATGATGCAATGGTGGAAGACCTAGGGTTTGAGTATTCAAATGCTAAGATGGACATGTAGACTTGGAGCCTATAGGCTAGCACTAGAATTGTCTTGACATGTACTTCTGCGATGCAATATTGCCAGGGTTTCTAAACTTTAAAGATGACAAGAGTGCTTGTGTGGAGAGTTTTTGTGATACAAGCTTGATGTTGGATCTAAGGACTTGCTGGTGTCAATGCTTGCTTGTTGTGGATCTTTGCTGTTGGTTGGGATTTTCATGGTTTCCCTAGCTAAGTTTTGGAAAGCTCGAAAATTGTATGAGTTTGTGATAAGTTATGAGTATGTACAAGTACTTCATTTCTTCTTTCTCTCTCCCAGTTTTTTTTTTTCTATCTGGTTTACAGTCCCCGGAGATCAGTGACTGCTATGTCCAAGGAATATTTTTGTACCAGGCAGATCTACTCAAAATGATCACTTCCTGCTGGATTAACCACGGAGCCTGACCCTGAAAGTGTCGAGAGAATTGAACCCATGACCTCTCAATAGCAGAGGTGCTTTAATGATCGGGACTTGACCAATTGAGCTAACCCTCGGGGCTTAACTCTCCCAGCTGTTAAAAATCATGCAATTCCTTTTTAAATTTTCATCTTGCGATGTCACCTTGAACCGTGATTGGATGATTTCCAGCATTTGTTGTTCATGCTGATTTGACAGAACATAGGCTGAAATTGTTAAGTGATAGCCTGATTGGTATATGCTTGGAAAAGTGTGCTGTATTGCCTGAAACTTGTTGGCATATGTTTGGTATGTTTTGTCTCTTGCTGACTACTTTGTTGGATTGAATTGAAGTGAAATATTGTCTGCAGTTTGCTGTTGTAAATTAATATTTCAGATAAGCCCTAAGGTTGAAGTTCACAGGGACTAGATCCAGGAATCTCGTGAGGTGAAATTTATGAATTTGTATTATAAGTTACAGTGCAGAAATTTTGTACAAAGCAATGCTATTTGCTTTGTTTGCAGTTTCTCCCAGTTTATAGATCATTTGTTCCTTTCACTTATTCTTTTTGTTTGTAAGAGCCTGAGGAATGCAATGCACAGGGCAAATTAAGAAAGGCACTGTTATGATATTTAGTTATAAAAAATTTACATTATGAAGGACATTTTCCATATCCACGTAGCACACTGCATTTGAGAATGAAAGATTTAATATTACTATCTGTTCATGGATGCCTTTGGAAACTATGTAAGTATTTACTATTTCATTACTGTTTTCTTTCAGGTTTCAAGATGATTTGGGTGGTAAAGTGTCCACCTGGGGAAAGAAGGATGAGGGTAATAAGGCAAACTTTGAATCATTTCAGATAGTATCTGCCAAACCTTTGAAAAATTCTAATGGCTTGGTGGATATGGGCAATCCATTGCATTCTGGAAAAACCAAAGTATTTGCTGAGGATTATCAGTCTCTGGCAAAGAGGATATTTGACCCGGGAAGTGAACTGGTTCAGAGATGGAATAAGATATTTCTTATCACTTGCGTAGTTGCTCTGTTTCTTGATCCTCTCTACTTCTACCTGCCTTTATTCAACAATACTGCTTCATGTATGAAAGTGGATTTGAATCTGGAAATTACTGTCACTGTTTTTCGTTCAATCATGGACTTATTCTATGTCTTGCATATGATTCTAAAGTTTCGTACTGCATTTATTGCTCCAAGCTCAAGGGTTTTTGGAAGGGGTGAACTTGTTGTGGATCCTAAACAGATTGCATGGAGATATGTAAAGGGGGGTTTCGTTCTAGATCTTCTAGCATCTTTGCCCCTTCCCCAGGTATTTTGCTTTATCTGTTCTCAACTGATTTTTCAAGTATTTCTAGGCACTTTTTTGTTGTCGAATCCAATGTTTCAACTAGTTAGGACTGGGTGTATGACTGGTTTGAATTTTAGATTATTATTATTTTTGGTTTTGATGTTAAAATGCAGTACTGATCTTTGAAGTGATGTCTTGTAAATGAACATGAAATAGATTAAAAGTTGCACTTATTATTTCTAGCAGTATTCATTGTCCGCAGAATGATAAGGTGATGATAGGATTGAGCTCAACCAACTGTCCAGCACCTTGAAGCTTTAATCTTAGTAATTACACACACACTAAAGAAAAAGGAAAAAGTAGCACAACATATGGAAAATAAGTAACTATAACAGTTTTGTTTTGTTTTATGATATATTACCATAGTTCAGTGGAAATCAATTTACACATAATATAATGTTTGTTTAAATGAATTTTACTGCTGCATATGCGTAATTTAGTTTTTTTTAAAATGAATATAAGTTTCTGACTCTACTTTCTAGATCTTTGTTTTCTGAAATGCTGCACATTCTAGTTCAAAGATCAAATCAGTACATCATGGAACAGAAAAATTACATCACACAAACAACAAGGGCTTTGGGAAGATCATGTCCTTGAAAGTTAAAACGCCAAAAAGCAAGCATATGAACTTGCACACCAACATACAGGGAATTAACATCATGCTGAAAAGCTCTGGTCCTGCTGAAAGTAACTTTACAAAAACACTTCCACGGAAAGCCAAGAGCAATCTGTTGAGAATTAGGTAGGGCTAGGTTTAATTCAAATTCTCTTCTTGATAATTACTTGTCTTCTTGTTAAATTTGGACAATTAGGTCCAAACTCCATCTTGTGATGCTCAAATGAAGATTCCAATATTTGTATTGGATTTTTCTTTCAGAGAGGTGTAAAATCGATATAAAATTGATTTGAATCTGATGAGCAAAACATTTATTTTGAATTTATTATTTATAATAAATTTAAGTGCAAGTCGGCCTTAAGGTTTTTACTCCCAACAGATGTGTCACACACCTCTCATGATTGGTATTTATAGGGTCAACGTTGGAGCATTTTTCCACTCATCTCAACACTCATCTCCTCCTCTTATACGAGCATCTAAGGAGCAAGAAGGACGAAGTTTACTGCAGCAAGGACGAAATTTACTGCAGCCAGAAATCTGTGGTTAGGGTTTATGGGGAAGTTTGACCAGCGTTGACTTTGGTCAACGCATGGTCCGAATTGGCTGAAATTTGGTGGAGAGTTCGATTTTTGAAGGCCGTACTCATTGGCACAAAAATCGAGGTCAAGAGATTGACCGAAGTTGGAGCTGCGTTGACTTTATTATTATTGCGTACCAAATTTGAAGAAGAACCTTGTGTCTATATCAGCCATGGAAGACAAAGGTTTCAATGTGGCATTCACTGATGGAAAGGTGCGCATGTGGAAGAAGAATCTCAAGGAAGCTATCGTGATTGGTTTTAGAGTTGGGTGCTACCGGAGTTGAAGAAGTCAACGGGAGCTATGACATGTGATACTATCAGACAAGGCGGAAAGCTATGTACCGAAGGTTTGGACACCTTCATTACAAGGCCCTTCCCGAAGCAAGGAAGGTGGTGACAGGGATGCCCGATTTTGGAAATAATCATGAAGGTGTATGTAAGGGTTGTGCCGAAGGAAAGCATACAAGGGGACCTTTCCCCTCAAGTGTCACAAAGATATTTGATATTTTGCAACTGGTCCATTCTAATCTATCTGGTATGCTACTCGTGACATCCCTGGGAGGATGTTCTTACTATATGACATTCACTAATGACTTCTCCCGCAAAACTGGATATACTACTTGAAGAACAAGGATGAGGCTTTCATGTGGTTCCGTACCTTCAAAGCCTTGGTGGAAAATATGACAAGGAAGAAGATCAAGATTTTGAGGACCGACAATGGCACTGAATATGAGTCAAATGAGTTCAAGGACATTTGCAGAGAAGCTGACATTAAGAGGGAGACTACTACTGCCTATACTCCTGAGCAGAATGGCGTTGCTGAATGAAAGAATAGGACCATTGTGGAAGCTGCCCGTGCCATGCTATGTGACCAGGGTCTACCGAAGTTTGTGTAGGGAGAAGCTACGAATACTGCTGTATACATTCAAAACCGATGCCCTCATTCCGCCCTGGACTCCAAAACTCCTGAAGAGGTTTTCATTGGTAAGAAACTTGACGTCTCACATTTTAGAATTTTTGGATGTCTTGTTTATTTTCATGTGCCAAAAGAAAAGAGAAGTAAGTTGGATGCTTCTGGGAAGAAAGGGATATTTGTGGGCTACAGCGAAACTTCTAAGGCCTATAGAGTCTATGTACTTGGTCAAAGGGAAGTAGAGATATGCCATGATGTCACTTTTGATGAAGATGCTTCCCTGAAGAAAGTAGTAGATCTTCCGAGATCTGAGGAAAATCATGAAGCAAGGCCTGGAAATCAAGAAGAACCACAGGATGAGACAATGCTTGATGTTGAAGGACCAATGGACCCAATCGATCCATCTCCTTCACTGAGAAAGAGACCATCATGGCTCAGGGACACTCTCGAAGATGTTGAGGGAAACGCTGCCTCGAGGGGGACATTCCGAGAAAGCAAGAAGCCGTGTAGATACCAAGGGTATTTGGCTGCCATGAGTACTATTGTACAATTTGAACCTAGATTTTTAGAGGAAGCCGTAAAGCATCAAGTCTGGAAGGATGCTATGCACGAAGAATATTAGTCCATAATGAAGAATGATGTCTGGGATGTGGTTCCAAGACCGAAGGACAAATAAGCTGCCACCGCGAAATGGCTCTACAAGATAAAGCATGGATATGATGGAAGTGCTGAAAAGTTCAAGGCAAGATTTGTTGCTCGTGGCTTCTCTCAAAAGGAAGGAATAGACTATGATGACATATTTGCACCTGTGGCACGATATACCACCATTCGATCAATCATAGCCCTTGCTGCTATGCAAGGATGGAGTCTTCATCAGATGGATGTCAAGACGGCTTTTCTGCATGGTGCAATAAAAGAAGAGGTGTATGTAGAACAACTTCTGGGGTTTGAAGTCTAGGATCGGGACACTCATGTCTGTAGGTTGAAGAAAGCCCTCTATGGGTTGAAGCAAGCACCCAGAGCTTGGTACGAGAGGATAGATAGCTACTTGATAAAGCTGGGCTTCACTCGAAGTAATGCTGATCCGAACCTTTACTTCAAGGTTGTCCAGGGGAAGCCTCTCATTCTGGTGTTGTATGTGGACGACCTCTTCCTGACAGGTGCTGACCCTCTCATTCATCAATGCAAGAGGGAGCTCGCTGCTGAGTTCGAGATGAAGGACCTAGGACTAATGCACTACTTCCTAGGCCTGGAGGTCTGGCAGAGACCTGGAGAGATTTTCCTTTCTCAAGGAAAATACATTGTGAAACTTCTGGAAAGATTTGGTATGGTGGACTGCAAGTCCGTGTCAACACCAATGGAACTCAACTTCAAGAAGTTGAGTGGCAGCGCTGCTGGGCCCGTATTGGCAAATCCTACTGAGTATCATCAACTCGTAGGGGCCCTGATGTTCTTAGTGAACACTCGTCTAGATATATGTTTTGCAGTGAACACTTTGAGTCAACAGGTGGTTGAACCTCATCACCTTCACTGGGTTGGTGTCAAGAATCTTCTGAGATACCTTCGGGGCACGATAAACCATGGGCTGAGATACACTGTCGGGAGCGTGACACTCCTTAGATATATTGATGCCGATTGGGCTGGCAGTGTGGTGGATCGTAAGAGCACATCGGGATGCTGCTTCAATCTTGGTTCTGCTTCGATTTCATGGATGAGCAGGAAGCAGAAGTCGGTGGCTTTGAGCACCGCAGAGGCTGAATATATTGTAGCAAGTATGGCCTGTTGTGAAGCAGTTTGGTTGCGAAAGCTCTTTAGTGAGCTGTTTAGGCATGTGCTAGATACCACCGTGATACTCTGTGATAACCAGAGTGGGATTCGCTTGACCGAGAATCGTGTGTTCCACGACCAATCCAAGCATATTGATATCAGGTATCATTTCATCCGAGATATGGTACAGCGAGGCACCGTAAGGCTTGATCATATAGGAACTGATGAGCAGGTCGCAGATATTCTCACTAAGCCCCTAGGGAAGGTCAAGTTCCTAACCTTCCGTGAGAGACTTGGTATCGTGGAACGACCCTATGATGTGGGTCCTGTTGGACGATGAGCTCGAGCTGCAGAGGCTTTGGGGATAGCTTCTTGAAGGCACATGAGCAATCACAAGGCTAGGCTTGCCAAACCTTGTTGGTGTGCTTGAACACCACTTAGTTGTGATTATTGAGTTGGTACCTCTCATTATCTGTACACCGTATGCATCCTACCCATTGAGTTCAGGGCTCATGGGAAGTACCTCTCATTTGGCCAATGAGGTGGGAAAAGCTAGAGACTAGTAGCAAAGACTGATGGACGCATCAGAGATTGCCGTACTCTCTATCTAGGATGGCACGATCCAACCACTTGATCTGCGATCAAGTCTAGTGAGGTCTCGGACCTCCGCTTGACTTCGGGTCAGATGAACCAACTTTGGGTTGGTTGGAGACTCTTTGTGAGTCCTATAGAGGTTTTGGACCTCTGGGCTGAATTTGTCAGCCGGGGGATGATGTCTTTCTCACTAACCCACTTCTGTTCTGAAATAAAGAGGCCAGCAAAGCAAGTTACGCCAGGATGACGCACGATGTTTGATTGCACTGGTGGATGGAGTTCTCCCTAGTTGAGAGGGAGTCTTAAATTTGGACAACTACGTCCAAACTCCATCTTGTGATGCTCAGATGAAGATTCCAATATTTGTATTGGATTCTTCTTTCAGAGAGGTGTAAAATCGATATAAAATTGATTTTAATCTGATGAGCAGAACATTTATTTTGAATTTATTTTTTATAATAAATTTAAGTGCAAGTCGGCCTTAAGGTTTTTACCCCCAGCAGATGTGTCACACCTCTCTCATGATTGGTATTTATAGGGTCAACGTTGGAGCATTTTTCCACTCATCTCAACGCTCATCTCCTCCTCTTATACGAGCATCTAAGGAGCAAGAAGGACGAAGTTTACCGCAGCAAGAAGGACGAAGTTTACCGCAGCCAGAAATCTGCGGTTAGGGTTTCTGGGGAAGTTTGACCAATGTTGACTTTGGTCAACGCATGGTCCGAATTAGCTGAAATTTGGTGGAGAGTTCAATTTTTGAAGGCCGTACTCATTGGCACAAAAATCGAGGTCAAAATGTTGACTGAAGTTGGAGCTGCATTGACTTTATTGTTGCTGCGTTGCGTTGACTTTTTCTGGACTGCGTTGATTTTTCTGGGGTTGACTTTGAGTTGACTGGGTGACTGATTTGAGGACTGTTGTGACACATTCCGGGTTGGCTGACCAAGAAGACTTTGCTGGTTGAAGCATCCTGCTGACTGCCGTAACGCACCAACACATTCTCCTGTTTCTGGTTTGTCTTCTATAGATCCACTGGTATGTTCTATCAGTAATTTTACTTAACTGCTTATGTGGTTGCTGTTATAAAAGTAAAGTTGCATCAAGCATAGAACATCTACAAAAATTTACACTTCTCTTCTTAGCTTATTATGTCTTTCATCAAGTCAATTACGAAAGGTCCAAAACACAGGAGACATAAATTTAGGCTCTTCGAGCCAGGGCCAAAACCAAGAGGGAGAGGACAAGTACCATGACAAGTACCAAAACCCACCAGAAATTCTTCTTATAGACTTTCAGATGACAATTACCATGACTGTGACACAGACCCTTGACCCTTGTATGCCTCAAAGACCTTGTCACTGCTTCCTCATTGACTCCTTTGGCTGATCCTTCTTTTCTGCACCATCTTGCACCTTTCTGCACCAGGGCTAGAGATCTCTATCTCTCTCGCTGTATTTCCCTTCTTCGGCTGTGTGTGATCCCTACTGAGATATCAACACCTTGACTTGGACAATCCTGTGCACACCTTGCATCTCCACTTGATCTTGTCGGTTCTGTTCTTGAATTGTACACACGTCCTATCTCAGTCCATGCTATAATGATCCTTTCTCTATGACGGATATGATTCTCCTTAATTCTTCTTTGCTAAGCAGACTTATTGTATTACGCACTTCTGTTACTTCTTGGTTTACGGTGATGTAGTCCGAGATACTTATTCCCAAACCTTGTACATGTGACAGCCTTCTTCCTTTGCTTGTCTCCCTTTTACGCAATCCTAAACTCACACTTACTGCAGATAGATTCACCCTTGAATACTTTGTTGTTCCACTTCTAATTCCTCACTTGTATTTCTGTCCTTCCTTCGCATTTAATCACAGAACTATTCCTGAAGTCACCGCAATCTTATCATTGAAATCTTGATCGAAAATTACAGAAGAGTCTGAGATTTTGCTCTGTGATTTCTGTGAAGTTTACTGGGCTATTTATAGTTGTTCGACCCTATAATTAGCCGACCTATTAATGAACTGTTGTGACAACAACATATTATATAGCCGACCTTTCCAGCATTTTCAAGCTGACTTGTAGGGCTGATCTTCCAACGCTAAAGAGGCTGTCTTGAGGGCTGCTTTTATTATCATTTTGGAGCCATTTTCTTCCAGGTCTTGAGGCATATTTATCTGACTAGACTCTTCATATACATGACTCCTAATTACATTTATAACCAGAAGACAAATCCTAATAGACATCAAGAAGAAGTCTATTGACCTACAATAAAACCTTGCTCATGAAATCCATGAGGCAAGCATATCAAAAACATATTTTATTATCTTTTGTCTTCTTCTTTACATAAATACATAATTACATAGTCAATATGAAGACCGATCCTAGTTACACTTTTCAACGCTCCCTCTTAACTATGGATGTATTCATACAGGTACATGGTCACTTTCAAACTGAAGCATCTCATAAGAAGAATCGGATTGGTAATCACATCTGTATAGCATCATATCAACCAACATTGTCCTAGTGCAAGGCCTTGACTAACAACCCCATCTCTCAAAGAGACAGTGGGCTACAATGCTGGCGAGACACATGAATTATAGACACCATGGTCATTGTCTTTCCAAGGTACATACTCCACCCAGGTGTTCCCAGAGTATGACCTTCTTGAACTATTCTTCTCTTGGGTAGCCAGCCCTCAAAGAATATTGGTCGTCGACTATTCTTATCTTGAATGTCCTATCACATTCTCAAAGTTTATCGAATGCCAGATGATTACCCAATCTTCCATTCTGTCTTCGAGGTGAAGACCAGAATGATGTGTCTATCCATTCTCTCTGCATGGCCTTCACTAAGACTTACGGCTGTTAGTCTTGGTCTAGTGCAAGACACATGTATTAGAGAATCATATACGTCACTCCCTCTTAACTCAGGAAGGACATTATTAAATTTAGATAACCATGGAGTGTTCTATGCTTAATGCAAATTTACTTCAATCTTACTTAGGCCCAATTCAATCTAGCAATCACATAAACATGAAAGTAAAAAGCTGATAGAACACAATAATAGATCAACAGAAGACAAGCCAATAATATAGATCAGATTTAACAATTCTTCTTGTCCAGCAAAGATATAGGATAGTGTGCGTTACGACATTAAACAAGATGCTTCAACTAGCAAAGTCGTTCTTAGTTCAACAAACCCTCCAAGTGTCACACCCACAACCCTCAAAGAAAGGTCATCAAAAGTCAACGTTGGTCAACCAAAAGTCAATGCAGGACAGTCAACATAAAGTCAACATTGCAAATTAGGGCTTTGGTCAAACTGCTCATTTTCCTCGATTTTTGTGCCCATATGTACAACCTTCAAAAATCGAAATTTCAACCAAGATTGGAGGTCAAACGGTCAAGGGTTGACCACGGTCAATGTTGGTCAATGCTCAACGAAACATCCCTAAACAGATCCGCAGATTTTTAGCAGCTTCAGTCCCGCACGTGTGAAGGAAAGAGGCCTCCAAAGGCTGTTGAACCAATCAGATCACAATGAGAATGTGTGATGAGTTGATGAGCAAATGACCTCCAAGTCTCTCCAATTTATATTCATCAGTGAGGGTGTGTGACACATCTCTTAGGCTTGTGAGCCTACATTACAAATGTGGTCGACCTTGCACATGTGTGGAAAATAAATTCAAAATGTATGTTCTGCTCATCCAAATAAGATGATCTTTAGATCAATCTTGCACCTCTCCAAAAGAGGAATCCAACAAAAATATGACCATCATCATATGAGCAATGCAACATGGAGTTTGGACCTAGTTGCCCGAAATTAACACTCCCTCTCAACTAGTGAGAACTCCATCTGTCCACCTGTGCCATCCATCAGTACCGTCGTGTACTATCATCTAGCATTGTGCGTCATTCTGCTGCAACTTGCTTTGTTGGCTCTTCTTCTCAAATAGAACAAAAGGAGAGTCACAAAGACATCACGCTCAGCTGACCCGAAGTCAGCTTAGAGGTTAAAACTTCTCTTGGACTCAAAAAGAGTCTCATACTAACCCGAAGTTAGTTTATTGACCCGAAGTCAGTTTAGAGGATAAAACCTCAATAGACTCAAAAAGAGTCACATACTAACCCGAAGTCAGTTTAGAGGTAAGAACCTCTTCATACTTGATCCCAGATCAAGGTGTTGGACACGTGCCATCCTAGACATAGAGAGTACAACAATATTCTCTGCATCCATCGGTCTTGCTATTAGTCTCTATCCACATTTCCCACCTCATTGGCCAAATGAGAGGTACTTCCCATGAGTTCGAAACTCCATGGGTAGGATGCATGCATGGCATAGATCAAAGAGAGGTGAACCAACTCAATATCATAACGGCGGGGCAAAAGCACAACAGGGTTCGGCAAGCCTAGCCCAATGTGTGCTTATAGCTCCAAGAAGCTATCTCCAAGCCCCCTGGAGCTCCTAGAGCTCATAGTCCAACTCAAGCAGGGCCCTCAGAATAGGGTCGTTCCACGATTCCAAGTTTCTCACGTGTAATATTTCGAATAGGAAATAGACAGTAATATAAAGCAACATAAACAAACAACTACAACAAATAGAGAGACATCATAAAAACACTTGAAATATGGAGAAACACTGAGCCATTTTATTATAAACTGAAAGATAACAATAGGTACAAAGGTGATCAAAATGATGGCACCTTGGCTTGCTCAAGGCAAACTGGAAATACTCTCAGAAATCCTTAATGAATGGCTGCTCTGTCAAGGACTACGTAATCTCCAGATGTTGTTGCTGCTGCTGCCAGACTGCTGCTACTGCTGGAATGGAGCTGCTCTTTGGGGCTATTCCCCTTCTCAGAAAATTGTGAAACTTTGGAAATGAGCTCTTCTCCAATAACTCGAAAAAACCCAGGAATGAATCCTAGAATGGCTGACCCCAGAATTTGACCTCCCTTGGAAAATAACGCACTCCTAGTGAGTACGCTGGCCCTGAATGAGAAACCTGCAAATGATGGCCTCCTCCTGCTGCAAAATGATAATTTGTGAAGGGCTGATCCCTTCACAATACCCTCGAGCTGAAATCCCTGATATCCCCTCACTCCCGGTGCTGCCTCCTCTAGAAACTACGTAATCCCTAAGAGAGACTACACTATCCAAGCAACTGTGTGATCCTGGCTGAAGGTACTATGTGATCTCCCCTGAAAAATGATGGTGGATCTCCTCACCTGAGCGGGCACTCGAAAGCCCTGAGGCTAAGGTTGGGATCTCCGCTTGAAGACACCCGTGTGCTGAACAACACTTACAGACTTCGATCAACAACAAAAGCGTGCTCAATGTCAAAAGACATAAATCATAAGATGCATAATAGAATGACTGAATGGGGAGCCTCCTCTCCCTTTTATGCTTGAGAACCTTGCTCTCACCCGAGCCCCATTGAACTGCGTTGTCCCTCCTTGACCATGCTGTCCCTGCCTTTGCGCTGTCATGGGCCCACGCTGCCCCACGTTGTCAACTAATATTTGCCTAAGTGACTTTAGGGAATCATTATTTCCTAAGTGTGGGTTATGGGTCCCATCACTTCTTTTTATTAACTGAATAACATTAGAAAAGCAAAACTGGACAAAATTAATTTTACCAATTAGCTGCTGCTAATTGGGAATATTACAGTCCTCCCCACCAAAACGTTGCTTGTCCTCAAGCAACTGCAAGGACGAATGCTGAAAAATTTTCTCACTCTCCCAAGTGGCATCCTCATCCGACAAGTTCCTCCACCTCACCAAGTACTCTTTAACTGTCTTGCTCTGTAGCTACCTCTCCCTGCTGTCTATGATGGCTTCTAGCTACAACACCAAATGCCCCTCATCATCTGTAGGCGGAAGCTCCTCTATTTCGGTCACCTGCTGCCCCAATGCCTTTTTCAGGCATGATACGTGGAAGATGTTGTGGATCCGACTACCTGTGGGTAGCTCCAACTCATATGCAACCTCCCCAATCCTGCGGATCACCTTGTAAGGTCCATAGAAGCGGGGCTTGAGCTTCTCGACCCCCTTCTGCTTCATCGTGGACTGTCGGTATAGATGAAGTTGTAGGTAGACCAAGTCCCCTACCTCAAACTGCCTCTCGACTCATCCTCTATTGGCATACAACTTCTGCTGGTTCTGTGCTGTAGCTATGTTATCCTTAAGAGCCCGGACTATATCCTAACTCTCTTGGATCCAATCCTTAGCCCTGGGGGCCTTGCTAGCACCAAACATCACGTCAGCAAAAGTCAGAGCATGGTATCCATACAAAGCATAAAACGGAGACATACCGATAGACATGTGAAAAGTGGTGTTGTAGCAGTACTCTCCCAAGTGTAGCCAACGTAGCCACTGCCTTGTGACATAGTTTTGTAAGTAGCCTTCCAGCCACTTGTTCACTATCTCTGTCTGCCCGTCCATCTAAGGGTGATAACTAGTGCTCGGAGTCAACTCTGTACCCACCAAACGAAAGAGATCCTGCCAAAAGTTGCCCATGAAACGGCTATCCTAGTCACTGACAATGGTTTTCGAAAGACCATGCAATCTGAAAATATCCCTGAAGAACAACTCCACCACTTGTGCCGCTGTGTACTGCGCTGATATAGCGAAGAAGTGAGCATACTTTGTCAGTCGATCAACAACCACAAAGATGCAATCCTTGCCCTGCACCGTGGGCAACCTAGTGATGAAGTCCATCGAAATGCTTTCCCATTTCCCCTCCGGAATGGGAAGCGGCTATAGTAGTCTTGCTGGGTGGCTCATCTCCCCTTTGTTCCTCTGACATACTTCACACTCCCTCACATGCCAGAGTACGTCCTCCTTGAGGCCTCTCCAAGAGAACCTCTCCTTGATGGCCCTGTAGGTGTTGGTGAGCCCCTGATGGCCTGATAATGGTGAGTCATGGGAGGCACGCAATATCTTCTCCTTGAGTTGAGAGCTCCCAGTCAAGAAGATCTTGTCCCTGAAGTATATAACCTCATCCATCACCCTGTACCTATCATCTGTGATCTGACCATCCAGTACCTCATGGGCAAAACGGTCCTTGGAGTACTTCACTAGTAACTGAGCCCTCCAGTCCGTGTTTATGCTCATCAAAGACAACGCTGCCGGTCTGTTAGATAGAGCATCGACCACCACGTTGTTCTTCCCTTTGACATACTCATTGTCTAAGTCATATGCCTGGATCTTGTTGACCCACTTCTGCTGCCTCTCCTGCAACTGCTTTTGCTCTAGAAAAAACCGGAGGTTGTTGTGGTCAGTCTTCACCTGAAACCTGTTGCCCACCAAGTACTGCCGGAACTTGGCCAGTGCATGCATGATAGCCAACATCTCCTTGTTGTATATAGGATACAACCTCTCATGCGGCAATAGCTTTTTGCTCTCGAAAGCTATTGGATGGCCTCCCTTCATCAAAACCGTGCCCACTACCTCTCCTGATGCATCACACTCCAAGACAAAGGGCTCCATGAAATTCGGTGAAACCAATACTGGGCAGTTGCTCATCACCTCCTTGAGCCTGTCAAAGGCCCTCTGTGCTGTGTCTGTCCAACTAAATGCCCCCTTTTTGGTAAGATCTGTGAGGAGTGCAGCAAGTTGGGAAAACCTCTTGACGAACTTCTGGTAGTAGGTGCAGATGCCTACAAACCCTCGGAGTTATGTCATGTTCTTTGGTTCCAACCATTCTCGAATGGCCAGGATCTTCTCCTCGTGGACTCTCACTTCATTCACACCAATGATATGCTCCAAATAGAGCATCTCTGTCAGCCCAAATTCGAATTTGGAGAGCTTAGCATAAAAATGTTGCTCCTCCAAGATATGCAATACAACCTCAATGTGCTGCAGGTGGTCCTCCCATGTCCAGCTGTATATAAGAATATCATTGAAGAACACCAACACGAACTTCCTCAACTGACCACAGAAGATGTGGTTCATACAGGACTGGAAAGTGGTCGGTGCATTGGTTAGCCCGAAGGGCATTACCAAAAACTCAAAATGGCTGTAGTGACATCTGAAGGTCGTCTTGGGGACATCTTGGTCCCTCACTCGGATATGATGGTAGCTCGACCTCAAATCAATCTTGGAGAAGAATTTCGATCCGCTCAACTCGTCAATCCGCGGGATGGGGTATCGGTCCTTCATTGTTTTCTTGTTGAGAGCCCGGTAATCATGTGCATCCTTAGTGTGCCATCCTTCTTCTTCACCAATACAATAAAAGAAGCAAATGGGCTAGTGCTGGGCCGGATGTGTCCAAGCGCTAAGAGCTCATGAATGGCTCTCTCGATCTCTTCCCTGTAGGCTTTGGGGTGCCTATAGGGTGTGCTGATCACAACCTGAATACCCTGCTCAAGCTCAATGTTGTGCTCAAACCCGCGATCCGGTCGCTGTCCTAGAGGTATATACCCAAAATCCGTAGCATATCTGTCCAAGATCGACTGCACATCTGGGTGAACTGTTTGCCCTTTAGCTCCTGCTTTGAAATACGTAGCTCCACTGCCCACTCTATATCTCCCTTCCGGAAGTTTGCCTCCATCCAGTGTGCTGAAACTGTCCGCGGAGGATAAGTGTGCATGCCTCTGATCATCACATGCTTACCGCTCTTCTTGTCCGTCCACTCCATCTCTAGAGTCTCCCAGTTCGTGGTGACCTTCTCCAACGTGATCAACCACTACACTCCCAACACCACATTGGTGTCTGGAATGTCGACCACAAAGAAATGATATGTCATAGTGTAAGTCCCCATGGTCATTGCCAATGCCGGCACATATCTAGCACACTGCATAGTTCTCGCACCCGATACCAGTACTGAGAAATCGTTAAAGTTCTCTGTCTGTATGCCCCTCCTCTCTACCAACTTGGCATTAATAAAGTTATGAGTGGCTCCACTGTCAACCAGAACTAAAACACGCTGTCCTTGAACGGTGCCCCGAACACGCAGTGTCAAATACTTCTGGACCCCTCGCAAAGAAGCAAGAACTCTCCCTGTGGGTGCAAACGTTGCTCCTCCTGCTCCTGGGGGAGGAGGTGGTGGATGATCACCTCTCTGCACTACAACGTTGTCTCCTTTCCCTATCCCCTCGTAGGCATCTTCTTCCCCTTCACTGTTGGAGAAGACCTCTATGTAGTGTGCCTTCCCCGTGGCACATCGATGTCCTAGTGGCCATGGCTCCTGGCATGTGAACATAGCTTCCTCTGTCTCAAGTCTCTCCGGGTATCATCATCCAAAGGCCCCCAGCCTTGGTTCCCCCTCAGAGGTGGAACTCGCGTGTCCTTCCCCTTCGGCTGAAATGTTGGTCTCTGGGGGAAAGGAGCTCTAGTCTTGGGCAGAGCATCCTGCAAATCCCTGGTCCTCTCGATTGCATCTTGAAGTGTAGCAGGCCTCGTGGATCTGACTAGGCCATGTAGAGGTTCTGTCAACCCGTCAATAAACATGTAAATCCTCCTAGCTGAGGAAAAGTTGAGCACCATCACCGAAAGCCTCAAGAACTTAGAAATGTAGGTTTCCGGGTTCCCGGTCTGCTTGAGCTTGGTTAGCTCAACAAAATGCTCTTCCGGATCCTTCCGGTCAAACCGCTCCACCAATCTCCGTGTAAACTCTTCATACGTTGTCATTGCTGAGTGACCCATCATGGCCATCCCGTGGAACCACAGTCGTGGGCCTCTCCCTCAAGGTGCAGCGTTGCCACCTTGATGGCCTCTCCCTCTGCCATCTGATTGAGATGAAAATAAATGTCCAGCTTCTCCACCCAAGCCTTTGCTGAACATTTTGAGGACCCATAAAATGTTGGCAAGATAAGCCTGCCCACGGTATGCTGTATGTCCCTGTCTTGTGTGTATCTACCCCCTCTATTTTGGTTGTAGGGTTGGTTGTCCTTCTTGAGCTGACAAAAATAATGGAAAGTGAGAGCTTCACCAAACTCTCGCCCATAGGACTGATACTTTGCAAAATAATCCCCCATATGAACTGGCTCTGGCTGCTGAGGCCCTCCCATCCCAGTGCCTGTAGTCAGAAATGTGGGCATCGTAGAACGTGGGGGAGTGAGTGACACAACCTGCTGCGCTGTGAGTTGCTCTTGTAAATGGTGGGAAGTACCAGACCCTTCTCCGATGTGAAAACCCCTTGGGGTTTCACGCTGTCTCTGGTCTGCGGTAAACTTCTGCCCCATCTCTTTGATCCTCCTCGAAAGTTCCTGCACATATTTTAGGAGGAGTTGCCCGAACTCCCTCCCTTCATCTTTCTCCTCTACCATTGGTTCTTCCTCCTCTGTGTCCACTACTAGAACGCAACCCCCTTCTCCAAAAGTGGTCTCAAGCCTCTGCTCTTGGTCCTTGTACTTCCTTCCCCGGTAAGTGATATATGGTTTTCCTATTGGTGCCATAGACTGATCTGCTCCATAGGCTGAGCCAAGTCTATGAGCTCTGATACCACTGTAATATTCCGAATAGGAAATAGACAGTAATATAAAGCAACATAAACAAGCAACAACAACAAATAGAGAGACATCATAAAAACACTGCAAATATGGAGAAACATTGAGCCATTTTATTATAAACTGAAAGATAACAATAGGTACAAAGGTGATCAGAATGATGGCACATTGGCTTGCTCAAGGCAAGCTGGAAATACTCTCAGAAATCCTCAATGAATGGTTGCTCTCTCAAGGACTGCGTAATCTCCAGATCTTGCTTCTGTTGCCATCGGACTGCTGCTACTACTGCAATGGAGCTGCTCTTTGGGGCTGTTCCCCTGCTCAAAAAATTGTGAAACTTTGGAAATGAGCTCTCCTCCAATAACCTAGAGAAACCCATGAAGGAAACCCGGAATGGTTGACCCCAGAATTTGACCTCCCTTGGAAAATAATGCACTCCTAGTTAGTACGCTGGCCCTTAATGATAAACCTGCAAATGATGGCCTCCTGCTGCTGCAAAATGATGATTTGTGAAGGGCTGATCCCTTCACAATACCCTCAGGCTAAAATCCCTGATATCCCCTCACTCTTGGTGCTGCGTCCTCTACAAACTGCATAATCCTTGAGAGACACTGCGCTGTCTAAGTAACTGTGTGATTCCGGATGGAGGTACTATGTGCTCTCCCCTGAAAAATGATGGTGGATCTCCTCACTTGAGCGGGCACTCGAAGTCCCCCAAGGCTGAGGTTGGGATCTTCAGTTGGAGACACCCGTGTGCTGAACAACACTTGTAGAGTTCACTCAACAACAAAAGTGTGCTCAATGTCAAAAGACATAAATCATAAGATGCATGAATGACTGAATGGGGAGCCTCCTCTCCCTTTTATGCTTGAGAGGCCTGCTCTCACCCGAGCCCCACTTAACTGTGCTGTCTCTCCTTGACCACACTATCCCTGCCTCTGTGCTGTCATGGGCCCACATTGCCAACTAATATTTGCCGAAGTGACTTTAGGGAATCATTATTTCCTAAGTGTGGGTTATGGGTCCCATCACTTCTTTTTATTAACTGATTAACATTAGAAAAGCAAAACTGAGCAAAATTGATATTACCAATTAGCTGCTGCTAATTGGGAATATTACATCACGGAAGGTTAGGAACTTGACCTTCCCCAGGGGCTTCGTGAGAATATTCGCGACCTGCTCATCAGTTCCTATATGATTGAGCCTTACTGTGCCTTGCTGTACCATATCCCGGATAAAGTGGTACCTGATATCAATTTGCTTGGATCGATCGTGAAACACAAGATTCTCAGAAATACGAATCCCACTTTAGTTATCACAAAGGATAATGGTGGTATCTAGCACATGCCCAAACAACTCACTGAAGAGCTTTTGCAACCAAATAGCTTCACAACAGGCCATACTCGCTGCAATGTATTCGGCCTCAGTGGTGCTCAAAGCCACCGACTTCCGCTTCCTGCTCATCCAAGATATCAAAGCAGGACCCAAGGTGAAGCAGCATCTAGATGTGCTCTTGCGATCCACCACACTGCCAGCCCAATCAACATCAGTATATCCATGGAGTCTCAAACTCCTAATAGTGTATCTCATCCCATGGTTGATTGTGCCTCGAAGATATCTCAGTAGTTTCTTGGCACCAATCCAGTGAATGTGATGAGGATCAACCATATGTTGACTCAAAGTGTTCACGGCAAAACATACGTGCGGACGAGAGTTCACTAGGAACATCAGGGCCCCCATGAGTTGTCGATACTCGGTAGGATTTGCTAGCACGGGCCCAACAACGTTTCCACACAACTTCTTAAAGTTGAGTTCTCAAATATCTTATCAAATTCATTCATAAAGAGGTTTAAAATTTATAAAAAATAATCAAATTCATTCATAAAAAATTTAAAGACATTATGGGATACGTGTAAGTTACCAAATGGGTTATAAGTATTGAGCGGTTCAAAATAAAGTGTATAATAAATATAAATTGGTTCTTATAAATAAGATGTATTTAGAATTCGGGAGTAAGACTTGCACTATTTCAAAAGTTTACAAGGTGAACACCCATTAAGTCTTTCTTTGCCCTAGATGAGTGGCTCTCAACCAATGATTTAAAATGTTTATGACTAATGTTTATTAGTCATAGCCACTTTACACAATGGGATGATTTAAAATACGCATGCACACTAAGACACTTATGTCTATTTATTTTTATTTGATATAAAAAAAATTCTTAAGTAATTGTTGAGTTTTATCTCTTACTTTTTAAAAAGAGTTAGGCTTCATAGTGAAAAGAACATGTATAAATAATCAAACATCTCATATACAATATGTTGACCATACATTTTGCTGTCCTTAAATTAGAATTAGATTTTGAAACGTTCAAGGACGAAATATATCATATAAGGATTGATCATATTGCGAAACATTCTGGAAACAAAGATATCACTATCATATTAAGGATGGAAAAATAATCACATTCTAAAACAGCAACGGAAGTATGAAATAAAAACTAATAACCTTTAAAAAAAATCAGTTAAAAGCTTAAAAAAAAAGTTTTCAAATACACAGTGAATATCTTTTGAAGTTCTTGGACACTATCCTTATTAAATAAAAGCTAAAAAAGATTAGTTTTCAAATACAGAGTGAATATCTTTTGAAGTTCGTGGAAACTATCCTGGCTTAAACACATATAAATAAATATGGGAACAATGACACAATAAATATTTTATTTAAAGGAATTGGACTTAATAACAAAATAAACACATATGAATGATCGAACATTTCATATACATTATGTTGTTGAGAATACATTATGTTATCTCCATATTAAATTAGATTGTATAAATTTCAGGAAATAAACATATCATTTGAAGAATGAATAATATTGTGAAATATTCAAGAAAGAAACTTATCAATATCATATATCATATCATAGATGAAAGAAGAAAATCAAATATTAAAAAACAAAATATGGTTATGAAAAATGGAAGTAGGAAAAAAATCAATGAAAGAAGAAAACCACATATAAAGAAATAAAATAGGTTCATGTTCAAATGGAAGTAGAAAAAAAAAAACTAATATCCCAACCTACTATAAATAAGATGAAAGGGTTGTTCAGAGGTTCATTTTCAAATGGAAGTATGAAAAAAAACTTATAGCACATTTTACTTAAAATAAATAAATAAAAAAGGTTGAAAGGTATGTTCAGATTATGTATACTCTTGGTATTAGGCTACATATTTTAGTAAAGGTGGAATTGTGTTTCCCTTTCCAAATACTCCTTGGTTATCAATCCATCAATCCTTTTTTTTATAGACTCAATTTCTGGATTTGATTTCTGTTGAAGTTCCTCGACATAATCCCTTATTAATTGTTGTTGAAGCAAGACTTTTCTGGCTTTCATTATTTGAACAATGACACAAACTTAATATTTGTGGATTTGTGCATAAACCCCCGATTGAACTCAAAATGGTCAGTTAAAGATATTGATTTATTCACTGGACTTTTCAACAGAATCTTATACTTTCCACTTGCAACGGAATGTAATAGTTTAATAACATTATAATGATCTTCTCCAGAATTTAATTGTAATTGGGATACTATTCCTTGATAAATCATGCTTGGAGTGTCATTGAATAACGATAACAGAGGTGCTAGAGATGGTGGAACTGTTATTTCTATTGTCTTACCATTGAACCTAGATATGAGGTTGGAGGTCCCCAAAGAATATATCCACGTAAGTTTACGATGCGTATGGATTCCATGATAAAATTGGTTGAATACTTGGACACATGTAGCCATCTCGCAAGGTATATTAAGTTTTGAGGGTTTGTAAATTTGTCAGGGTCAACTATTCAATATTGTAACCCCCATAGATATTGAGAGGTCATTATTAGAATTTGAATATTATGTAAAACTAGGTTGCATTATCTTTGAGCCCTCTTTCAAATTCTTGAATAAAACAATACACAGAGGGATGTGTTCCCCCACAACAAAGAGAATGCATAAATAATGTGAATATGAGAAATTACATAGGTTTTATACAAAATTGGCTGGATTTTGATCATTCAAAGCAATTCAGTGTGGGAATGGACATTTATCAACCAAAATGTCCTTTAGCTCTGTTCTGCTATTTATACACGAATACACTTACAAAAACATAAAATGGCATACTTTAAAATTTATGTGATTCGGTTAAGAAAACACATCACATCCATCGCCCCATCGCAAATTGCTCATCGCAAATTTTAACTTTTAACATATGCGCTTACAGTATAACATAAGAATTTTCGATTCCGATGTGACGTGTCACATATCGCATCGCAATACAAACAACTTAACTTGCGGGCAATTATCCATTTAAACTCTTGAGCTTGCGTGCGTTGATATGCGCTATCCTCCTCAGCTTGACAAGTGCTCATTTTGTGATCACATCACAAATAACATAAAACATCCTACGGGTGTCTTTAAAGTTAGAACTTAAAACTTGCAAAGTGTGGGCGTTTAAGAGAGGTAAGTGCGAAACATGTGAAGGTAAGGAAATAACGAAAATACAAAGGTTTATGCGGTAATGCAGAAAAGTATATGGTGGGTCTTGCCAGATCGCATCAGTGGAGATTTAACATTTGGTGAAGGTTTAAAGTTAAACGCAAAGATTTTCAAAGTGCGGGCGGTGACGTGGAGAAAACATGGTAAATGAAAAATACATAAAACAAATGAAATTGAGGAATGAAAAGGATTTCATGGTTTTCCAAATGCTGTAAGATAAATTGGTGGGTCCCACCGATATCGCATCGGTGGGGAAATAACTTATGGCGAAGGGCTCAATGATAAAACAAAAAATGTTGCGGGCTTCAATCTGCGGGCAACTCGTAATTAATGCCACAGGTAAAAAAATAAATGCATAGAACAAGGACTTAAGTACTTTGTTTTGGTTTTGCATGAACGCCTTCAGATTTTTAAAATCCAGCTTCATGTCCTTCCTACACAAAAAATTACTGAAACGTGGGTTGGTGCCACTACTTACTCATGGCAGTGGTTTGGAGTAATTCCAACACTCCCCCTTAATCACAACTGCAGCCATCAATCACTCTTAGACACTGTCTAAGATAAACGAAACTCTTATGTTCCAATGGCTTTGTGAGGATATCAACAAATTGTTCCTCTGACCTCCAATGCTTCAAAACAATTTCACCATTGTTAACTAGTTCTCTTATAAAATGGTACTTTGTATCAATATGTTTTGTTCTCTTGTGGAAAAGAGAATTCTTTGACAATGCAATTGCTGAGCTGTTATCACAATAAATTGTGGTTCATTTGTCTTGCTCATGACATAAATCTTTGAGCATCCTTCTCATCCAAACAACTTTATATGTTGTTGTTGTTGCTACATATTCAGCTTCTGTTGTTGATAATGAAACTATTGGTTGTTTCTTGGAAACCCATAAAATGGCTCTCGATCCCAAATAAAAAAAAATACCCTCATGTGCTCTTTCTGTCATCTACACTTCTAGCCCAATCACTATTAGTGTAACCGATCAACTTAAAATTATTAATCGAGGAGTATAGAACACCATACTCCCTCATTCCATTTACATACCTCAAAATTCTCTTGGCTACTTGCCAATGTCTCCTTGGGTGTCTCCATGAATCTGGATATAAAACTTACTGCATATATTATATCAGGCCTAGTTGCAGTCAAATACATTAGACTGCCAACTATGCTCTTGTACAATGTCGGATTGATATTCTTGTTGCAGTCTTCCTTACTCAACTTCAACCTAATGACAATTGGATTTATTGCTGCTTTGTTGTTCTGTTTATTGAAGCTCTTTAAGACTTCTTCATCATACTTTGCTTGGGAGATAAAAATCCCCTTCTTTGTTTGCTTTACTTCTATGCCCAAAAGATATCTCAGCAAACCCAAGTCAGTGATTTCAAACTCACTTTTCATGGCTACTCTAAAATCTGTAATGAGAGAAACATCATTGCGTGTAAAAATAAAATCATCTACATATAAAACAAAAATAAGAATTTTACCGTAGTTTTCTTTGATGTATAGTGTGGGTTCACCATCACACTTGTTAAACCCATTGTCTATCAGGTAAGCATCAATCTTGTTGTACCATGCTCTTGGTGCTTGCTTCAACCCGTAAAGAGATTTTGTCAACTTACACACTTTGTGTTCTTGGCCTTGAATTTCATAGCCAAGAGGTTGCTCAACATACACCTTCTCTTTCAACACTCCATTCAAGAATTATGACTTCACATTCATTTGATAAACCTTCCATTTTTGTTGCATTGTCTCCATCGTTGCAACTGGTGCAGAGGTTTCCTCATAGTTTCTTCCTTGCTGGTGCTTGTATCCTTTGACAACTATCCTTTCTTTGTGACTTTCTATTTTGCCTTCAATGTTTCTCTTAGTCCTATAGACCCATTTTACTCCAATAACTTCTTTTCCTTGTAGGAGGTCCACTAACTCCCAAGTGTCATTCTTTTCTATTGCTCATATCTCTTCATTCATCGCTTTAATCCATTTCTCTTCTTTGACTGCATCTTCAAAATGGATTGGGTCATCAACATCACAAAATAAAAAAAATAAAGAATTCATACTAGCATTACTATTTACTTATTCTTGCTCATAAGTTTCACTTAAATTTATTTGTTTTGGTCTTCTTGTATTTGCTGAAAATGTGCTTAGAGTTGCAGTTGAACTCGAGGGAGTTGTTGATCCCTGTGGTGTTCTTGGAGAAGCACTTCCTTGGTTTTGCACTGTTTCTCTATTTCTTGCTTGTGGTGTGCTCTGTTGAGCTTCTGTAGGTGGAGCCATCGTTGAGTAATTATTTTCTACATGTTTTCACATTCACTGTTTTCTCTAAACTTCCATCGCAAGCTTCTTCTTCAATGAAATCAACATCTCTGTTGATTCTTACATTCTTGGTTGATGGATTATAGAGCTTGTAGGCCTTGGATTCATCACCATATCCAATATATATACACTTATCCCCCTTGTTGTCCAACTTCTTCCTTAACTGATTCGGGACATGTGCATATGCCACACATCACAACACTCTCATGCGACTGACAACTTGCTTTGTTTCACTCTATGCTTATTCTAGAACTTTGTTCATAACAACTTTGGTTGGACATATATTTAAAATATAAGCTACACGATTTACAGCTTTTGCCTAATACTCATTTGAAAAATGATTTTCCTTCAACATACTTCTTACCATGTTGTCATATTCTTTCTTTTTACTACACTGTTTTGCTGAGGTGTAGACCTTGCGGTAAAATTTCTTGTGAATCCCATCCTCCCTGCAAAAATGTGGGAAGTCTTTGGAGATATACTCTCCTCCTTTGTCAGTTCTAAACGCTTTTATGTAGTGTCCACTTTGCTTCTCAACAATAGCTTTCAAGTGGTAGAATTGTTCAAACACTTCACTTTTTTGTTTTAGAAAATAGACCCATGTCTTCCTTGTGTAATCATCTATAAATGTCAAAACATAATGACTTCCAGCAAATGACGACATTTTCATTGGTCCACACAAATCTGAGTGGACAATTTCCAAGGGTTCCTTTTCCCTTATACTCTTTCTTGCTGGAACTGATTCTCTGTGTTGTTTGCCCAACATGCATCCTTCACAGAGGATTTCTAGTTTCTCTGAGTGGTAATCCCTTTACCATGCATTTTCTATGAAACAAGTTCAAACCTCCGAAATTGAGATGTCCAAATCTCAAATTACATAACTAGTTCTCATCTTTCACTTCTTCTTGAAATACTTCTTGTGTGACCGTTGCTACAACAACTCCTTCCTTCAAGTCTAATCTGATCTTGAGAGGAAACATCCTATTGCTTGTCATATGCACTTTTTAAATGACCTGTCTACTTGGAGGTATATGCATGATTATGCATACATAATTTATAATAAACACATTATAGCCCTTATTCATGAAGTGTCCAATGCTTAGAAGGTTATATTTTAGGACAAGTACATAATAGACATCTCGCAAAAACTTATTCTCTCCCTTCTTTGTCAATATTTTTACTCTTTCTTTCGCCATGACAGAGACCTTGCTATTGGTCCTCGTTGTCATTTAAGATTTTACACTTTCATCTAGATTGAAAAAAATTGCTATGGTTCAAGTCTTATGGTTACTACAACTTGAATCTAACAACCATACATCTTGTTTTTCTTCTGCTACATTACAAGTTAAAAGCACATTTCCTTGGTTCTCATTTTCTTTTGTAAAATTTACACTAGGTTTATTACCCGTGTCATTTTGCTTCTTTCTAAATTCATTTTCATAATGCCCATACTTTTTGCAATAATGAAATTGGACTGGAGTTTTATCATACCTCTTTCCTTGTGCTTGATTCTGACTTGAGCCTTCGCTTCTATTCTAGTTGTTGCCCCTTCCACTTGTGCTTGCAGGGTTGCTTCTTCCACCTCTGTGTGGGCTTCTTCCTCTTCCTCGGTAGTTTGATCTTCCTTGACCTCTACTTCGACCAAAAGACATTTTATTCTTGAATGCATGCTCCAATGAGGAGTTTGTTTCTTTGTTCAGTTTGTGCTCATGAGACATCAGTGATACATGAATCTCATCCACTAAAAACTATGAGAGATCCTTTGTCTCTTCTGTGGCCACTACTATGGAATAAAAACTTGATGGTAGACTTCTTAATATTTTCTCCATTATTCTCCTTTCTTTAAGTGTCTCTCAATGATACCTTATCTGGGTAACCAATCCAACCACATGTGTGAATAATGACTCTATGCTATTAGACTCATTCATACAAAGAGTTTCAAAATCTCTTCTGAGCATTTGAAGTTTTGTTGTATTCACCTTTGCCATGCCTTAATAGTCCATCTGGAGGGTGTCCCATGCCTCCTTAGACTTCGTTGTTGATGCAATCTTTGGGAAAATACTCTCATATACTGCTTGGAAAATATATAAGAGGGCTTTGGAGACCTTCTTCTTATTTTCTCTCAACAAATCTTTTTGTGCTTGTGTCAAAGCATTATATGCTGTTGCATCTATTGGTTGTTGGAAACTATGTTCCACCAACTCCCAAATATCTTGTGAAGCAAACAGGGCCATCATTGTAATGGCGAATAATCATAATTCTTCCCATAAAATGTGGTAGTTGTTGATTTGTTAGGCTTGTGCTTGCTGCTTCCATCTTGACTATGTAAACACAAATTTTCTCACTAGTGTAAAAGCTTTATCACTGTTGGAGACTTCTTCTTCTACAAAAAACAATCTTATAGCTTCTTTAGTAAAGAGAAAACCCGTGCTTTCACTGAGAGCATAGACCTACTCTAATACCATGTGTGAATTCTTGAATAAAACAATACACAGAGGGATGTGTTCCCCCACATCACAGAGAATGCACAAATAATGCGAAAATAACAACAAAACACAGACAAACTGCGAATTACACAAAAGTGGAAATTCATTCATCTCTTCTCTATTTCAATTCATTCAATTCTATTAAACATATCATAAATTACACATGTTTTATACAAAATTGTCCGGAGCCTGAGCATTCAAAGAAATTCACTGGGAGAATGGACGTTTATCAACCAAATTGTCCTTTGGCTCTGTTCAGCTGTTTATACATGAAAAGGCGTACAAAAACAAAAAATGGCGGACTTGAAAATTTATGTGATTTGGTTCAAAAAACACATTGCATCCATCGCCCCATTGCAAATCACTCATCAGCGATTAACTTTTAACATATGGGCTTATGGGGAAATATAAGAAATTGCGATTGTGATGTACGTGGCACACATCACATCGCAACACAAAAAACTTAACTTGCGGGTGCTTATCCATTTAAACTCCTGAGCTTTTGAGCGTTGATATGCGCTATCCTCCTGAGCTTGACACGTGTTCCTTTTGTGATCACATTGAAAATAACATAAAACATCATGCGGGCAGATTTAAAGTTATAACTTAAAACTTGTGAAGTGCGGGCTGCAGGCGCTTTAGAGCGATAAGTGTGAAATATGAAAAGGTAAGGAAATAACATAAATACAAAGGTTTATGCAATAATGGGGCAAAGTATATGGTGGGTCCCGTTAGATCGTATCGGTAGAGATTTAACATTCGGCGAAGGCTTAAAGTTAAACACAAATATTTTCAAAGTGCAAGTGGCGACGTGGAGAAAACACGGTAAGTGCGAAATACATAAAACAAAGGAAATGGCGGAATGCAAAGGATTTCGCGGTTTTTCAAATGCGATAAGGTAAGTTGGTGGGTTCTGCCGATATTGCATCGGCGAGGAAATAAATTATGGCAAAGGGCTTAAGGATAAAACAAAAAATGTTGTGGGCTGCAATCTGTGGGCAACTGGTAAGTAATGTAGTAGGTAAGAAAATGAATGCAAAGAACAAGGACTGAAGTACATTGTTTGGCTTTGAGTGAACACCTTCAAATTTTTGAAATTCTGCTGCATGTCCTTCCTCCACAAAAATTTACTGAAGCGTGGGTTGCTGCCACTCCTTATTCATGGTAGTGGTTTGGAGTAATTCCAACAATCTCGAAATCATTAACCATACTTTTCATCTTTGAGGTGAGAGTGCCACACTGGTTCTTCAACCTTGACAACATGTTCCTCTCAAGATGGATTGGATTTGTCCCAAGAATTTCAACATCAAAGGCCAATATCATAGAGGGGTTTAAAATTTATAAAAATAAATTCATGTAGGCACTATGGGATAGGTGTAGGTTACCACACACATTATAACTATAGAGGCGTTCAAAACATGATGTATACTAAAAATAAGGGGTTTCTTATAAAAAATATGTATTTAGAATTCAAGGTAATATTTGCACTATTTCACAAGTTCAGAAGGTGAACACCCCTTGAGTTTCTCTTTTCTCTAGGTAAGTGGTTCTTAACCAGTTATTTAACATGCAAGCAATAAAGTATTTAATGTAAATTGAAAATCAAAAGGATAAACACGTCCTCTATCACAATAAAAATATACTAAAAGGTTGGGCTAACAGTTAATATCTTGAGAATGTATTTCCAAAGAAAAGATTTTGATAGTGCTTCCTATCTTATCTCCCAACATACGTTAAATATGAAGTAATCTCAATTTTCGTCCTAAAGATTTATCCTATATATAATGAGAGCATGAATCTTTAGATGCATTTTCCACATGGTTATTTTACATGAATTTGGTATTCCATAATTTAATTATATATAATGAGAGGACGAATCTTTAGAGACATTTTCCACATGATGATTTTACATGAATTTTGGATTGCATACTTCAATTATATGGTTAGAATCTCAAAAAATTGAAAATTCAATCAACTCATTAAATTTTATTTAAGATATAAACAATTACTTAATCAGATTACTAAAAATATATATAAAAATATGTTATTAAAAAAACTATTTATTTCTATTTTATATAGAAAATGTTTTCTTAAGTCATCGTTGATTTTTATCCCTTATTTTTTTAAAGAAGTAATCTTCATAATGACATAAAAACAAGTATAAATAATCAAACATTTCACCATACATTATTTTGTGCTTAAATTAGAATTAGATTGCAAAACTTCAAAGAAATATTGTAAAAAATTCCAGAAAGAAAAATATCAATGATTGAAAAAGAAAATCACATTCTAAAGAAAAAAAAATGTGTTCAACAATGTAAAAGTGGAAGTATTAAATAAAAACTAATCACCCAAAAGAATGTTGTCAATTGCATTATAACAAATAAAAGATAATAATCCATCCTTCAGTAATTTAAAAAAAAAAAAAACAAGGCTTGTTTTCAGATACAGAGTATGTATGGTCTTTGTGCTAGGCTACATATTTTAGTACGATGGAATTCTCGTTGTCTGTTTACAAATACTCCATGGTTGTCATTTCTTCAATTTTTTTTGATATATTTTAGTACGTTGGAATTCTCATTGTCCCTTCCCAAATACTCCCTCGCTATCAATTCATCATTTTTTTTATATCCTTTAATTTGTAGGGTGAATATATTTTGAAATTCTTGGACACAATCTTTTATTAATTGTTGTTGATGCAAGACTTTTCTTGGAAGGCCTTGCCAAGTCACTATCGGGTCGATCTTCTATCACTTTCTAGTACATGGATGATTTATGTATGGGTATCAGGATGGTTTTATTTTGTACTGAATCGTAATCTGATGGAGGTATTTATTTATTAAAAATATTTTATTTACTGATTTCGTTGGTATCAATCTGGGTCCCAATGCTACATTAACACTTCCATTTTTGGTGATTTACTAAGTTAAGTTGGGGGTGTAAAGGCAACAGATGGCAGGGATGGAGGAATAGCAGCACTGGACGTTGAGTTCTTGAATGATGAACTACAACATGCAACGAAGGTGTTGTAAAATGGGTTGTTGAATATTAAAGACTCTAAAACACCTGTCGTTGTGAACCAGATTTTTTCTGTCAGGGTGGCTCTGGGGTGTGGAGAGAAGGATATCTTGGAAAAATCCCGCGCATCACAAAAACACAATACAGGTTATCACCAGAGTCATAATCCATACAAACGTGCAAAGGAGGACAAGATATTAAGCTTCAACTACGATATTCTGTGGGACAAAGCCACCAGCCTGAGCACCCAGGCTTTAGTGGGAAGATGGCATCTTGAATGTGACAGGTAGGAGAATATTGAATTTTGGCTCGTGAATGTGTAGAAATTATATAACTTATGTGTTATATATCCAAGATTCCCCTGATCTCACACTATTTTAACTTCATGCAAAATACAGAATCTATTCCACCATTGATCATTTGCGGAAATAAAATCAAGATAGCAATGCACACATGAAACAATAAAAATTCACCCATATGAACACAGTGTTTAACTGGAAAGCGTGAAGCTGAAAACCCCAACCATCTGTATATAATATATGTCATAGAGATCATGTAACAATCCTCATACAAAGCTCATCATGTCAATCTCTCAGTACAATACAATCGCTACACACTAATCAGGTCCGATCTTGCAAATCCATGCACCGATCTTTGCCACCTGCTAGCTTGCCTCTACTGCGCAATCCCTGCTGAAGAATGGCTTTGAATGAACTCCAATTCACCAAACTTGCATTGCGCAATCCTCATTGGCATCTCCACTGAGTGTTGGATGCAATCAATGCATCACTATAGTCACAACTAATAGTCACACTTGCTCTTTCACCTATCTCACCACTAGTCTCCACTAAAACTGCCATGCATTGTAGTTAACTGATGTATTCTTCAGTTGATTAATGAGTTATTATTTAGTGAATTAATTAACTAATTATTCACACCACTCTCACTAGTGTATCAATCAGTTAGACTAGATACAATTAGCTCAACTGAGTCTAACTGAGTTAAATTGAACACAACTCCACCAACTACTTCTACAACTCCACCAAAATCTGTCACATGAGTTGTAACTAAAGTCCTCATGCATTAGCTCAAGTAAACCCTCAGGAATAGTGTAATTCCTTCTGTCAGCTGCTGTGCCACATTTGTGCACTTAACTGAAGTGCTCCAAGAGAATAAGATAATGTTTAGAGTTCAAATATTATTAAGAGCTAATAATATTCGACATATCTATTTTTGGATTGGTAATCTAAAAATAGATTCTGCCCAATATGTCTAAAAATAGAAGTCCATCTATTTTTCCAACTTGACCAACCATCCACAAATAGCATCCTGCAACTCATAGAATATGATCGACATGTCTAAAAATAGACATTGTCTAAAAATAGACTTTGCACCAAAAATAGCCTGCGGGCCCACTTAGTGAAGGCGACTCTTTTCACTAAGCTCATCATCTTGTTGAATCTCAACACTCCCTCTCAACAAGATAGGGATTATCTGCCACCCCGATCTTGTCTCTATGGTATTTGAATTTTCTCCTGGTGAGCAGCTTCTTCAGAATATCTGCATCCTGATCCTCCGTAGGAATGTAAGAAAGTAACATAATCTTCCGCTGCACACAATCTCTGATATGATGGTATCGGATGTCAATATGTTTAGATCTATCATGAAATATTGGATTAACGAAGAGTTTAATGCAACTCTGATTATCACAATATATCACAGTAGGATCTAAGTGAGAACCGAACAAACCAACCAGGATCTTCCTCATCCATATAGCGTCGCATGTAGCCAAACTTGTTGCCATGTACTCGGCCTCCGCTGAATTGAGTGCCACAAATATTTTTTTCCTGTTGTACCAAGAAACTGTTGTAGATCTGATACTGAAAATCTCTCTAGATTTGCTATTTCTGTCCGTTGGGCTTCCTTCCCAATCTGCATCCGTGAAGCCATGCAGCTTCAACTCATCCGACTGTCTATACCATAATCCATATCCAGATGTGCCCCTTAGATACCTCAAGATATGCTTGCCTGCCTTCCAAAAGAGCTTGGTAGGCTTAACCATAGCTTGTGAAAGCTGGTTCACAGCATAGCATATGTTCGGTGGTGTATTGACTAGATACATGAGCGAACCAACCAACTGTTGATAAACAGTGGCATCCACTACCTCTGCCGATGTAGCATCCTTCTCCAACCAATAAAAGAAGAGGAGTGTCGATAGGCTGGGTGTACTGCATGTGAAACTTCTCTAGTATCTCCCGGGCATACTTGCCTTGAGACACAAACAGTCCACCCTTCTGCTGCCAAATTTCCAATCCCAGGAAATAATGAAGGAGGCCCAAGTCCTTCATCTCAAACTCCTTTGCAAGATCTGTCTTACATGAGTGTATCAATAGTTCATCACCCTTTAGTATTAAATCATCTACATAAAGTACAATGATCAACAACTTACCCTCCACCACAATCTGGTATAGGTTCGGATCCGCCTCACTCTTGGCGAAACCAAGTCCGGTGAAATAATTGTCTATCCATGTGTACCAAGCACGAGGTGCTTATTTCAGCCCATACAATGCTCTTTTGAGCCTGCACACATGCGACTCGCTGTTGAATATTTCGAAACCTTCAGGCTGCTCAATGTACACCTCCTCCTCAATGACTTCGTTGAGGAACACAGTCTTCATCCATCTGATGAATGTGCCAACCCATCTGCACTGAGAGAACAAGGATGATCTGTATGGAAGAATACCTTACAACAGGTGCAAAGGTTTCTTCATATTCGATCTCCTCGATCTGTGAGAAGCCCCGAGCAACAAATCTTGCCTTATACTTCTCGACGCTCCCGTCAGAAACTTGCTTCACTTTGTAGATCCATCTCGAACCTACCACTGATTTCCCTTCCGGCCTTGGGACAATCTCCCATGCACTGTTTCTGACAATCGAATCATACTCTTCCACCATGGCATATACCCATGCGGGATCCTCCACAACTTCCTCGAAAGAGGATGGCATCACACGCACACACTCACTATCTGGTTCAGCCATGGGGATCATGCAAGGGTCGTGGATCGTCTTCGGTCTCTGCGCTCGTGGATGTAGGTGCTCCTACATTCTGCGCTGCATCAAGATTCAATCGCTCAGCTTCTGTAGTGCGCTTTCCACCCTCTCATGTTTAAGGCCGCATGGAGTGGTTTATTCCACCCATGAACCTCCGGCGGATCCATCTCGAGGTCGAGCGAGGAAAAATAGCCCTCATCCGCATGCGTTATAGCCCTCTCGTTTTCGACAACTTCTGCTGCCTGCGGAAATTATTCCGTCGCACAACAATTATCCGACTGTCTAGAAAATACACACGATAATTGTGGGGTGTTTCTATGTACCCCACAAATATCCCAACCTCTACGGTTGGCTCCAAATTCTTCCTGGCATCCTTCGTCACATGAATGTAAACATGTGAGCCAAAAATATTCAAATGAGAAATATCAGGCTTCTTACCAGAAAACGCCTCTTTGGGTGTACTCATGCCAAGTACTCTATGAGGACAATAGTTTTGCACATAAATCACAGTGTTGCATGCCTCAGCCCACAAGTGTATGGGAAGGCCCTGATCATGCAACATCGCCCGTGCAGCACCCACGATCGTTCTTTTCTTTCTTTCCGTGATCCCATTCTGTTGTGGGTTATGAGGCGCTATGAGTTTTCTTCGAATTCCTTCTTTGCTGCAGAAGTCTTTGAATTCACCAGAGATGTATTCACCACCATTATCACTCCTTAGAGCTTTCACCTACTTCCCCGACTCTTTCTCAACCAGCGCCTTGAACTCATAGAACTTTGAGTATGTCTCGCTCTTCTTCTGCATGAAGAAGATCCAACACTTACGAGAAAAGTCATAAAAAAATATCACATAATACTTGTGCTTTGCTGTTGAAGCAACCGAGAAAGGTCCACACACGTCTGTGTGAATTCTCTCAAGGATCGTCGTGGCGCGACTATCCTTCTCATGAAAGGTGGTCTTCACAAATTTTCCCAAAGTACATCCCTTGCACCGATCTGACTACGCAAGTGTACCCTTGGGAAGCTCGGTAGAAATCTACTGCAAAATTTTCAAAGCGCCATGGTGAAGATGGCCCAATCTCCTGTGCCACAATTCGCCCTCATCCCGGCTCACCACTCCTTCTGCTTTGCTTGCCATTGCAGCGTAGCCATCTACCTGCAATTGATAAAGATTATTAACTCGAATCCCTATCCTCTTGGTTTGACTAGTTGTTTTATTGCACAGGAAGGCTTTTCCCTCGCTAAAAACAACATCATAACCCTTGTCTTCCAACATCGCCACAAAGATCGGATTCTTCTTCAATCCTGGAACATGCATGACATCCTTCAAGATGAAAGGTTTTCCAGACTCCCTCTCAAAGGAAATGGTCTCGATACCAGTCTCACTATATCTACCATCATCACCCATCTCAATGTGCACTCCAAGATCCTTTTCATCCAGATCACTAAACAAATCTTTGTCTCCGGTCATATGGAAAGACGCACCACTGTCAAGAAACCACATTGATCCCATCACACTTGAAACCAAGCATGCGATCAAAGAAAAATCCAACGCACACTGCGAGGCTAAGGCCTCTCCAGTTGCAGATCCAGCAGCTTGCTTATTCTTCTTCTTTTGTGGACAGTTAGTGGCGTAATGTCCATGCTGGTGATAGTGAAAGCACTTCACCTTGGACAAGTCCTGCTTCTTGCCTTTCGCACTGGATTGAGAAGGATTTTTATTCCCCTTCCCTTTCCTTGCTTTGGCAGCCAAAGCGCAATTTTTTTCATTTTCATTCTTCGATGAAGATCCATCTCTAGTACCCCACCTTATCTCCTCTTGCACAAGATTCGACCAAAGTCGCTCCCATCCTAGCAGTTTCTCCCGACCATTGACAGAGTCCTCGTAGTTGTGCCAACTCTTCGGAAGCCCAAGGAGAGCCAATCTCACCAAGTCCTCTTCATCTACAGTAACCCCCACACTTCCCATCTCATCCTTGCAGTGGAAAAACTTCATGAGGTATTTTGGTATGCTGTCGCCTTTCTCCATTTTTATTTTTCTGAGTTTGTCTTTAAGCGCCAACTTCCTCTGGTCGCTTTTGCTTTGGAACAAGTCTGTCAAAGCTTTCCACATCAAGAATGGAGTAGCTTTACCATGAAGGTTGGACACTATGTGATCTTTCACACCTTCAAATAGAATTCTTCGACACTTCGCTACCTTCTTTTGCCATGCGTCAAGTGCGGCTGCATCGCCAGAACCAGGCTTTGGAATATCAATATCTATGAACTCCTTCAACCCATTATCATCTAGTACCGCCTCCATCCTGTCCTCCCATGCAATATAATTCGAGCTGCCAGCAAGGGCATACTGCAATCACAATCCATTGAAAGACATTTCAATGAATTCTCAACTTCGACACCAAGAAAACACTGCGGAAAATTCGAATTCCACCAGCACAAAACTCAACCGCTTCAATAATTGCAATCTCCTCCAATCAATACTGCTCTGATACCATGTAAAAATTATATAACTTATGTGTTATATATCCAAGGTTCTCCTGATCTCACACTATTTTAACTTCATGCAAAGTACATAATCTATTCCACCATTGATCATTTGCGGAAATAAAATCAAGATAGCAATGCACACATGAAACAATAAAAATTCACACATATGAACACAATGTTTAACGGGAAAGCCTGAAGCTAAAAACACCAACTATCTATATATAATATATGTCATAGAGATCATGTAACAATCCTCATACAACGCTGATCGTGTCAAGCTCTCAGTACAATACAATCACTACACACTAATCAGGCCCGATCTTGCAAATCCATGCACCGATCTTTGCCACCTGCTAGCCTGCCTCTACTGCGCAATCTCTGCTGAAGAATGGATCTGAATGAACTCCAATTCACCAAGCTTGCATTGCGCAATCCTCATTGGAATCTCCACTTAGTGTTGGATGCAAACAATGCATCACTATAGTCACAACTGATAGTCACACTTGCTCTTTCACCTACCTCTCCACTGGTCTCCACTGAAACTGCCATGCATTGTTGTTAACTGAGGTATTCTTCAGTTGATTAATGAGTTATTATTTAGTGAATTAATTAACTAATTAATTCACACCACTCTCACTAGTGTATCAATCAATTAGACTAGATACAACTAGCTCAACTGAGTCTAATTGAACACAACTCCACCAACTACTTCTACAACTCCACCAAACTCTGTCACATGAGTTCTAACTGAATTCCTCATGCATTAGCTCCAGTAAACCCTCAGGAATAGTGTAATTTCTTCTGTCACCTGTTGTGCCACATCTATGCACTTAACTGAAGTGCTCCAAGAGAATAAGATAATGTTTAGAGTCCAAATATTATTAAGAGCTAATAATATTTGGCATATCTATTTTTAGACTGCAATCTAAAAATAGATTCCGCCCAATAAGTCTAAAAATAGAAATCCATCTATTTTTCCAACTTGACCAACCATCCACAAATAGCATCTTGCAAGTCATAGAATATGATCGACATGTCTAAAAATAGACATAGTCTAAAAATAGACTTTGTGCCAAAAATATCCTGCGGGCGCACTTAGTGAAGGCAACTCTTTTCACTAAGCTCATCATCTTGTTGAATCTCAATAGGATGCATGTAGGAAATTACTTGGCTAACCTCCAAAATTCTGCAAACTTCTGAACGACTAGTATAGTTTCAACTTTATGTGTCCAGAGGACGTTGCAGAGGTTCTTAGAAGGCCATGGGTTTTAGGCAGGTGCTTCATGGATCTTTATCAATGGTATGTCAGTTTCAACCTGATCCGGGAGACACGAAAAAACAAGTTGACTTGGATAAAAAATTCGTGTCTACCCCTGGAATTTTGGACCATGGCAACCCTCACAAAGATTGTAAATGTTGGAATTTCGAAACAATTCCGAACACAGAGGAAATAAAAAATTCCTCAACTCAACACAACGATTAAAATCAAATTGTGGACAAAGAGATGGAGACAAAACACTTCTATTTCATTAAACACAAAAACTCTATTACAAAAGTGAAATTATTTCTTCAGAACAAAGTTCAGGGTTCACATAACAAATCTTCTGCTGGCTGATACAAACACAGTGCTTCAATTTTTCTTCCCTGTCTTTTAGTCTTTTTTTCTTCAACCTTCAGGGATATTACACTACACAGTCCACTACAATTCTCTCACGGCATATTACATTATACATATTTCTTATTTATAATATATATAACCAAGGTTTAAAACATAAAATGTTCCGCGGTAAAAAGAAATTAACCCAAAATTATCACTTTAAAACATAATGTGGCGGATGTATAAAAACTAAATTAAAACATTTAAAAAATTGTTCATTTCATGGGGTCAAGGTATAATGTAGGGACTCTTTTCATTGCCCCCATGGAACTGTTGCCATTGGTCAAGAGGAGGGTGACGTCACCTCCTCTGGTGGGTCATCACACCTCTTTGTAGCTCAGGCTTGCTGCCCCCCGGAACGTGTCGCTATATGTGCGTTAATTCAAAATAAATGTTGTTGGTCAATGTTCAATGCGGTAGGTGAATGGTTAAGGCGGAGGAGACTATGGTTGCGTGAAGATCAGAAGCTGGAGATTTCCGCCCCTGCTATCCTGTACATTTCACATCAGAATTTAGTTCACGTCATTTTCTGCTTGCGGTAGTTGGAATTAAATTCCAACACTCTCCCTTAATTACAATTATTTCTTTCTTGCATACCCAGGAATTTCCTGAGATAGTTAAAACTCTTATGCGTTAATGGCTTTGTGAGGATATCAACAAATGGTTCCTCTATCCTGTAGTGCTGCAAAACAATATCACCATTATTAACCAGTTCTCTTATAAAATGAAATTTTGCATCAATATGCTTTGTTCTCTTATGGAAGACATAATTTTTTGATAAAGCTATCGCTGAGTTATTATCACAATAAATTGTTGTTCCTTTGTCCTGTTCATGACATAAATCTCTGAGCATTCTTCTCATCCATACTGCTTGGCATGATGTTGTTGTCGCTGTCACATGTTTTGCCTCTGCTATTGATAAAGCAACTATTGGTTATTTCTTGGAAGCCGATGAAATGGCCCCCATTCCCAAATGAAACACATATCTAAATGTGCACTTCCTATCATCTACACTTCCATCCCAATCACTATCGGTATAACCAATCAATTTAAAATTTTTAGAGGAAGATTATAAAATAGTATACCCTTTCATTCCATTCACATACCTTAGAATCCTCTTGGTTTCCTGCCAATGCGTCTCTTTTGGTGTTTCCAAGAATATGGAAATTAAACTTACAACATGCATAATATCCAGCCTAGTTGCAGTCAAATACATAAGGCTGCCAACTATGCTTTTATACAATGTCGGATCGACATTCTTGCTGCGATGTTCTTTGCTCAATTTTAACCCCATGACAGTTGGAGTTACAACTGCCTTGCTGTTTTGCATGTTGAATCTTTTCAACACTTTTTCAACATATTTTGCTTGGGAAATAAAAATCCCATTTTCATTTTTCTCTACTTATATTCCAATAAAATATCTCAAAAAACCCAAGTCAGTCATTTCAAATTCACTCTTCATGACTGCTTTAAAATCAACAAAGAGAGAAACTTCATTGCCAGTAAAGATTAAATCATCTACATATAAAACAACAATAATAATCTTACCATCATTTTATTTTATGTAGAGTGTGGGTTCTCCATCACATTTCTCAAATCCATTTTTAGACAGGTAAGCATTTATTCCACTGTACCATGCTCTCGGTGCTTGCTTCATCCCATAAAGAGCTTTCTTTAATTTGCACACTTTGTGCTCTTGGCTTTCAATCTCATAGCCTGGAGGTTGTTCAACATATACCTCTTCTTTCAATACTCCATTTATGAATGTTGATTTCACATCCATTTGGTAAACTTTCCACCTATGTTGTGCTGCTATGGACAACACTGCCCTTACTGTTTCCATTCTTGCAACCGGTGAAAAAGTTTCATCATAGTATCTTCCTTCTTGTTTTTTGTAGTCTTTGACAACAAGTATGGCCTTGTGCTTTTCAATCTTACCTTTAGCATTTCTTTTGTTTTTATAAACCCATTTTACTCCAATGACTTCTTTACCTTTTGGGAGATCAACCAATTCCCATGTATTACTCTTTTCTATTGCACTAATCTCTTTGTTCATTGCTTCAATCCATTTTTCTTCTTTTACAACATCTTCAAAATGAATTGGGTCATCAACATGAAAATACAAAGCAAATAAAGACTTCAGACCAACATTGTCATTTACCTCTCATCATTCATAAATCTCACTGAGATTTTTGAATCTCGGTCTTCTTGGTGTACTTAGAGTTTCACTTGAACTCGAGGGAGTTTCAGTTCCCTGTGGTGTGCTTAGAGAAGCACTTCCTTGATTTCTCCAGGTTCTATTTCCAGGTTGTGGTGTGGTTTTTTGTGCTTGTAGTGGTGGAGGAGGCGCCATCAAGGAGGGATTATTTGTTGCTGTCTCTTCCTCTTCTTCTTCATGAGACACACATGTCTTCACATTCACTATTCTCTCTAAGCTTCCATCCTAAGCTTCTTATTGAATAAATTTCACATCTCTGCTTATTATTACTTTCTTGATGGATGGATTATAGAGTTTGTATGCCTTGGACTCATCATTGTTCCAACAAAGATACACTTCTCCCCCTGACTGTCAAGCTTATTTCTCAATTGATCTGGGACATGTGCATAAGCCACACATCCAAAAAATTTCATGTGAGTGAAAAATTGATTTGTTCCACTCCATGCTTCTTTTGGAACTCTGTTCATGACAAATTTGGTTGGGCATCTATTCAAGATATACACTGCACTATTAACAGCTTCAGCCCAATACTCATTTGGAAAATGTTTTTCCTTCAACATACTCTGATCATGTCCATGATGGTCCTATTCTTCCTTTTTGCAACAATGTTTTGTTGAGGTTTGTACCTTGTGGTAAACTTCTTATGTATGCCATTCTCCATACAGAAACGTAGGAACTCTTTGGAGATGTATTCTCTACCTATATCAATTCTTAGCACTTTGATGTAGTGCCCACTCTTCTTCTCAATAAGAGTTTTGAAGTGGCAGAACTGTTCAAACACTTCACTCTTCTGTTTCAAGAAATACACCCATGTTTTTCTGGTGTAATCATCTATGAATGTCAAAACATATTTGCTGCCAGCTAAAGATGGCGTTTGCATTGGTCCACACAAATCTGAGTGGACAATCTCCAAGGGTGTCTTTTCCCTTATACTTTTCCTTGCTGGAAAGCTTTCTTTGTGTTGTTTGCCCAAGATGCAGCCTTCATAAAGGCTGTCTGGTTTCTCAATCAATGGTAATCCCTTTACCATTCCCTTTCTGTGCAACAAATTTAGGCCTCCAAAATTGATATGTCCAAATCTCAAGTGCCATAACTAATTTTCATCTTTCACTTCCTCTTGAAATACCTCTTGTGTTACAGATGCTACATTTCTTCCTTCCTTCAAGTCTATTCTAAGCTTGAGAGGAAACATCCTATTGCTTGTCATCTGCACCTCTGCAATGAATTTATTGCTTGGAGGTATGTCCATGATTGTGCACACATCATCTTTAAAGAATACATTGTAGCCCTTATCTATGAGTTGTCCAATGCTCAAAAGATTACATTTCAAGCCAGGTACATAATATACATCTTGCACAAACTTCTATTCTTCTTTTCTTGTCAGGATACTACTCTTCCTTTGTCCATGACAGAGACCTTACTATCACTCCCTATTGTTACTTTAGATTTAACATTTTCATTTAGATTGGAAAACATTTCTATGTTTCCAGTCATGTGGTTACTACAACTTGAGTCTAAGAAACATAGATCATCTTGTCTATCTTGTGCTACATTACATATTAACAACACATTCTTTTGGTTCTTTTCTTCTTTTGTAAAATTATCATTCTGCCTATTATTCATGTCATTTTGATTTTTCCTACATTCATTGGCATAGTGCCCATATTTCTTGCAATTTGGACATGGTATTTATCATACCTTTGTCCATGAGCTTGATGTTGGCATGATCCTTCATTCTTATTCGGACTGCTGCCCCTTCCACTCGAACTTGCAGGGCTGTTTCTTCCACCTCTATGTGGGCTTCTTCCTCTTCCTCTGTTGTTTGCTCTGCCTTGACCTCTGCCTCGGCCAAAAGACATTTGAGTCTTGAACGCTTGTTCCAATGAGGAATATGTTCCTTTGTTCAGTCTGTGTTCATGAGACATCATGGATGCACTAAGCTCATCCACTATAAATAGTGAGAGATCCTTTGTCTCTTCGATTGCCACTACTATGGCATCAAATCTTGAGGGTAGACTTCTCAATATTTTCTCCACTATTATTATTTCTTCAAGTGTCTCTCCATGAGACCTTATCTGGGTAACTAACCCAATAACATGAGTGAAAAATGAGTCTATGGTGTTAGACTCTTTCATACAGAGAGTTTCAGAATCTCTTCTCAGCATTTGCAGCTTTGCTGTGTTCACCTTCTCCATGCCTTGATAGGTTGTTTTGAGAATATCCCACGCCTCCTTAGACTTTATTGCTGCTGCAATCCTTGGGAAAATACTCTCGTGCACTGATTGAAAGAGATAGAAAAGGGCTTTGGAGTCCTTCTTCCTATTATCTCTTAACAAGTCTCTTTCTGTTGCTGTCAAAGTAGCCAGCGTTGTTTCATCTGCTGGTTCTGGGTAGCCATTTTCAACTAGATCCCATATGTCCTGTGAAGCAAACAGGGCTCTCATCGTGATTGCCCAATATTCATGGTTCTTCCCGTTAAACTGTGGATGTTGTGGATTTGTCAAGCTGGTGCCTGTTGCTCCCATTGTAACTGTGCAAACCTGACAATTTTCTTGACTGTGTTAAAAAACAAACGAAACAATCAAACTCTTTGACCTTGTAAACAAACAGAAGCTTTCTATCTGCTGGAGTAATCCACTTCAACGACCTTCTTATAGCTTATGTAGTGAAGAGCGATCTCTCCTTCGTTCACTGAGCGCCTAGACTAACTCTGATACCATGTTGGAATTTCTGAACAATTCCGAACACAGAGGAAATAAAAAATTCCTCAACTCAACACAGAGATTAAAATCAAATTGTGGACAGAGAGATGGAGAAAAAACACTTATATTTCATTAAACAAAAAAACTCTATTACAAAAGTGAAATTCTTTCTTCAGAACGAAGTTATGGATTCACATAACAAATCTTTGGCTGGCTACTACAAACGCAACACTTCAATTTTTCTTCTTTGTCTCTCTGTCTTTATTTTCTTCAGCCTTCGGGAAAATTACAATATAGAGTCCACTACAATGCTCTCAGGGCATATTACATTATATATATATATATATCAAAATATATATAACCAAGGTTTAAAACATAAAATGTTCCGCAATAAAAAGAAATTAACCCAAAATTATAACTTTAAAACATAATGTGGTGGATGTATAAAAAATAAATTAAAACATCTAAAAAATTGTTCATTCCATGGGGTCAAGATATAATGTAGGGACTCTTATCATTGCCCCCACGGAACTGCTACCATTGGTCAAGAAGAGAGTGACATCACCTCCTCCGGTGGGTCATCACACCTCTTTGCAGCTCAGGCTTGCTGCCCCTCGGAATGTGTTTCTGACTATGTGTTAATTCAAAATAAATGTGGTTGGTGAGTGTTCAATGCGGTAGGTGAATGGTTAAGGTGGAGGAGACTGTGGTTGCGTGAAGATCAAAAGCTGGAGATTTCCACCCCTGTTGTCATGTGCATTTCACATCAGAAATTAGTTCTCATCATTTTCTTCTCATGACAATTGGAATTAAATTCCAACAGTAAACTATATAGGGAAGTGTGTGGTGGGCGGTTTAATTGTCGGATTAAACCTCTCAATATTAATTATACTATATAGGGAGTGTGTGTTGGGCGGTTTAATTGTCGGATTAAACCTATCAATATTAATTATCAATCCGGGAGTCGTAAAGACGAGTTGTACTGTGTCTTGGCTCAGCTTAATGGTTAGAGTATAAATATATTCCTTTGTAATATAAACTAGATAGTGGAATGAAATACACAATTGCTCGCAAATAAACAATCTTGAAAAGGGGACCTACTTAACCAATTTTATCAAGCAAACTCCATATTGCAATTAAACTGTAAGGAAAAACAAATAAATCCTCAATTACATAACATTCTCGCACTAGAATTATACTTTTTAAATATCCTATGCTCCTTCCACAAACTTGAAACTAAAACTTGAGATAACCAAAATAACACACACATTATCCTAAAAATAACTTCAAACCTTAAACTAACTAGAACTACTCTTGATAACAAATTCAATATTCCAAATTAACAAAATACAATCCTAAATATTGCTAAAAGAAAACTACTTTTCTTCATGTAAAAATAACACTTAAACGAAATCAAAATCATGTAACTCAATAATGAAAACTAAATTACTGCTACATGCATAATCAAATCCCACTCAAACTTGCTCTTATAAGGAAATGATTACACTATGAAAACAAGAAGGATTCTAATTCAAAATAGATAAAAAACAAGAAATATTATAATTAAAAAGAGATCTAATTATTGAGTGAAGTCCCAAAATGCATATAAACAAATCAAATTAAATCCTACAAACGTTCGAAAGAAACTGAATTAATGAAAACCATACTAAAACTCAAATCATTAAAATCTATTCTCATTCCATATTCAAATTCGAAGTATTAAAATCTCTTCTAATTCCATATTCAAGTTTAGAAATCGTTGTATTCCTGTGCTCGCATTACATTCAATTTAACAAGAGGAATAGAGTGTAACGTTGTTTTATAACTCAAACACAGATTATGTAATGAGTAATAATTGTTTATTCCATTAATTAGCACGATGCTATGATCACAAAAATGCTTTGGAGTTGAACAGTACCTACCACAAACTCACACAGAAATAGAAAAGTTTAAAATCACGCATATATAATTATCCTATGTTATTGATCAAGCTTAGCTCCAGAGGTGGTGGGCCCTCCCACGCCTGGAGTAAACCTACTTACTAAAATCGGAGGAAAGGTTTAAAACATCAAAAAATGGAATTCAAAATTAATCATCCACAATTGCTTCTGCTCACAACATCACTTTAAGGCAATCATGTATTGTTAAGACAACATTGAGAAATTGATTTACACAAATCAGGCACAACGATTCTGGTTTAGACACATCAATTCCTCTATCTAGATTACATTTCTCTGAAAACTTGATATTGGTTCTACATCTGACAAATTCGACCTTACATCTGAGAAATTACACTCTCTACATCTGAGAAATTCAACCTTTTATTCCTATCGATCCCAGCTCATCTAACTAACAGACTCATGCCCCCCCCGTTTCCTTAGTGCGTAGCTTCTGCTTTATGGCAGAAACACTGCTCTAATTCAATGGTAGATAGTTACAAAGAATACAAATTTAGGAGATTTTTTTAATACAATCAATTAAATGAGGAATAGGAAGATTCTCTTAAATCTCGGCTCAGGGAAACAATTTGATCCTCATGCCTTGCTGGCAGAGGCAATGCACATCCGGTAAGCTTCAATCTAGGATTAATATTTATGTTGCAACAAGGAGGCAAGATACACGTTATTTATCACCATGCATTAAAGCGGATGAGGCCGGATAGGGCGCCTACAAGCCTGGCATTCACGTGCGTCGTTGGCTGACAATAATTTTTCAGACGATCCACTCGAGATTCAAGAAATATATTCCCCAGATGACCTTCAACATTTAACCGCTCCTCATTTCCAACTAGTAAAAGGTCACTTGAAGTCACAATACCAGAAAAATAATCTGTAACAGGGCACTTATCTAATGGACTTTTAACTACGTTTAGGAACCTCATTGCAATTTCTGATACTGCAACATTCGTTGGTGCACACACAAGTAATTTGTACCCCAGATGGATTAAAACGGAAAGAAGTGAAACCAACATCGAGGTCATCCCTGCTCCAGGGGATTACTCTCATAGAATAATTGTTGGGATAATAGCTGAATTGTAACATGCATCATCAAAATTGTGCAGAATCCTGCCCCAAGTAGTGTCAACGTTCTCCGGTTTGTCTTGTCTTCATACTCACAGCTAATAACATGAAGCTTCTATTGATGGAAATTTTTATTTACAGTAGTAATGCAAACTGTGTACAAATGCAGATACTACAGATTCAATGCCAATTACAGCTACTAAAATGCCCATGACAATTATGAAAATGCATAGTATAATCTGTAGCTTAGTTATTTTCTTGCTAGCTATGTTCATGAAGCAAGCACATGGTAGAACCAAAGGAAAATAAAGGAATTGAAAGAGCTACGATCAACGTTGAGACAATGAGACACATCTTGATAATGAATGAGATCCACTAGGATTTCAATCTAATTGTTGGTACAAGCTCCTCCATTCTTAGTGCTAT
>CM076578.1:222188066-222452793 GCA_034641835.2 Pinus albicaulis | reverse complement strand
TCCATGCTATCTTTCCACGCAATATAATTGGAACTTCCCTTGAGTGCACACTCCAATATCAAGCCATTAAAATCTATCTTGATCTTGATCCACCTGTCGCACCAAGAATACTTTTGCAAATCTGAATGATATTCAGTCACAAACTCAATTTCTTCTCCACTATAGTGATTTCCTGTGCTCCGATACCATGTAGAAATTATACAAACATTATTTATATCAATGGATTCAATCCGATCATGCAACCTAATAAAGAAAGATACTAAATTTTTATACAAATCAATTGCAGAAAATAAACATAATCGCCAATCACAAGAAGTAAAGAAAGAATCAAATAAAACCATAACACAAATATTTTCCCGGGGAAATCTTGTTGCTCAAAACCCCTCTATCTTCTATTTTATATTCACCAAGGAATCATGAAACAATTAAAATTCACTCTTCTCACATGAGTCTCCTACACTCTCACAACTGTCTCACACAAACTCGGATAAAATCGACCGACACTTAGCCAATTACCTGCCTATGATAAGCATGCCTTACTTGCATAATTCATGTGGAATGAAATCCCTATTATTTAGGAAAATTCATCCTTCCAAAATTGTGAAATCCTCATGGGAAATCCTATGGTTTTCTTACTGCATGTGGACAGCCTACTAATGATACAACTGATAATTAACATCCCTTTAACCTTTGTCTCAACTGGGTCTCCACTAGAACTGACATGCATGCAGCTATTAATATCAAATCATCAATTTCATGGCATATCACTCCATGTGAATTAAATCTAATTTAATTCATTTTATCTCTCACTAGTGCAACAAACAGTTACAACTATTTCAACTGGCTTTAACTCAATAAATTGATTTAACTGATTTCTCATGCATTAAACTAATGCACTAACTGCAATTCAAACTCAATAAATAATAGAATCACTTTGCATGCCTCACCAACCATCCTAACCTTGAAATTCATGAGCTAACTGAATTTATCACACTCATTTAACTATTGCAAGTGATTATGAGATAAGATTACATTTTATTGTCCAATTTAATTCAGGGAAAATTAAATTAGACACACATCCCTTGTTGACTTCGCAAAAAAGAGATGCTTTGTTTAAATTTCTGAAATCAATACAAATTCTAATCTCATTTTTATTCTTCCTTACATGTACCAAATTAGCAAGCCATCTTGAAAACGTCAAAGGGACAATGTTTTTTTGCGTCAAACAGTTTCTTAATCTCCTTCTCAATCAGTGGCATGACCAAAGGATTAATTCTTCTCAAGTTCTGCTTGAAAGGCTTTTCATTCTCTTTGATGGTGATAGTATGTTGGATAATGTTGGGATCATACCTTTTAAAGTCAGCCTAGCTCCATGCAAAGACAAAAATATACTTCTTCATCATATCCACATACCTCTGTCTCATCTCCATAGAAACAAATTTGGATAACTTAACCATATTAGGAACTTATGTTGTACCAAGATTGCAATTTTCCACTTCTTCATCATCAGCCTTCATCCTGGGAAACTTGAAAACATAATTTTGATCAAATAATTTCTCAAGGGGAATAAGGCCTCTGGGAATACAATTATTTTTCAGCTTCAGGACACCAAGATTTACTTTAGTTTCAGCAAACATATTCTTCTAATCTACTTGAATATTCTCAAACTCTTCTTTCAATTCAAGGAAATTTCGAACTTGTTGATCACTATCAAACACTTTCCAATGAATGATGTTATCTAGGATAGCGGGTCTATGTTTGACCTCAATCTCATATCTCTCGCTGGAATGAGTAGGAATGACAAAAAAACTTGCAGAGACAACCAAAGAATTATCCACTGAATTCTGATCTCTAGTTTTGACAGTCAAACTATATTATTTAAAATTCTCAAGCCACTAGCACATTTGCCCCAAATTCTGACGGCCAAAATTTTGCTCTTGCGACACATAGGCGGCCCAAGAGTGACTTTTTTCGATGTGCAAAAACGTGGTTTCTCCTCACGTCAGACTTTCGACACTTGACTTAAACGTTAGTATAATGACTATATTTCTGACATTTTATGTTTCTGTCGCATTTCTGACGTTTAATTAATCGTCGCATTTTTTATGGGCACAAACGTCGCTAGTCCAACGCCTTAAGTCAAGTGTCGGAATTCCGACGTGAGGAGAAACCACATTTTGGCGCACTGAAAAACATCGCTATTGGGCTGCCTATGTGTCGCTAGAATGACAGGCAAAAGCTTCGCTATTCTAATGCCTCAAAACGTCGCTAGAACGGTGGTAATAGAAGGTCAGAAGACCGATGAAACCAAAAATTTAAAAATTTAAAAATTAAAAATTAAAAAATAAATAAAAATAAAAACGTCACTAAAACGACGGTTCTAAGTGGTTGGAAGACCGACGAAACCAAAAAATAAAAATAAAAATGTAAATTTCGGTGCTAAGATGTCGAAATACTGACGGAAATAAACCATTTTATAAAAAAAACGTCGGATAAGCTAGCATTGGAATACCGAGGCTAGCAATATAATATTTAAAAAAAAAAACGTCAGAAGAATTGACTGTATCATATGGATGCTTTTATACTCAAATTCCAAGAGCTACTTGTCAATTATTGAAGTAGTCTATCTAATCTCTTTTGTGTTTTTTTTTTGGAGTTGATGCCACCCTACCTAAACACTCATTTCCTTGTTCTGGCACAGGTCATTGGAGCAGTCTAGTTTGGTTTAATAATTAAACATTTACATTGTTCCAAATTCTGGCACAAAATTTTTATCTTGAAAAACTCAGATCTATCTTGGAAGCAGTGCTCTAAGGTTAATCGAGTGGTCAAAAGGCATCCCTCAGCAAGCAGCGAGATTCTAGCAACAACATCCATCTGGGCAGCAAGGTTTGGAGACCGCAGGGCCGCAGCCACAGGGCCGAATTTCCTATCTGGTACCACCCTTTTAAGATTGCAACTCACCCTGAATAGAGTGACCAGACCCTACTGTAGCTCAGCCACTAATCCATGAGCCCTTCCTGAGGCCAGCTATTACAGTTCAGGTCTGTTGGTATTTCCATGGAAAATTGGGCCCTGATACAGTAACAGTACAGTAGATATCACTGTAGTAATGGAATCTCAGATTAGAAAATATAGCATGGTCACATTTGAACATTTATTTTCTAAATTCAGATATTGAAAACGCTGGTAGATTGATTGGATTGGATACATTCACTATTGTGCACATTTAACCCTAACTTCTGTGGTTTTTCTGAAGAATTATGTCACTATCAGTAGTATAGACAAATACTATACTATAAATCATTGGGTAAATTTACTGTCCAATAGCTTATTTAAGTTTGGATGAAAAAATATACTACTGTTGAAGATCATTATATTGTGCATTAAATTGATGGATGCCCACTATGAATAAATAAATGTGTCCTGTTGTCGAATTATTGTAAAAATCCTAGAAAAACATAATCCCTAGGGCAAGAAAAAAAAATACCCTACGACATTATAAATAATAAACATAAACACACCCCTTCCCAATGTCTTATGCATACAAAATTTATTGGTAATGCAGTGTCAATATGAGCTTGGCATAGAGAATGGGAGTGGAACAAGAAATAGGTCTCTTGGTTAGGTTTCCTATAACCACAATGTGCCAGGTAAGCTACTAGAAATGGATGAGTCCAAATTTAATGGAATCTTGTATTCAAGCAGACTAAACATCATTGATGGAAGGAAACATTACTCACTTCCATTGTGGTAAGGGTTTTTACTGTTATTTTTTAGTCTATCTCTCATAGATAAATCTTCCAGGGAGGGCCAAAATTTAAGGTGCAGATGCATTGTACCTAACTGGTCCATGAGCTTTGATCTGGAAGATTAAATCCCAAATGGTGCCATAATTTGGATCCATCTCCCATTCCCCAACATATTGGAGGAGTCAACCTGATCTGAGATTGGGACTCCTCAAGGAAATACATTGACAAAACATGTGCAATAATCTACATTCAACTGAATTTGGAGAAAGGCTTACCAGAATCAATAGAAATCCAAATCAAGGACTAGAATCATGTATTGTTGATATCACGATAAATATTTTTGATAAATATTGTTGATATTATCGTCGAGGTTGGTTTTGGTGACATTATCGTGATAAATATGAAATTATTACAATAAGAGCAACACTGATCGAAACCAAAAAGAAAAGAAAAAGGATCCATTAAAGACCCAAACAATACAATTATCTTAACAATGACAAGCAGGGGAGTCAAATCTCTCAACACTCAGAAGACTCGGCAACTCAAGTCTCTAGAGTATGAATCGAAACCAAAATTCAGGAACTGGAGATTGGAAATATCCCAATTTAAATCACTCGTCCACATCATAAAACAAAGAATGATCATCTCCAAAATAAATATGCCCAAAGAAGCAAATTTTAGGTGAATAAGGACCTATAAAATCTCTGGGACATTCATTCCCCTCCTAATTGTGGCAATTCCCCTAGACTCGAAGCAAGATTGGCTCCCTCCCTCCATGAAAGAAGATAACACTCATGACTCAACCTAAGAATATGGATCATACATAATCACAATAAAGAGCAAAGCAAACAAGAAGTAGCAAAGAATAGATCCATGGATAAGCTATCAACAATAAGCCAGGCTTTTGATATAGATAAAAGTACATGAACCCTCCAAATGATCAAGGTTTCATCTTCGAACTGACAAGCATTGGGAAAACCAGAAAGAATAAACAGTTTCAGAGTACTAATAAAGAAGGATAAAACATTTATTATGCTTGTTGAAAGCCCTATTTTGTGGGCCAAATTTGAAAGGAGAAAATATTGAGGTGTCTTATCAACATAAGGATAATACTAGGATACATTCATCACAATTCATGTAAAAGAGTGTCAAGTTCTTGACTCTTGAACATGTCCTTGAACTACTTTGAAATTTCACTCATATGAAAGTTGAATTCTCAAATGGAAATATTAGTCCACCAGTGAAAATGGGAAGCCCTGGCCAAAGGGATGGATACCTATGCAAATTTTGCATGAAAACATATTTGCAGGCAAATCAATATTAGAATCATCGTATATTCATGCATATAGTTAGCATAAGAAGAATTATTGAAATGACACTCTTCCAGTTCGAGGAAGTTGTGACATTTTGGAAAAATTATTGATGATAGTATCCTTTATAAATTCTAATGATGGGAATTGTTCTCAATCAAGGTTGTGAACAAGTCAGGACCATTGATATGATGCAATTTGTATCTCTATGTTGATCTACCGAGGTAGTATGGTGCCACTATTAGATATAACTCTTGTTTCTCACCTCAAGTTTGATCTACCTACAATGGCACCCTACTCAGCGATAACATAAGGATCGAGCATTTATGCATGCATGAATAAGACCAGTCCTTCTTATACTTATTTTTCAACCCAAGGTCAAGTGTTGGAACTTGGGATATGATGACACTTGTAACATACCCCCATGTGTAATTGTGATTTTTTTTGTACCTGTTTATGTTTGGGTGATCCACTATTCCTTGAATGGCTTAGTTTTGACCATTCTTATGTTATTTTTCCAACACCATATTGTTGAGGATGGGCCTAACATCATTTTTCTATTAGATGTGTTCTATAGGTTTGAACCTTGTTGGTTGCATTTACAAGACTGGAAGGCTATGCTTGAAATTCCTCCAAGGGAATCAACACAAGAGGATTGTAAAGAGGGAAATGAAACCTACAACTATCATTTCATACTACTACCTCTAAAGAAGTCCTATTTTTGCCTTAAATGGAGGCCTCTATACATTTCTATACATGTGTTCATTTAAGACATGGTGCATGTGGGAAGGGTCATCAAGTGTATACCCAATTATAAACCATTAAATAGGGTGATTACTCATGTAGTACATATAAGAGAGGTATTATGATAGAACAAAGCCAATAACATGACAATATTAATCTCATATCCGAGTGTACATAATTGACATTCATATTATGATCTACCATCCATGAAGCTTTCCTTGTGAAATAAACATCAAAAGCACCATGGAAATGCCAAGTCACAAAGGAATTAACATGTCCAAGAATCTTACCATATCAAGAATGGAATGTCTTTGTACTAGTGCTTAGCATGGTTATGCACTCAAGTGATGGAAATGTCTCATATAAAGACCAACTATATATGAAAATCACACAAATTATACCAATTAGTCTTATGCTACCATTACAGTGTAAAATACTACATGACTCAACTATATTTTGCAAAATTTCAAAGGAAAAATGCACAACTAATTTCAATTGGTTAACACAAACACCAAATTTGGATAAGTCCACTAGTTTGGTGGCCAATGGGAAATAATTTGGTGATGGTAATAGTGGTGAGCCACTATATGTGAAGTTTAGCGATGGCCATTTCCTTATTACTGTAGCAAGATATATTTCCCAGTAATTAAAACATGGCTCCATTTCCTTGCTACTGTAGCAAGACACACTACCCAATAATTAAAACACAACCCCATTTCTTTGTTTTTGTAGCAAGGAAAACTAACCAGTCATTAAAACATGACTCCATTTGCTTTCTGTTGTAGCAAGGCAAACTTCCCAACAATAAAACATAACTAAAAATATTTGATAACATCACCTTGTACCCTTTACTAAGATAAATAACAATATCAAGTATATCCATAAAGGATACCTCTGGAAATAATACGTGTCTATTATTTATAATATTATGTCCATTAAAAAATACATTTGTGTTTAATGTTAAATTTAGACTAATACTTGACATCATGCCCAAGCATGAATACACCATGGCAACACCTTGACATCATGCCCAACTGGGATAGCCTATTTTCATTTATTATCAGTTTGTATAAATGCTTCTAACAACGTAATGCATAAAAATATCAGATGATGGCTACATAATTAGGAAGCTACAAGTATTTCATACTATCTTAGGCTTCTTCTATTGTCTATGAGGGAAGTATAATGAGCATCACTTCTCGACTGTATACATATGTATTAGAAAACTGGCGGTTGTGTAGTTATAGATAAGTCATATAAAAATGAATGCTTTGAATAGTAGTAATGTCTACCCAGCTTATACAATGAACTAACACAGACAAAGTTATCATATGCCACCATTAATTAATGCTACATCAGGAATAGAGCTAAAGCGCTACAATTAATATAACTAATATTTTGCATAAATAATATCACTCTAGATGTGCATAAATCCTTGGATTTATCTACATGTAATAGAAACCATTAGAGGCACTTTCAAGAACATCAATTATCTCTTTTATAGCCTTCCAGTGTTCCTCATACTAGTACTCAATGCAACAAGGGAATTATTCACCCAAATATAAGCGTGAAGTAATAGACTAAAGTGTTATGTAGTTGTTATGAAAAAATCACTTAAAGCACAAGACCATATTTATAACCTTAATTAATTGTAAAATGGGATATAATTAGTTCATTTTAATATACTAAGGATTTGTAGCTACAATTAATATAACTAATATTGTGCATAATAATATCACTTTAGATGTGCATAAATCCTGGGATTTATCTACATGTAATAGAAACCATTAGAGGCACTTTCAAGAACACCAGTTATCTTTTTTATAGCCTTCCAGTGTTCCTCATACTAGCACTCAATGCAAAAAGGGAATTCTTCACCCAACTATAAGCATGAAGTAATAGACTAAAGTGTTATGTAGTTGTTATGCACAAAGCACTTAAAGAACAAGACCATATTTATAACCTTAAGTTCTAATTGTAAAATGGGATATAATTAGTTCATGTTAATATACTAAGGGTTTGTATTAATTTTGGTTGTACCACTAGGCCTATGAAAATACAAACAATTTCTATTCACATATTATTCTATGTTACTACCCAAGTGCAATATTGAAATTGGACCATGCTCTACCATGACATCATATAAAATCACACAAAGAGCATCATTCTGTTATAAAAATATAACATACAGTACTGAGGTTAGTATCAATACAAGTATCCCAAACAAACTTAAGTATCTCAATTAATGTGATACTCGACACTATAGTGATTAAGATGGGTAATGGGTCTCAGTCCACTACTTTGGAAATGATTCCTCTATCTTAGTCACGGTTTGTTGACAACCCATTCTAGGCCTTCTCCAGTACATAACCATTAAATAGGGCATGTAAATATAAGGTAAACTCTATAAATGATATCCGAGTCTATCCATGTAGATGTCAGGGACAGGGTTATTATAAGTCATTGTCAAATTATATGCCTATAGATTGGAGCATTTCCAAGGCTGGAACGAAATTAAACTGCATCTGCGACATCATATATTATTATGATATCATGAATTCCTTCAAGTGTTAGACACCACTATTTCAAGTATGGTGACCTAGTCTTAAGGGGAACTAATTCCTTACTTCAAGCCTGATGTCTCCTATGTAGGTCATTCAACCTATGGAGGCACATTTAATATATATGTATACACACACACACACACACACACACATATATATATATACATACATATATATACATATATATATATATATATATATGGGATCTAGATGTACAACAATGTTGAAGATCACAAACCCATACCTAAATGTACAACATTGTCGCGACTGCAATTTCTGCCACAATGGTGAAATATAAAACATAATCCATGCTTGCCTATGGCTTCAATATGTCCTAAATTTTAGGCAATGATTGCCATTTTGTAACCCTATTTTGCAGAGTGTTGTATTGAATAAGTTATGGGTATCCTAGTTATTGATACACCTCAGGATGGGCATAGGGATATGTTTCACAATTTTCCTCCCAACCAGAGATATACATCCCCACCCTTACTTGTCAAAGGGGATCCAAAGTTTTGTCTCCACCCTGAGGTTTCTTTGCAACTCCAGCCAATGTTGTATGACGATGTGAATTTTGTACCCTATCAATCCTAGGTGGATTTGGAACTCCCAGAAGCCATGGGCCTTTGGAACATCCCTAGACACTCTGAGTTGGAAACCTTTGATTGTAGTGCCACAACCTAATGGACTACGAGTGAAGAGGAAGGAGTGCACTACCATGGGTTTTGAAGACAAATGGGGGATGAGAGAAAGTTGGATAGAAGATTTTGGAATCAAGTACCTTGGTCTACTACCATATTGGTGCAGCTACGGACCATAGTTGGCATAGGTAGCCTTTTACCCCGATAGAGTCTTGACCACAACTCGGGGATGACCCACTACTAAGAGATATGAGTAGCATAGTCTATTTTTTAGCGGAACATCTAGGTCTGCAGCCAATTGGTGTCATTTCTCAAAGATAAATGTTATGTTATATTGTGTTTTTTGTAGATTACATGTTTATGAATTATCTAGGCTACAAAGGTTAAGAATAGGATGCATTGCATAATATTTTGCATTGAACGTGTAAAATAGAGAAGAATCAAGGTAAATTTTCAAAGGCCAGGTTGCAAAGATAGTAATATGCCCCAGTGGGTGATTGGTGGTGTTGCAGAAACAAACAAGTCACAAATGATGGGCAATGGCCTGCTATAACTAATGTTGAATCAACCAATAACGGTTGGAGAGTCACTCCCAAGGACAAAAAAAACTCTCCTGAGCAGGTCTCAACCCAACAACAGTTCCTTCAGGATTTGAAAAATGTGTTTATTTATTTTCATACCATAAGGCAAGACTTTATCAACTTTAATGGTTAAGTGGCATCTGGACATTTTGGAATGTTAGTGTTATCGGATATACCCAAGTGGCGGTTTTGTTAACTTCTATGCCCTTAGGTAGTTATGGAAGTTATTAAGGCATATTTTGCATGATGTACCTACGCTTGTGGTGAGCGCCACACAACACCCTACTTTTGTAAAACAATGCCTTGTCTATACATTACTATTATATTAATAATCAAAGAAAACATTTTATGCGAAAAAAATGTATATAATATGGTAACCACACAGTGAAATGGTTTTAAAACCTATTATCTCCTAAACAAAAGAAAATGTATATGTACAGATATTCAATCAAGGCAACAGTTTTTAGCATTTTAGCATGGAATATGGTGATTAATAAGGAATACACCTAATAGAAAATAAAATAAGGTCTGTAAGGCTATAATAAGATGATTTTGTGAATGTTCTATACCAATAAAAATGACTCTTGCAAAAGGTCCCTGATTTTAAAAAAAATGATCAGTACTATCAGCTTAATCAAAGTAAAGGCAAAGTGTAGTAGCTCAACTAACTACAAATTCTACAAAATCTCTGCCTATTAATTTTTTCCATGAAATTATATTCACTTAATATAAGTTGGAGGAGGATTATCAAGTTTAATGTTTGCGATGATTTGCGCTTTCCCCAGCTGGATATGCTAACTCATTTTATCATTAGAATGAAAAATATTCAAATCCTCATGACTTGAAATGGTGAAATTAGTTGTTCAATCCTGTTGGAAAGCATAAAAAGGCGTTCTCTTATACCAAAAATATGCAGGAAAATTAAAAAATACTTGATTCAATTGATATTTGTTGCTACTAATGTCCAGGAGCTGTTTTTTGTTGTTACTGCTACTGACCAGGTGGCAGAGGCGGCATGTCAGGTCTCGGCTGCATATGAGGAAGAGCATCGTACATAGGAGGGGCACTACCGCCGGGTGGAGGAGGGGGCATTCCAGGCTTGGGTGGAGGAGGAAACATAATCTTGGGATGGCCTGGAGGACCTCACTGCGATGAAAATGGTGATGGAAGGCCAGGAGGATGCATTGGCATTGGGGAAGAATATGTCATGGGGGGCACCGAGACCTGCGGAACGGGAGGCCTTGAGATATGGGATTGCATCATGCCTAGTGAAGGGCCTCCAACTCCTCTGATAATACCAGCTAAGCCCAGCTGCACTTGAACAAGAGGCATTGTGGGGATTCCTTTACCGGTTGCCCTACCTAAGTCGGGGCTTGCCTAAGCTGTGGCGACAGTCTTGACTCATGATTCATTAGGAGGGGGCAGGCCTTAGACTGTCATAGTAACCACTTCTTTCCCACAGAGGAGGACAAGACCAAGGGTTCACCTCTCCTCTTAGTCTTCTTGTCTGTTGCAGCTTCTTGTTTGTGCCACTGCTTCTTTCTTGAAACCATCCCAGGAAATTGTTAAAACCCTACTTCCCTGCGTTGCTTTGACATCGACATCGACATTTTGACTGTCTACCGCCTCTGCTAGAGCAGGAATATGACGATGAATTACATCCATACCTACTTGCTGGGACTTGACCATGGTCTCCCTGTCCTCTGTACAAATGAAAATGGATGAACAACAAATTTTGGGCCACTGCTTCTTTCTTTAAACCCTACCAAGAAATTGTTGAAACCCTACTTCGCTATGTTACATGTCAAAGCCCGTTGTGTTAAAAATCCCAAATGTTGTTGGCCTACACTATATTGTTTCTTTTAAAAATGTGCTATGATTGCATTAAATATTTCTTTGACTATGAATTAAGATAAGATGGAAAAAATGCAAATGAGATTAGATTTCTTTTTGGTAGTGAAAACAAAGGACAAGGACAATAGTGTAAGATGTACATATTCCATTACATTTTTCACACCTTACGAATCCATAAAATATTTTATTTAAATTCAGCCTAATCTAAAATAAAGGTGCTTTATTGGCGTTTTTCAAAGAAACATAAAGGAGACCTCCTCACAGAGTCCTCGACCAATGGCTAACTTGAAGAAGCCAAAACAAGTTCTATGGCATCAATTTTATTTAATTAATATTTATTTAAAATGGATTTTATTAGAAATATGTAAAATTTTAGTTTTTTTTTTTTAATAAAATAATTTATTTATTGTTAATTAAATATGGTAATATTACAAATAAAATATGATTAATAATAAAGAATTTAAGATAATATATAGATTATAATTTTTTATATTTTTATTAGTAGGATTTGTATTAAAATATGTATATGGATGCAATAGTTATTCAGGTAGTGAATTGCAATATATTCTTTTTTGCTAATCACACTTTCAAAAAAATAAAGAGATTGGCCTCCTTCCAATAAGAGCGGGGAGGGAAAAATTCAATACTAAGTCTTCTAGTTTTTATTCCTAATGTTACAAAAAAACAGGAATAAATTCTAGCAAATTGCTTACATAGAAGAATGCATAAACACTACATTTCTATAAATTGATAGAGGATAGCCCACTTCTTGGTCCATGGAAGCTAGGACCGGAGTTCTTTCTGATATGAACTTTCTTGCTTCTTGTTACCAGTGGCGAGGAATGCTACTTTTTAAGCACAACTGAATAGGAAGGGGAAGAAGAGGACTTATTCTCGGCCACCTTAATAGCTTATTGATCTTTTAATGCAAATACCTTTATGGAAAGCTTTACCACTGTTGTTAGAGGGGAATGTTATGGATCTTCTTCATCTTTCGAATCAGGAGGGACCTTTGGAAAAAGGATATTTGGTTGATCTGCTTGAGTCTCGCGATTCTCACTTTCTTCTTAAAAATCATTCAAGACTTCAAAGCTATTTTTAAACAAGGGTTGATGATTAGATTCAACCATACAAGTCTACTATTTTTTACTTCCATGCTTCTTATGTTTCCTTTCAACAAGAGTGAATCCTTACATGTTTCTTTCTTGATTTAGAGGAGGCAATGGAGTTGGGGAGCTTCTAGAAGCTAAAACTTTTGGACAACTTTTATCAAAATGTCCATACTTGTGGCATAGATTACATTTGAAAGGAACGTGCTCGTAATCCATAGCTTGGAGATGATACCACCCATCTACATTGAGTTTAATCATCCCAGGGAGGCATTTAGACAAATCCATTTCAACAAAAATTCAAGGGCATAAATAATTATTCCCATGTTCCATATCACAGGTAATATATTTGCCCAGTTTATTTCATATGGCCTTAAAAATGCCTTCACCCCTGCAAAGAAGAGGGATAAAAGGAAATATAATCCACACATATGCAAATGATATTTCCATCAAACGTTTAAATTCAAGATACTAATGACTAAGAAACAAATCTCTGGTGCCCATGAAATAGGGACCCAATTTGTAGATATTGTCTCTATCTTCCTATCTCGCAATGAGAAATAAATAATATTCATTTCTACAATAGAGAATTTTCTTGGGTTCATGATTTTCCTAGTAGTAAAAAGAAGTCTTTAACAACTTCAAAACTTGGCCACAAACTACTGAACTCTCCTAGCAACCCATTTTCCTTCAAGAGTACCACATTATATTTCACTGACGAAAGAAACCCCAAGTCCAAAGAAGGGTTTGATTATGCTTTCTTCACAAATTTATTAGGGTCACTCATTGTGCCTACATGAAACACAACCAACAAATCAACCAAAAAACCCTTGCAGAAGTAGCTAACTGACAAGCAACATCAAGTAGAAAAAAACTCAGATATGTGCAAAAATTGCATTTGACACCATGCTTCCACATTACAGAGCCAAAATACCATACAACCAATACAACATCCACACACGGGTAGACCAACTTCGGGTGGAAATCCACAAAATTCAAGTGTAAATGCAACACTTTAACCAAATCAGCAACACATATAATGATTTATCGGGTTCTATAGCACATAATAGAGTTTGATGGTGGCTAGGATTTCCCCAACTGCAGATGAAAGGGTTCTACAGAGCTATTCATATCGCATCCTAATATATAGATTATAAATGTTAACAGTTTTATTTTTATGAATTTATTTAGGATTAGTTTAAATCTTTTATGATGTTGGTTCATATTTCAGTGATTTTTTTAGAAAATTTTTAGAAATTTGTTAGATCCACAAATTTGAGTTGTGTACTCTGAATAATCCAAGCACCCCATGGGTTTTTGAGGGTATTGAATCTATTTATACATTAAAAAATGCATTTTAAATAATAAAAGATCACAATCTGTCCAAAATCATATTATCAAATTTCTAAAAAAAGAAAAAAATAGAAAGATAAACAATACTATTAATTTAAGTTAAAATATAATATATAAAACATTGCAATTGATATCTTAAAAAATGAGATACATATTTGTATTTATTGATTTATTTAAGATGAGTAAATTCTAAATAAGTGTATGTAATATTTGAATTTCAAATTTTTATATATCTCATTTTCTGTTTCTTTTTAAAATAACTTCTTAATTGTGTTTATGATATAAATGTAATCACAATATTTAGATTTTTTTTGGTTAAAATTTGTTGTATACTATTGAATAGTTAAAAAATAATATACAATATATTATTTTTATAAGGTAAGAAATTATCTTTATTAATTTATCACATGTATTATGCTCTTTTTTACACATTTTAGCACGCATGCACAATGTATTTATGTGTGTACCCATGCACACATATTTTGAAGGTTAGCTCAATCAGTTAATGTTGTTGTTATGAAGACATGGTGAGTGATTTGATTCTGTATGGAGGTCTCTACTCTGATTCCTAGTGGGTTAGGCGTATGAAGTTCACACCATCTACATTACACTAGATATCATCCTCAAAATAGGGGGAAGTGCTTGAGATATACTTGATTTATTTTCAAGTAACACACACACACACACAAGCCCTAAGGGTTAGCTCAAATGGTTGAATCATTTTCTCAAAAAATCTTGTAAATAGGAAGGTCATAAGTTACATATTTGAATCCATAGTTCCTTGAGGTTAGTGACCACTATTGTTGTTAGAGATTGAATTGACCTCCTCCTAAATACTCTAAGGATCCTATCAGTTTTTCCTTAGAAAAAACTTTAAAATGTTTATAATTTCAAAAGATTAGCTTGACTTGGTGATGTCAATGTTATTGGAAATTTGATTAGTCCCATGCTAGTATTATCCAAATTTGAATTCCTTTGGCTTATATACATTAATCTATGCTAATATGTTTAGTAGGGATGTCATTCACAAATGTGGGGAAGTATCCCTTGGATTTATTATTTTCCACACACACACAAATATAATTCCCCTCTCTTCCAAGGGATATATATATAGAGAATGGTGTTAACTACCAACTACAACATTGGGTGGTAATCATGTGATACTCAATTAAATTCACACCTAACACCTACTCATTGATAGCATGCCTTAGCAAAATGAATCAACTCAGATAGCCCTTTGATGCAACCACATGTTGAAACTCTACCTCAAAGTGACCCTAACACTCTAATAAAATCCCTGAGAAGAATTGAACCTTACGCACTTGTGAAAACTTCCTCACTCCAAACCAGTGTATACAAGTCAATTGTGGATTTATTAGAAGGACATGAAATGAGATCTAATCCATTTATATGTGCATTAGTAATGAGATCATTTAATATAATCCTCTCGATGCAACTACATGTTAAACCCTTACACTAAGATGACTTAGAAATCGAAAATATAACCTCACAAACAAATAAGTGTTTATGTGTGTACACATACATGTACCTTTAATATTTAAGATTCTAAACATGTTATTTAGATCATCTAAAACTCTTTTATGTCGAACAAAGGTAAATCTTATGTAGAATAAAGGGATGTTGATCTTAAATAACTTTGCATGGTCATGGTAATTAAAGCACATGAGAGTATTGGAATGCATAATACTTCTGAGACTGAGGGAGATCACATTACCATTATTCGGGCACACTATGCATGATTTAAGGGTGTTTCACTCTACTTGGATTTGCGATGTATATTGTGCTACGTGCCAATGCTCTTGTTGCACAAGGTTTCCATGGTGGTTGCTTCCTCATGGAAGTGATTAGGGGTGTTTGGACAATGAATGAGATCAATCATATTACCATTATGATACAAATTCTTCACCATCAACGATGACGTGGTTATGTGTGAGGTTATACTGGCATGGTAGAAAAATTAAGTAACGTTGAAGGAAAAATGTCATGTTGAAGTGAATTTCCAAGGTGACGCACACGTTAGTCAGTACTAGGCGAGTGACATTCATGAATTGTAGCTCTTGAAAGTGTGATCTGTCACCATTTCAAATCAGGTGGGGAGGGCCCACATTGGGCTACGATTTGTGGGGTGATCACAATATAATAAAACTTCTAATTTATTCATTCATTAAATTTAAAGATAAAAAATTTTAAATATATATATATATATACAATTAAATATAAAAAATATATTATTATTTTTGTTAGCTTGACCTAGCTAACATAGTAATAGCTAACATAATAATGGTCAATTAAATCACCCTAGTAAAAAAATAACAAATATATTATTATAATCCTATAAAAATTAATAAAATAAAAAAACAACATTACAAAATATTTTGTTGTTACAAAATGTTACAAAACGTTACAAAATGTTTACCATCATCGTTATTTCGACGTTTGGTCTAAACGTCACAAACCAGTGGTTGTTCCCAAACTGTCGCAATACCGACGATTTCCCTAAACGTCGCTATAGCGACGTTTGTTGGCGGGATTTAAAAATTTGAGAAAATTTGGGTAAATTTCCGACAATACGTCAAAAGTGTCAGAATTTTGACCAAATTTACTAGTGAGCATTTCAAGGATTAATTTTCTATAAGCCCTCATCCTGACATCTTTGGTCTGATAAGATCCTTCTACCTGCTTGATTTCTAATTTAGAATCATGTAATACACGAATTCTAAGTCATCAAACATCAGAATACTGAAGATAAAATTGCAGAATACTTATGACAAAAACCCATGATAACATCAATGAATCTCAAGTGAAGAAAATCAAATTGCCATTGTATATTACTGGTGAAATTTTTTTACAATAGTAAGTTTGTAGTAAACATCAATCAACCCTCTATTATTCGATAATAATCATATTAATAGGCTTAGGCATATTTACATTGGGTATGTCAACAAGGTTGAGCATTTGAGTCCTTCTGATGACACCAAATCTAACCATAAGAATATTACAAGGAGATACAATTGACAACTGCTAATTTTAGGACTTAGAAACATAATAGGACTCTAAAACCTATTTATTGCATCAACGGACTTTAAAAATGCATATTTGTATCAATAAGGTCATGTGCCTGGGTAGCATTAACCATGACCAAAACATAATTTCTCCCACCAAGTCAAGAGACATGTCTTCCTATTTTTTAGGATATGGTGTCATAATGATTGATGAATTATCCATGATGAGCTGGAAAACTGCAAGGCTTTGTCGAAGAGTATGTGTTTATCAAAACATTCACCTAATGAGCTCTAACCTTTCCACATGGCTGGATTATCTCAAAAATACCATCAAAACATGAAAAATATTCAAAAAAATCCTTCGTTACAGAAACAGGGGACTTTAGGCAAGTCCATAGTGAGAGTTCATAGCACCTTTGACTTAGACCATTTCTACAACTTATCTACTCCCTTTCTTGATATGAATTTTTTTAATGAGTCCAAATAACTAACGACAAACTTTTACCTGCCTCCATCATGACAATACCTGTGATTTATAGCAAAAAATATCCTACAGCAAGTTCGTAGTGATTTCTGGGCTTCAAGCTTGAGACATGCTACAAACTTTCCTAATTGGCAACAGACTTGAAAATTTTCTTTCCTTCTTCAAAATTATCTCATGGCTCTGCAAGTGATGATCCAAAATGATGCAAAAATTATCAAAAAGGTATTTTCTCTCCCTTTCAAACCTTACAGACTTCACCTTTGGCAGCAGAGGTTTCAGTTTCCAGAGGTTCATTTATGATTGTTATTTTTAAGCCTTTCTTCTTCAACTTTGATTGTATCATATCCATCTACTCTTCTAACTCTTTCACTTGAATTTTAATTTTCTTTCTCTCTTCCTGCAACCAAATATTCCTTTTCCTTTGCTGGAGATAAGTCAATGATATCCTCTGCCATAGGTTGTTTTCCTTTGTTTGTCACTTCAATATTTTTATTATCCATGACACCCTTGACAAGTTGCAACTTGGGAAGTCGTTTTCTTGGTTGGAATACAAAACTTGCATATTCTCCTGAGAAGTCAAGTTTTTTAGCAGTGAGACCTTTATTTTTCTTCTTGCTTCCTTTGACATCCACAGCTTTGACCACTAGTGTTTCTTCTATTTCTATGCCTTGAAGAATTTCCTCAAGGTTGCCTTTCCCTAGTGTTTGGCTCCTATTTATTCTTCCACTCTTTTTGATGGGGTTTGATGTAATATTCCAAATCTGGAACAGCTAGCAAGGCATGACTGAAAAACGCATTTTCCAGTAATGGCTACCACAAGAATTGAAACTAGGACCTGGATCCCTTAGATCAATGTATCTAAGAATGAAATCCAAGAGATGGCTCCAAATAAATCCTTCTAAGGTGGTTAAACAGATCTACCACACTTATATGTCCTCAAGAAATACTCGATGAGGGACTGCAACAATTCTTGAGCAAGAAATGGAAAGACAACATTATTCTATAGCTGTGAACACATGAAGATAGATATAGCAGAAAAATATTTGATATAGCAGAAAATGTATACAATGTGTGGAGGAATCACTCACTCCAGCTAGGCAATGGAAGCCTCAATGTGACATATACATGAAAATGCAAGAGCATTGCTACATATGAGAAGCCTTGGCTAAAATAACGCAGTTTATATGGGACACTGCAAAAAATACATGATATGACAATGATAGCTCAAATAAATGAGGGGGATAAAGTTCTCAACCCCTAAAAAAACTAATACATCAATAATACACAATACGCGGGAGGATTGGCTACAATATACATCAAAATGGAAAATTTGAAGAAATGTCAGAGTTATTGGGCACCCACTACAACTCAATACTAGAAATACATGGAGATGGCTATACAAGATGTACAATCTGAAAGAAACCCCATCCAATGGATCTCTCAAGGCAATTTTGATCCCGATACTAAAGATATTGCCCTCCAAGAAGCTGGTGCAACCTCTCACTGCCAATGTGCACTGGAATAACGCAGTCTTAAGGATGGACTGCGCTTTCTATTATGGGAGATGTTGGCCTTGATGCCAAAATGTGAAAATCAGCTCTGAAATACCTTTCACTAACCTCCCATAGGAATAGGAACTCCTTCCTCTAAAATATGAGCCAAATAGAAGTTTTTTGGAACCCTCCACTGCAACACCCAGCAACACTACGTTATACTTCAACAGAAATAACGTAGTGACTGACTAATGGCTTTGGACTTGAGCCAAGATGTGGAGAATATGAAGTGAAATCCTGCAAGAGGACTCTCAAGAAGGAGATGAAATCCTAAACAGGAATCCCTCATGCTAAGTAGCACTGAAACTCAACTGAACAGCTAGAGGCTGCAAATTTTCTGAATAGACAAATATCAAATGCTCAAAGATATCTCTCTATGGCTACCTCCTCCTCTTCTTATACAAATGAATGCCTCTTTTCCATGGATCCCAAGCATTAGGGTTTCATCCACAAGGAATATCTATCCCTCCAAAACTGTGTTGTCTTCTCATGCAAGCCACACCTCTTAGGCAGCGTTGTTGACTTGGTCAAACTTGACCTTGTCCTCATGAAAATTGCCCCTTTTCACACTGGAAGGTGCAAAATAAGCTGCTCCAATGATCCTTTTCACATTATGAAGGATATTATTCCTACTCATGGGCCTTTTACCCATTTTATTCACCTCCTAGATGAAATAAGAAAAAATTAATGTTCCAATTTTCTTCATGAAAATTTTGGAACATTATAGTCCTCCCCTTTCAAAGATTGCTTGTCCTTAAGAAAGTGAAAGGATAGATTGATTTCTTTTTCTTCTCCTCTCCTTGTAGCATCCCTGTATGATGATCTCTTCCAAGGAAAGTGATGCTATATCATCAATCAAATCTCCACAATGCTCCTTCTTAGCATGTAAGTCAACTATCAAGCTATCATGGTGTGAAAGTGAAAGACTCAAGAGGATAACAAAGTGATGTCTAGAGGTCCCCTTGAAGAATGGGATCTGAAATATACTGGGAAATATCTTTCCCATATGGATCCTCCCTCACCAAGCTATGAGCCATGCAAAATGAGTCACCTTCCAACTAGGCAACTCCTGAAAACTGTCATCCACCTTTGGCTCCAGCAAAGTAGGTGGGATGGAAATCTGCACATGGTAAGCAATGTAGCATACCCCACGTTGTCCATCTCTCCACTTATGATAAGTGTAGAGTGCTGGTTGTCCCTGGGCTGCAATAATTTTTCCTTCAAGTGGAAAAATGAGGACTAGACCTCCAAAGATCTCTCCCCCCATGCTGCAAATCAAGTTGGCCCAAGTATCTCCATATATGATGAGTTGGAAGTCATCATCATATGGCATCTCCTCCATCATATGGCTCACCTCATAAAGAGACAAATGTGCTATCAAGGTGACCATATCATATCCCATGTTCCCCTTAGAAAATATAGTGCAAAAAATGTGAGGAATTTCTCCCCCAAAGGACACATCCACACAATGTGTCTCTCCCCCAAGCATGCTCCTCCTAAAGACAGAAACAGTAGAGCCATAGGGAGAAAAAATGAGGATCATACTTCCTTCCATATGCAACAAATGAGAAGGAAAATGGTCCCTCAAGTGTAACCAGCGCAGCTTGGCCCTCAACTTCAATGGAGACTAATAAATAAGTGGCTTCTCAACCACTTCCTTGTTATCCCAATCTCCTCATAAGTATGGAGGAAGTGAATGATGTAAGGTGTACAATTAACATGTCCTCCATAATGTATCTCTTCCCCAATTCCTCCTAGGGAATGGCCATCAATCATGATTATGGCCTCATCTAAACCATGTGGTCTAGAAAAAAGAATGCTTCTCCTTGGAGCATCATCCTGTACATGTATGGTTAAGGCATGCAGACATACATCATACAAATAATCATGTAAACAATAATAAATACCCTTACCATACCTCCTGCTCATACAAGTGAAGTGGCTCATAAGTGAGTCTCCTCTCATCTCAAAAGGGAAAGGAGGTGGTTGTGCTAACTCTTTCAAAGAGTTATATCTCTCCTCCATCTCTATCTGGTCCATGCATCTACTCATATGCTGATATATCTCCTTCTTAAAGCCCATCAAAAAATACCCCTCCATGATGGTGTGGTATGCTCTGATAGAATAAGTGGGACTGAAAAGGAACTCCTCATGAGCTGCATGTAACAAATTATTCTTGAGCTTGGAAGCTCTAGGAAAGAAGATCCTACCATGATAAAAGATGACCCCATCTCTGACTGAATATGCCTCCTCATGCAACTAGCCATCCAAGATCATGAAAGTAAAAATATCCTTGGAATACTCCACCAACAGCTAGGAGCTCCAATATGGATCTATCCTCCATAGTGACAACGCTGATGATCTCTCATGAAGAGCACCTGTCATATGGTCACCATCTACTTTGACATCTCCCATGCCAAAGATACAATTTGGAAGGCTACTGTCCTTCCTATATTGCTTTTGCCACAGCTCAGAATCTGAAATGGAAGTGGGTACTGATGATGTTGATATAATGCTCTCTCTCTCCTTGAGTCTACCCCAGACTCCCAGCGCTATATCAGGCTCTCCCAAGGTTCCCACTCCTCTGAAATCTCTGAGTGGCGCTTCAACATGTGAAGCATCCATCCTCCTCTGTCGATCCAATGGTCTCCCCGGAAAAATGTCTCCATGCAATGAGACATCATCATGAAGAGATGACTGAATATATGAATGGAGAAAGCTCTCCATGCTTCCACTGCGCAATCCAATCACCTTATTAGGTGCATCAACCGCCAGAAATGAATAGGGATGTATAATTCTCATCTCATGATGTTGGGTCTTCTCCCTCCCTTCTCTTTGTGTCTCCATGGTTCCACACCCCCTCAACAATGGCACAGATAGAACATGAGTTGTGCCTTGATCTCCATACATGAGATCCTGGGGACTTTCTTGCAAAGATGCAAGCATCCCTCTCCTTGGAGCAAGAGCTCCTCCTTCCTCTGCATGAGGTGCTAGATCAACTCTAGATCTAACAGTGTTGTTTCCCTGAATCCTTGCAACATGAATGGAAAACTCACCAATGATTGGATCTCTCCTTGAAAAAGAGACCTCCATGCTCCTTTGCTCAAAGGTGTGAGATGGAAACATTTCTTCTGGAAAATTATGGTGCAAGTTTTCATGCAAGAGTTTTACTTGATTTCTCTAGTTTACCTCCACCATGGGTGTCTCATGAATCTTTTCATCAAATTTTTTCACCAATGCCTTAGTGAAACTAGCATAGGATGCAATGTTTACATTTCTCAAAGAAAAGGATTCAAAAATCCACCAGGCAAAAGCCTTACCTCTCAAATGCAGCGCTGCAACTTTGATGGCTTCATATTCAAGAATGTGGTGTTGCTGCAAAAAGGTCTCTAATTCTCCCACCCAAGCTTTGGCTGAACATGTAAGTGAACCCTCAAAGCTAGATAGAATGAATCTATCCTGTTGCTCTCTTCCTTCCACCTTCTTCTTGCAAAACTCTGAAAAACTGAGATGATCTCTGAATTTCTGAGTTTTAGACTCATACTCCTTCAAGAAATCACTAAGGGTTTCCCTCCTAGCAACCTCTTCTTCTCTTTCCATCTCTCTTCCGGCAATCTTGGGCATGTGACTGCGCTGTACAAAATGGTGTGTATCTACTTGCTCACACTCCTTATGTGCAAATCTAGAGTTTGCTTTAGAATCAAACCCTTCAGGAGATCCTCCATACATCCTTCTGATCTCCTTGAAATATTCACGGATCATATGTACAAATTTAGGAAGAATCTTTGTAAGCTTATCCCCTTTTTCTTCTCCAAAATATGGGAGTCTTTTTCCTGCTTATTTCTTTGTCTCCTTGATGAGAATAGGAAGTGCAGGGTTCTTCCTCTTCTTTCTGCTTATCCTCCTTGGGGAGGTCCTTCATGGATCTGAAATATGATGAGATAAATCCTATCCTCTTCAATATTCTAATCTTCTTGGGCTTAGACTCACAGGCTGAACCAAGAAAGCAGCTTTGATACCACTGTAATATTCCAAATCTGGAGCAGCTAGCAAGGCATGACTGAAAAATGCATTTTCCAGTAATGTCTACCACGGGAATTGAAACCAAGACCTGGATCCCTTAGATAAATTTATCTAAGAACTAAATCCAAGAGATGGCTCCAAATAAATCTTTCTAAGGTGGTCAAACAGATCTACTGCACTTAGATGTCCTCAGGAAATGCCCGATGAGGGACTGCAACAATTCTTGAGCAAGAAATGGAAAGACAACGTTATTCTATAGTTGTGAACACATGAAGATAGATATATCCAAAAAATATCTGATATAGCAGCAAATATATACAATGTGTGGAGGAATCACTCACTCCAACTAGGCAATAGTAGCCTCAATGTGACATATACATGAAAATGCGAGAGAATTGCTACATATGAGAAGCCTTGGCTAAAATAACGCAGTTTATATGAGACACTGCAACAAAGTACATGATATGAAAATTTTAGCTCAAATAAATTAGGGGGATCAAGTTCTCAACCCCTGAAAACACTAATACAGCAATAATACACAATCCTCGAGAGGATTGGCTACAATATACATCAAAATGGAAAATCTACAGAAATGTCGGAGTTGTTGGGCAGCAGCTGCAACTCAATACTGGAAATACATGGAGATGGATGTATAAGATGTACAATCTAAAAGAAACCCCCTCCAATGGATCTCTCAAGGCAAGGCTAATCCCGGTACTAAAGATCTTGCCATCCAAGAAGCTGGTGCAACCTTTCACTGCCAATGTGCACTGGAATAACGCAGTCTTGAGGATGGATTGCGTTGTCTATGATGGGAGATGTTGGCCTTGATTCCAAAATGTGAAAATAAGCTCTGAAATCCCTTTCACTAACCTCTAGGAGGAATAGGAACTCCTTCCTCTGAAAGATGAGCCAAGGAGAAGTGTTGTGGAACCCTCCACTGCAACACCCAGCAACACTACGTTATACTTCAGTAGAAATAACCCATTGACTGAATAATGGCTTTGGCCTTGAGCCAAGATGTTGATAAGATGAAGTGAAATCCTTCAATATTCCTTTCAAGAAGGAGAGGAAATCCTAAACAGAAATCCCTCGTGCTAAGCAGCACTGCAACTCAGTTGAACAGTTGGAGACTGCAAATTGTCTGAATAGACAAATATCAAATGCTCAAAGATATATCTCTATGGTTGCCTCCTCCTCTTCTTATAAAAGTGAATGACTCTTTGCTATGGATCCCACACATTAGGGTTTCATCCACAAGGAATCTTTCTCCCTCCAAAACTGCGTTGTCTTCTCATGCAAGCCACACATCTTAGGCAGCGTTGTTGACTTGGTCAAACTTGACCTTGTCCTCATGAAAATTGTCCCTTTTCACACTGGAAGGTGAAAAATAAGCTGCTCCAATGATCCTTTTCACATTATGAAGGATCTTATTCCTACTCATGGGCCTTTTACCCATTTTATTCACCTCCTATATGAAATAAGAAAAAATTAATGTTCCAATTTTCTTCATGAAAATTTTGGAACATTACATTTGACTTGCTATTTGTAGGTGTGGGTTGTGGAACCTATGTTTATAGTGCATGCTCTATTTCAACCTCCATAGGCTCTACAATGGGCTCCATTTCCTCTTAATTTACACCCTCTGCTTCAGCTATAGGTTTATCATTTTTTTTAAAGGAGTATCCTTTGATTTAGGTGTCTTCTTGGGTGTTAATGCATATACTTAATAACCACTAAGAAACAGGAATGTGGCCCATTCTCTACCATATTTTTTAACTCATCCAACACCATTAACGTGATTAATCCATGATGAAAAACTAAATTTTCACTACCTTCTGTCCTAGCTTGAACTTTGTGTGACATCTTGCCTAGGCTTCTAAATAAGAAAAGTACGACGTCTAGAGGTTGCTTACGAGTGAATTGTAGCAATAATCTGAAATGATACTAATAAATCATATGGAACCTCCCTTCACATGTGAAGTAGTTTTGAAGTACAAGCAGTATTTTGGAGTACTTTATTTTAAGGGAGCTCCTTGGGATCCAAGATGTCATAACTACTCCAATGTGTTCAAGTTTCATGAATTCATCATGTTAGCACTACAATTTTTCAGAATTTTTTCAAGGTATGGTCATCATTGTAAGTTGTGTCTTTGATCCTCTCTTGTCTCTTAACATATGGTTGAAGGCCTAGGAGGGTTAAAATGTATTATTTTTTATCATTTTTAACCAAAACCCAAAAGAATTTTGAGTCCAATAGTTTGTTCATGTCATAGAGTTATTAGGGTAAATTCTCTTTTAATAAGTCTTTTAACTGCTTTGAGTAGTTAAGGTCATGGGTTTAGCTTGAAAAGTCTTATTCAATCACCATGGTATTTCTATCCAAGATTAAAAAACAAAATTTCAGATTCATCAGTTGTTTTAGGAATTTTTCGTAATAGCTACCCTTTTTTAGAAAATATGATTTTACAAGCAAACCCAATAAGTAGCTATTACCTGAAAATTTTGTATAATGAGATAAAAGAGGCATTTATCAGGTGAAAAGATACTTCTCTTTGAGCATTGAATGTCTACTAAAACAAGAGGTATTACCATGATGAAAGGTGGATATTCCAATTGGAGGATTTATTAAAAGGATTTGGCTATTTTAATTGCTAAAGCTAGTTAAATATAATGCCAAAGGTGAAGTATATTAATGTTGAGCTATGAACAATAATTAGTTAATAATTCGATGGAGTGAAAAGTTTGGTGAAATGAGTTGGCAGTAAAGTTTAAATCACTTCAGCTTCGTGTCACTCCCTCTCACCGAGATTTAGGGCATGCAGAGCTCTATCTATGTTTACTCTTATGACAGCTACAACAAAACATTTTCATCCTCCAGCAAAACAGTTTTTTTACCGAGTGCCAGCAGTTAGGGATTTTTGGAATGTTTTTTGTTCCTTGTTTTTCAAAAATCAGATTAGGTTACAGTGAAGGGTAACAGTGATATAGAATACACTAAGTCAAATTTTGAAGAGGGAGAATCAAGAAAATTGATACATGGTGTAAAAATGCCTATGTATATTCCAAACCCCTACATCTAAAGACCTCACACTAGGCCTAAAAAAAACTCAGATTAACAAGCAAGATGATTTCTAACCTTGATCTTAGCAATGAAATCATAAATGTTGATGATAGCCCAGAAAATAAAGCCAAGAAGAAAAAGACTCAGCAGGATAATCAAACACAGAAAAGGAGGTCAAACAAAAGAGTGACTAAAGCTAAGGCTATCAGAATCTTTGCCTCCATATTAGACCTCTGAATAATGAAGATATAGAGCCTTGAAAATCTGAAGAAGATTTTCATTTTTGGCTTATATTCAATATTTTCGGATATAGCTACCTTTTACAGAAAATCTGGTTTTTACAAATAACCTAGTAAGCAGCTATTATTTTCGGATTTTGAATATGGAGAAGAAAAGTTGCTTTTGGGTTCTATTCTCACAAAGATGACACCAAAGTGGGTGAAGTGGATGAGATTTCTTTTATGATGGATGTTTCCAGTTGTCAGATAAACTTTAGGGTGTTTAATCATTCCTATATTTCAGCAGATATGTAAATAGGTGTTCATAGGTACTTCTTTCAGTTGTTGGATTCCACCTTTTTTGGGAGACAGATTTGATGAGCTACGATGGCACTAAGCCACATTTGTTCAACCAGTTTTAGCCCCATGATGTTACACCTTATCTCATTTATATTTTCATTTTTTTCCTTTAATGTTTTAGATGAACTCTACCTTATGTAGAGAATTGTAATAAATTCCTAAAACAAAGTTCTACTTTAATGGGAGACTTCTACACAGAGCTCCAAAGTTTTGTATAAATATGGTGTAATAAAAAGATAGAGGGGTTCGATTATTGTATCTTGTTGAGCTTATTGTGTTACACATTTCATATATATAATATATCAACGGTACTCTTGAGGACTTATGATAGTTTGTTATGTGTATTTTTTTTTCTTATCTCATGTGTCTCCATACTTGAATTCTTCAGTTCTAGATTGTAGTGTGATCTCTGTTACATTTTTTTATCAGTCTCATGTTATATCTGTACATAATTATCAAATTTTGTTAGCCTTGCTTGGAAAGCATTCTTGATGAAATATGTGTGGTTAATTAAATGTGAGCATTCCTTGTGACAGATATTTTTAAAGTGTGCAATGAGATTCTTGTAAGACTTCTAGGAGCTTTCTTTCATTGATACATTGTTAGTCTGAACTTTGTGTTATTTTCTATCTAAATAGTGGATTTATATGTTATAGACCCACTTTCCATTTGCATGTCTTCCTAACCTTCATATTACCAATTACTCTTGCTACCAAATCAAGCCTTAGTACCCTCATATGTGTAAGATATGGTTATATATTTGAAACATTTTCAGTAGATGTAAGATTCAGTCACTTTCCATAATCCAATCCAAATCATAAAAAGCCCTGAGCTTAAGATGTGTCTTGTCAAGCACTTGTCACAATACAAGTGGTGTTCCAATGCTAACACATCATAGTTCTGTAATTTGAACTTAGTGGCTTTAAACCACTCTTCTCCCATCCTCGGAATCTCTGTAGCTTGGGTAATTTTTTTAGGAGACACCACAAAACTCAGCACAGCCACCTTGATGCAGTGCCCACGAAATTCATTGCAAATTCCTTTGAATCATGGCCATGAAAACCTTGTAATTTCTGGCAGAACCTCATGCACCCAACATTGGTGAAGGCTTCTACAAAGCTAGGATCCTCATTAAGAAATTTTAGATCCATGGGTTCATACCTGACAATTGAACCCCCTTTATTAGTCTTCCTCTGCATGGCCGTCTCTCTTAACACTGCGCTGGCCTTATTGATAGTATGACATCTGCAAAGAAAATAATTCACAACAAGAAGCTTGCAAACAAATTTGGAGCTTTCTAAAGGTGATGACAACAACTACACTCAGAGGTAATAGGGAAAGATGACAGACAGCAGATTTCAAGGATGAATTTAAAAGGTAAGTTTCGAGTATGAGAGGGATAAAGACAAATGAGAGAGGTTAATTGAAATGATGATCAGGCATGTTGCATGATTCCATATAACTGATCATGCGACCTCAGATTGGCCCCTAACCACTTAAAAATCAACAACTCACCCTTTTCTTTATCGATGCCAAAAAAACATGATTTCGTAGCTCTTTCCATTTAAATTCTGGAAAATTTGTTACAGACTAGTCAGGTGAGTCCATAGCGAAAACAACCTATTTTCCATTAATTTCACTATGGACTCAGGAAAAAATAGATAGGTGGCCTAAACCAAAATTTGAACCAATGTATGGAGATTTTTGGTGGATTTTTATGGATTTGACCATGATGACATGACAAGTGGGACTCGTCAAACTTAAGATTATGACCAATTCACAAAATTTTAACAATTTCATGAATTAATTTGCCAATACAATAAAACCTATGCCTAAAGACCTTCCTAATAAAAATGAAATTTTATTGGTGATAATATATGCCAACAGATTTCTCCACCTACAGCATGAGAAATTTTCATGTCTCCTTGTCTCTAGGCTTTATCGCAATCCATAGTTTGATCCAGGGATTACTAGGTCATAATCGAGACACCACCCTCCAGTATTTACTGTATATCCTTCCATTCACTAATAGTATTCCTAGGCCTAATCAAGGAAATCCACCTCTAAGTTTTACCGTATATCCTGCCATTCACTAGTTGAAGATTCCCAGGCCCACCAAGGTGCACAATACATGTCTTTACTACAACCTACAATCTAGTTCATGGGTTACTAGGCCAATGGATTTACCGCAATCTAAAATCTGGTTCAAGGATTACTAGGGCATGTGTTATTTCATTCAAATAACCACCTCACTAAATTTTGAATCCATCCGGAAATCCAACTTAACCAAAACATGAGAACCCCATCACACCATGGCTATCCAAAAATAGCAAGGCAAGGCTGAAGAACACTATCACACCTAGCTAAACCAATGCCAATTACAGCAAGAGACCTAATAACACACATGCATAACCTTGCATACCAAACCTTGCAAGGAAATCACACATTCAAATCCATACTCGCAATCAAACTCATTGTATTGTTGAATCCTTAGTTAAACTGAGAGGGGGGGTGAATCAGTTTAACACATACATAAGCTTTTTAAATTTTTCATCAAACTTATTTACAACTTAATTTTACAAGCAACTTTAATATGTGAACAATCTTAATATGTTGCAGCAAGTATTAAATTAATGTGACACCAAACTTATTATGAGAGCAACAAACATTAAGCAGATCGGGTAGATCATATCAACACATAGAAAACACACACAGAGATAGCAGATATAAGTAGAAACCCATAAAGGGAGAAAACCACATCTCATTATTGTTGTGATGCAAAGGCAAGCTCCAACTCCCTCTCACCACTTTTTTTTTGCAGGCACCAACCTACAGGAGGCTCCAACCTCAGTCGGATACAACTGACAACTATCAAGCTTCAACTTGATAGGGAAGCTCCAACTTCCTCAATTTATCAAAAGAAAATATTTGTTGATTTACCTCAGATGTCAGCTCTGTTCTGTAGCATCTCTTTCTACTTCTCTCTTCCTTATCTTCTCTGCCTCAATTTTTCCATACTCTGCATTCTCTCTCCTCACTCTCTAACTCCTATGCATATCAAGGTGATATCATTTATAGAGATTTCCTTATGACTGTTTTTATTCCTCAGGGACTTTGAAATGGATATCCATACCTCTTAGCCCTCTGCCTTCTCATTTCTTTTCCAGCTCACTCAGAAAATATATATATATATAGTTGTATGTACTAAATTTAATATTACAGTGGGAATTTTGTTTTCTTCCGGAGACTTGCCAATGCATCACAAACAATATAAACCAATCAAAAACGTATACATTCAGTTACAATGAGGATTACAAATCAAATTATTCAGTTTTGGAACACTGTGTTTGTCTTTTCTGTGACTATGCTTGTCACTTTCGGCTCTGTTTGATCTCCTATTCACTATCGCAGTGTAACTGCCATATATATGTAATTGCGCATTTCATATATCGCAATTCAACTCTCGGCATGATAATGAAGTGGTTTTAACATATAAACTGCCCATTTATGTAATGAAAATCAACTCACGGAGAACTTAAATAAAAAAATTTAATACTTAAAATGCCCTTTCGGGCCCACTCGTCGAGCTTGCTTTATTCTCCGATGCGATGAGTCACCTCCTGAATTCTTCCAATTGCAATTAATCGCAATCACAACTTCTAGTTGTGAGTTCCGATGCTCCGATGTTCTGATGGTATGTTTTCCTCTGATACAATCAGTTACTGTACACTTCACTGCGTCGATGCGATGGGTTACTGTAGACCCCACTGTGTTTTTCTTTAGATCCAACGGTTGCACTCTTCAATGATCCGACGGTTGCGATTGAATCGCACCATCGCGATTTCAACATTCAATAGATTGTTCGATTGCACTTTACTTTTGATACGATAACTTGCTCCGATGCACTTTGAGGCAGAATTCAAACAAATATAGGTCTCACAGTTTATAAGTGAATCGAGTCTGCTTCCGTCAGAGCTTTTGCTAATATGTTCCTCTGCCATTAGTTTCTCTGATGTGATACTCGAGGGTCCCATCATGTGGTACTTCATTTGTTTTGATTCGAATGATAGAGCGCTACATATAAAAATATATATGCTTTGGTCCTTTGTAAATAAAGCACAACATATATAAAGCGTTGCATATATATAAACTTTCTGTTTCAGCTTTAATGTATCCTCCAGCTTGGGTTATGATTCTCGGAATTTTATGTAGGGGGTCCCACTCTACACACCCAATATCTTCCGTCAGCATTATATTAAGTCTTGGACTTAGACTTAAGCCCAGCACTAGTATATATATATATATATATATATAGTCTCTCAGGTTCCATAGTTTGATTAGTACTTCCGCTCCCAGTAAAGTCTTAGCCATGTAACATATTAACATTGCAATAGGTATCAAACCCCGACTTCATGTAAAAGCTCTCAGGCCCATAGCATACTATTATATGTTGACCATCATATGTACCACTCCTTTGGTGATTTTCATATAATATATGGACATATATAACGACCCCGTTCAATCTATTTTGAACCTTACAATAAACCCATGCATTTAACTTACATGTGAACACTTTACCATGTAATTCAACCTGCATTCGCCCCATCATATATATCAACATATATTAATATCCGTTATAGCCTCCGCCTATTTATTAACTTTCATAACACAGAATACACAGTCATTCGCATAATACTTTGGCTCTGCAACTATGAATGTAGGACCCACATCCTTGGTTCTCTTCCCCACACCTTCTCCTTTGATCGGACGGTCAATCTGTTCTCATGCACCAACTGAGCTTTGGACCCCCATCCAATGGACGACGTGCAATATCGCGCAACTTATATGATCGTCACATAATTCTCCAAAATCACGCGAAAAAAGTTGTATTTGGAAACCGCTTTAGGACACATGGCCATCAATGACATATATCACGTTCATTTTGAGAAATCCACTTACCATTTTTGACACCGCGCGATACTTCCTGTTTACTTGCCTCTGGTTTTACTGTTCACACTTAGGGTCCCGCTTTCATTCATTGTTCCGCTTCAATAAAAACTTCGCGCCTTCATTATATACATGTACATATAAGCTCTATTCAAACTATAATATATAAACCCTTCTTGACTTCGTTATATACCTTTCTTCGGCCCTTTGATATATATGAACCCTGTTTCATTGCTATTTTAATATGACGCTATCATAAGGTTTAACACCTGACTGTATTATATTTTTATTGAAAAATGCTTAGTTCCATTACCCTCAGGGTTCCATCTCTGCTTGATCATTTCACTGTTTGTTAACGGCTCTGCCTCTGTATTCTCTGTCTCCACCTTTGCTGCTCGATCGTTTCATCTCTGCCACTGTATTCTCTGTCTCTGCCTTTGTTGCTCTGCCTCCTCTGGTTTTGCTTCCTTTCTCTGTCTCTGCGTCCTCTGTTGTTCGACCATTTCTATGTTGTCTCCTTTGCACTGCTTTGCTTATCTTTTTGCTTATGCTGTTGTCCTTTTCCATCAATGACAACACTTCTAAGAGTCTCCCCCTTTGGCATTGATGGCAATATGCTTCCTCTGATTTCCTTTTAGGACTCTTTCTTCTGTTTCTTGCTCTTCCTCCCCCTTTGACATAAATGGCAAGGGGTTACTCATTTCCATGTTGCTTTTAAATCTTGTCCATGTTGCTCTGATCTTGAGGACCTGTTTCTTGCTTTCCTTGCTAACTGATCTCCCCCTAGAATGATATTTTCGTTCCTGTTCTCCCCCTGAACTGATGCTTTCTTTTCATGTTAGAGAGAAGCATCTACAGATACTACCCCTAGTCTATCTCTCAAATAGTCAAATGGTTCTCTAGCAAGAGTTTTGGTAAATATATCTGCTATTTTTTCTTTTGTTGGAACATACTCCAGCTTCACTACCTTCTAAGCTACTTGTTCTCGGAGAAAATGATACTTGATTGGGATATGTTTAGTTTTTGAATGAAGCATAGGGTTTTTTGATATTCTTATAGCACTAGTAATATCACATTTGATAGAGATAGGTTCATCAATGCTTACCTTCATGTCTTGGAGGGTTTGCTTCATCCACATGACTTGTGTGCAGTATGCTGCTGCTGCTATGTATTCTGCTTCTGTTGTAGATAGAGAAATATATGTTTGTTTCTTGCTTAGCCATGCCACCAGACTTTCTCCTAGATAGAATGCACCTCCACTTTTTCTTTTCCTGTCATCCACACAGCTGGCCCAATTTTCATCTGTGTATGCTGTAAAAGTGAAGCTTTTTCCTTTTGGATACCATAGCCCAAACTGTATTTTTCCTTGTAGATATCTAAATATTCTTTTGACTGCTAGAAGATGATTTTTCTTTGGTGCTGCTTGATATCTAGCCACAAGTCCTACTGCTAGCATGATGTCTAGTCTTAATGATATCAGGTACAGCAGACTTGCTTTCATGGATCTGTAGAGTCTTTGATCTATATCAGCAAATCCATCATCAGCACATAGCTTGCATCCCGTGATCATGGGAGTTGACACAGGTTTACAGTCTTCCATTTTGAACTTTTTCAACATCTCTTTTAAGTATTTTTCATGTGAGATGAATGTACCTGTGTTCTTTTGCTAAATTTGAAGTCCTAAGTAGAAGGTGAGCTCTCCAATCATAGACATCTCAAACTCTGATTTCATCTCTTCAGCAAATCCTTTTGCTAGCTTATCTTTGTTACTTCCAAACATAATGTCATCAACATATACTACAACAATCAGGAGTTGATTTCCATGGGCTTTTATGTATATATTGATGTCTACTCCTCCTCTTTTAAAGCCTTGTTTTTGCAAGTACTTATCCAGCCTTGAGTACCAAGCACGAGGAGCTTGTTTTAGTCCATATAGAGCCTTCTTTAGTCTGCACACATAGTCTTCTTGTCTGTTAAAGACAAACCTTTTGGTTGTTCCATGTAGACTTCTTCTTCTAGATCTCCATTCAGAAATGCAGATTTCACATCCATTTGATATACCTTGAAGTCTTGGTAGCATGCAAAGGCCAGAAACATTCTGATAGCTTCCATTCTGGCTACAGGGGAAAATGTTTCATCGTAATCAAGTCCTTCGATTTGTGAATATCCTTTGCAAACAAGTCTGGCTTTATTCCTAATTACCTGTCCTTGCTCATTCATTTTATTTTTGAATACCCATTTTGAGCCTATGACATTTTTCTCAGTGGGTCTAGGAACTAATTCCCAGGTATTTTTCTTCTCAATTTGGTCCAATTCTTCATTCATAGCATTCACCCAATTCTTGTCCTTGCTAGCTTCTTCAAACTTCTTTGGCTCTATTTGTGATAACATGGCTATGTATACCTCTTCTCTTTGTTCAGTTAGTTGCCTTCTTGTTTGGACCCCTACTCTCTTATCTCCAATGATCTGATCTTCTGGATGGTTCTTTTGAGTGTATCTTGAGGGGGCTTTCGAGCTCAGTTCAGCATCTTCTGTTGTCTTGAATTTTTCATCATCATCTTGGTTTTCTTCTTCATGATTGTTTGAAGGATTGCTGTAGTCTGTACTTCTTGTCTTGTTTGGAAGTTCTTCATCAAATCTTACATCAATGCTTTCTACAATTTTTTGAAAAGTCTTGTTGTAGCACCTGTACCCTTTACTCTTGGATGCATATCCCAGCAATATCCCTTCACATGCTCTTGCATCAAACTTCCCCAGATTTTCATCATTATTCTTTATGTAACACTTGCTTCCAAAGACTCTAAAGTGCTTGATTGAATCTGGTTTACTATGCCATAGTTCATAGGGAGTCTTGTCACTGCTTGGCCTTAAATGAGCTTTGTTCAGGATATGCATGGCTATGTGTACTACTTATGTTGGCAATATGATGCAGAGTGTTGTCCTTGATGGAAACCCACTTGATGGAGATGATGGAAACCTACTTAATGAAGGTGTTCTTGATGCTTGATGAGTTTATTAATGATGTAAATATGATGTTCTACAAGTAGCTCAGAAGTACCAGAGAAAGAAATATCAGTAAGGGCCAGAACAATGATGAAAAGTGTGTGTCACAAAGCATACGCGGGTTTGTTTAGGAGAAGTAGCGTATGCACGCGGAAAAGTACGTGCTAAGTCGCATATGCCTAATTGCGCTCTAAATTTGTAAAACCAAGGGTTCTTACCATGGTATTGACCCATTGTATTGAGCGCTAGATTATCTATTTGATCCCGTCCAGGAATACCATTTGAAGTTGTATGGTTTTGGATCATGGTATTGTCAAAGGCTAGATCTATTTAAGGAGAAGAAATTCATTGTGCAAGGGGTGTGCAAGTGTCTGGGCTTTAATGAATACCTCACTCTGAATTTTATCTGTATGGTTGAACTCTGTTCTTAATCAATAGATCTGAATCTGTGATGCACCTATGAATATGATGAAGGGTCAAAATCTCTAGATCTGGAATTGATGAATCTCTAAGATGATTTGAAAAGAAGTATTGAAGACCTGGCGCAAATCTGTTGAAGAAATTGAAGAAATCTGGGTAAGTTCATAAATCTGAACTGTTCTGCAAAAAAATTATCTTTTATAGATCTATACGCAGGTTCTTTTCATAAAAAGCGCGTGTATACGTGGATATTTTTACACAAAGGCGCGTATGGGAAGTTAGGGTTATTATGGAAAAATGCACAGATGTATACGCGGGTGAGCTTCATGAAAAGCGCGTATATACACGGGTCTGATTAAATAAAAGCGCGTATGGTATCTGATCTAATGGTTGATCAAGGTTGAATGTGTTTCTGCATATCTATTCTGAAGTCTGGGTAATCTCTGATATTCTGGTTACAGTGGTTTTACTGTTCTGTTGGAAGCAATGGTCAAAGTATGTTTGTTGATAAATGAAGGGTTGTGTTGAAGCTGTTTGATCCAGTTTGAAAATTGATGAAACGTGGTCTGCAGTGGTGCTGAAGGTTGAAGCCTTCAGTCAGGGGGGTGTAGCTCCCTTCCAGGTGAGGCTGGTAAACGAGAGCAGGGGGTTGTAGCTCCCTTCCAGGAGAGGCTGGTAAACGAGAGCAGAGGGTTGTAGCTCCCTTCCAGGTGAGGCTGGTAAACGAGAGAAGGTTGTAGCCTTCTGCAGGTGGGTGCCTGCGTGCTGGTATGAGTCTGCGCCAGTACATGGTTGTATGATGTTTTCTCTATAATAAAATATTGAAGGCTGAGACAACGGCAGCGGTGGTTTTCTCCCGACTTGGGTTTCCACCTAAAATCCTGGTGTTCATGTGTGTTGCTTATGTGTGATGGTTTATTCTGTTATTATTGCACATGCTTATTGTTAAATAAACATAAGATGAATGAATGTTGCAAAGATCTAAGTTAAGAAATATCTGCATATTAAGATCTCTGTGCATACACATGTTTTATTAAGGATATCCGCGTGTATACGCGAGTTGGCTTTAGGAAAGTAGCGTATGGGTTTTGAAGTAAGGAAAAGTAAAAATATTTGAGTTTTCCCTAAATACTGATTCACCCCCCCCTCTCAGTATTTTTCCCAACAATTGGTATCAGAGCAGGTCCTTCTGAAAAAGCTTAGCCGCTAGAAGGAAGATCAAGCAAGATGAGAAATCAAGATGGAACAGCATCAATCAAGCCTCCACTCTTTAATGGCAGCAATTTAATCTTCTGGAAAATAAGGATGAGATCCTATCTTCAGTCTATGGGAGCAAATGTATGGGCCATTTTTGAACAAGGATATCAATATCCTGCTGCAATACCAACAGATCCGACCGAAAAGAAGAATTATGAAATAAATGCAAAGGCAGTCAATGCTCTAACAGGAAGTCTAACTAAATCTGAATTTGTCAAAGTTATGCAGCTGAATACAGCAAAGGAGATATGGGACAAAATCATTCTAAGTTATGAAGGTGACGCAAAGGTAAAAAGTGCAAAACTTCAAACTCTCAGAATTGAATATGAAAACTTAAGGATGCATAGTGATGAGATTATTGCCAGTTTCTTTTTACGTCTTGATGATGTTGTAAATCGCATGAGAAGTCTGGGAGAAACAATATCCAAATCTACTTTGGTTGAGAAAATTTTAAGATCTCTAACAGCAAAATTTGAGTCAAAAGTTTCTTCTCTTGAAGAAAAACAGGATCTTCAAAATCTTATTGTGGTACAACTTCATGACATACTAACTGCATATGAAATGAGAAGAGGAGGACCATCTGAAGTCAAAGAGGCTATCTTTAGAGCTTCTACAAAAGGGAAATAAGTACAAGAAGCAGAAGGATCAGGATATATCTCAGAAGAAGATGAGGTAAATTTTGTAAAGAAAATCCAACTTGGCACAAGATGGTTCAGAGGTAAGCTTCCTTTCAAATGTTTTGAGTGTGGAAGAGTTGGTCATTGTGCTGCTAAGTGTCCTCATAAAGAAACACCTACAAAAGGGAAGGAAGTAGCAAGAAAGAATAAGAATCGGTTTAACACTAGAAAAAGTTACTATACTCATGAAGACAGTGATGGGTTATCTGACAGTGAGGAAGAATGTGAACAGGATCTTAGACTTCTCATGGCATTTGAATCTAAAGAAGAAAAGGATACTTTTTGGGATGCTCTAGAGGACAATGACTTTCTTGAAGAAAACAATCAACTTAAAATACGCTTAGAAGAATGTAAAATTCTCTTAGAAGAAAAGAAAATAACCATAGAGACTATGGAAAAGTAGTTTGAAGAAGCAAAGAAACACATTGAGAAATTAGAATGCGAAGTGGTAAGTCTAAGAAAAGACTCTGAGAAAGTTAAGACTCTAAATCTTAGATTTGCTAAAGGATCTGAAACCTTAGATGAAATTATCAAGGTACAACGTTCTCCTTTTATAAGGACAGGTCTTGGATATACCGGTGAATCTTCTCAGGCTTCAGCACCAAATTATCTAAAAGCAGATACAGCTGGTTTACAAAATTCTGCCACTCAGCAAGGGAATAAAGAATCATTGCAGGTAAAGCATGATCATCTCAATTCAAAGAACACTAACAGGAATGTCTTTCAAAGAAACACCAGTCAATAGGTAAATACAAGTAGAAGATTTCATGATCGCAGAAATTTCTTTTTCAATGGACAATGTTTCTCATGTCACAAATTTGGTCATAAAGTTGTTCAATGTGTTTCATATAAAACCATCATGACTAGAGAAGCAAGAAAGAAAAAAACTGATATTGACACAAAGAATAATACCTATAACAACTTTTCTCCTCTTCTAAGAGAAGTTGAATGTGCTTATTGCAATAACTTTGGGCATGAAGAATGTGAGTGCAGGAGCAAATTTCAGTCAAAAGAGCATTTTCCTCAAGTTCCAAAGTATGGAAAAAGAAGGAATTACAGGTTGAAAATTGTGGCATAGCATTATTTGCAGAAGGAGAAGAAAATCAGTGGTACATTGATAGTGGATGCTCAAGACACATGACAGGTGACAAAAGCAAACTTGGTGCATACAGTGCTCTAGAAAAGGAAAAGAAAGTTACATTTGGAAATGATACTCCTGCTATAATTAAAGGAAAAGGGTCTGTGTTTCTAAAAGAAAAGGTGAAGGCTAATGATGTCATGTATGTGGATGGATTAAGGCATAACTTGTTAAGTGTAAGTCAAATGTGTGATCAAGGAACTGAAGTTGTATTTAGTTCAAAAGAATGTGTGGTTCGTGATCTTGATACAGGAAAAATTATTATAAAAGGAAAAAGGACTCCAAGCAACTTGTATGTATTGAAGAATTGCAAAGAACAATGTTACTTGAGTAAATCTTCAGAAAACTGGCTATGGCATAGAAGGCTGGGGCATCTAAGCTTCTCTCAAATCAACAAGTCAAGAAGACTTAATGTTGTTCGTGGTCTTCCCAATATTACTCTACCTGAAAGTATCATATGCAAATCTTGCCAATTCGGTAAGCAGACCAGAGTGCAGTTTAATGCCAAGGAAGGATCATCAAGTAGGCCTCTTGAACTCATTCATACTGACATATGTGGGCCTGTGAAGAAAAAGTCACCTCGTGGTGAACAATACTATATCCTATTTATTGATGATTTCTCTAGAATGTGTTGGATTGGGTTGCTTAAACACAAAGATGAAGCATTTGAGAAATTTCAATCTTTCAAAGCACGAGTTGAGAATGAATTAGATCTGAAAATCAAGTGTCTTAGATCTGATCGAGGAGGAGAATATACATCAAATGAATTCCTTGATTTTTGTGAACAACATGGCATAAAAAGACAGTTTTCTGTAGCAGGCACTCCACAAAAAAATGGTGTAGCAGAAAGAATGAATAAAACAGTTCAACAAATGGCTAGGGCTATGCTTGATGATTCTGGAACCCCTGACACATTTTGGGGAGAAGCAGCACATACAGCGGTGAATATTCTTAACAAGGCACATGTTCGAGTAAATAGTGATAAAACTCCATATGAACTTTGGTATGGTAATCCTCCCACTGTGAAGCACTTCAAAGTTTTTGGAAGCAGATGCTTTATCAAAAATAATGATGAAAAACTTGGCAAATTTGAACCTAGAGCAGATGAAGGAATACTTCTTGGTTACTCCTCTAGGAGTAGGGCATATAAATGTTACAATAAAAGACTTAGGAAAATTTTTGAATGTATTGATGTTGTTATTGATGAGTCTCCTACAGTCCCAAAAGAATAAAAACAAACAACAAATGAAGATGATGATGACATATGTCCTTCTACATCAAACAGCAATGATACAGACAGTGAACTCAATGAAGAACCTGGAGATAATTTATCTGAAAAAGCTCCATCCAGATATGTTCAAAATAATCATCCAGAATATCAAATTTTGGGAGATAAGGAAGCAGGTGTACAAACAAGAAGGACTCTTGTGGGATCTTCTAGCTATCTGGCATTTCTATCCACTATTGAGCCACACAATGTTAATCAAGCAAGAAAAGATGAATGTTGGATTCAAGCCATGAATGAAGAACTTGATCAAATTGAAAAGAATCACACTTGGGAATTAGTACCAAGACCTCATGACAAAAATGGCATTGGTACTAAATGGATATTCAAATATAAGTCAAATGAGAATGGGGATGTCATAAGAAATAAAGCTAGACTTGTTTGCAAGGGGTATACTCAACAAGAAGGTATAGACTTTGAAGAAACTTTTGCTCTAGTTGCTAGACTTGAAGCCATAAGAATGTTTCTTGCTTTTTCAAGATTTCAACAAATCAAAGTGTATCAAATGGATGTTAAATCTGCTTTCCTCAATGGTGACCTAGAAGAAGAGGTTTACATAGAACAACCAGAAGGATTCATTTTGGGAAATGATGAAAAACTTGTTTGTAAACTTAAAAAGGCTCTATATGGTCTCAAACAAGCTCCAAGGGCATGGTATTATCGTCTTGACAAATATCTTCATCAACAAGGATTTTCAAAGGGGTCTGCTGATAGAAACTTATACACAAAAACTGAAAATGATAAACTTTTGATTGTGATTGTATATGTTGATGATATCATCCTTGGAAGTAATGAAGAGTCTATGAGTCAGAAATTTTCTTCTGTTATGCAGCAAGAATTTGAAATGTCTTTACTTTGGGAACTAACATTCTTTCTTGGCTTGCAAGTGCATCAAACTACAGATGGCATATTCTTATCACAAGAAAAATATCTTAAGAAAATTTTGAAGAAGTATGGCATGGAAGAGTGCAAACCTGTGAGTACACCAATGATAACCGGATGTAATCTCAGTTCTCATGATGATTCTCCCATGGTGAATCAACCAGAATACAGATCTATGATAGGAAGTCTACTTTATCTCACTGGGACTAGACCAGACATTATGCATGCAGTTGGTATTGTTGGACGATTCCAAGCTAATCCAAAAGATTCTCATCTTCAGGCAGTCAAAAGAATATTCAAATATCTACAAGGAACTCAAGACTTTGGACTATGGTATCCAAAGAATGCTGATCTAACTCTTCATTCTTACACTGATGCAGATTGGGTTGGAAATGTTGATGATCGGAAAAGCACTAGTCGTGGTGCTTTCTATATGGGGTCCTGGTTAGTATCTTGGTTCAGAAAGAAGAAAAATTATATTGCCTTATCTACAGCAGAAGCAGAATATGTGGCTGTCGCGTCTTGTTGCACTCAACTCCTTTGGATGATGCAAACCTTACAAGATTTTCAAATCAAATATACACCTCCTATCTCCATTATGTGTGATAACACAAGCGCCATCAGTATCTCAAAGAATCATGTTATGCATTCTAAGACCAAGCACACTCCCATCAAGTATCACTTCTTACAAGAACAAGTGCTTGAACAAAAAGTGAAATTGGAGTATGTTCCCTCCAAAGAACAAGTTGTTGATATATTTACCAAACCTCTGCCCAGGGAAGCATTTGAATATCTCAGACAGAAGCTGGGAGTAGTCTCTGTTGTGCAGAAAATCAGAGTTGCTTAATTTCAGAAGATTAAATAGAATACGTGGGTTTCATAAAAGATAGTCGCGTATATACGCGAGTTCATACAAAGGAAACCACGTATGGGTGGTCGCTGACAATTTTTTCGGGGTCAGCATTTCTTCAGCACAAGCTGTAGTGCTGTTTGGTTTCTCTGATGCTAGTTGGTGCCTCTGGTGGTGTTTCAGCTCTTATATTTCTGTTTCATTCTCTGTTATTGGGTGAAGATGCCTTGATTTTCTTGTTGTTGAAAGTGTTCAGGATGCACAAGCTAAGGGGGAGATGAAGGAGTAAATTGTTTTACAGGTTCAGGTGGAGCATTAGCCTTGCTAAGTATAATGCATTGTTGGCATTATGATGATTCTGAAATATGAGCTCTTCTTTGAGGTCCTTTTGGTATTTGTTACAAAAGTTCATATTTTTAATTGGTTGAAAAGGTCATGTTGAGACCCATGATGTAAATTTGTAATATTCAGTCATGTAAGGACTTGTTCAAATTTGTAAACCCACTTGGTTGGGTAGTTGAGTCAAAATTGTGTAAATCCACTTGGTTGGATCTTTGATGTAAGTATGAGTCCTTGGTGATAGGAAGGTCATAGAGTCATGTACTTCATTGAAAAATATGTTTGAAGATTCAGCATGAACTCAGGGGGAGCATGGAAACTTCAGTGCACATCAGATCTACAGCGCTCTTCTATCTATATGAGGAGAAAACAACCTTGTGTTGATTTTGATCCGCCCTTTGCCCTTGATGTCAAAGGGGGGGAGTGACATGGTGTTTGAATAGGGGGAGAATATCATTACGCTTAATGTATCTATCTGTTGATCGTGATCAAACACCATCGTGGTTGCCATCAAGTCCAAAGGGGGAGATTGTTGGCAATATGATGCAGAGTGTTGTCCTTGATGGCAACCCACTTGATGGAGATGATGGCAACCTACTTAATGAAGTTGTTCTTGATGCTTGATGAGTTTATTAATGATGTAAATTTGATGTTCTACAAGTAGCTCAGAAGTACCAGAGAAATAAATATCAGTAAGGGCCAGAACAATGATGAAAAGTGTGTGTCACAAAGCATACGTGGGTTTGTTTAGGAGAAGTAGCGTATGCACGCGGAAAAGTACGTGCTAAGTCGTGTATGCCTAATTGCGCTCCAAATTTGTAAAACCAAGGGTTCTTACCATGGTATTGACCCATTGTATTGAGCGTTGGATTATCTATTTGATCCCGTCCAGGAATACCATTGGAATTTGTATGGTTTTGGCTCATGGTATTGTCAAAGGCTAGATCTATTTAAGGAGAAGAAATTCATTGTGCAAGGGGTGTGCAAGTGTCTGGGCTTTAATGAATACCTCACTCTGAAGTTTATATGTATGGTTGAACTCTATTCTTAATCAATAGATCTGAATCTGTGATGCACCTATGCATATGATGAAGGGTTAAAATCTCTAGATCTAGAATTGATGAATCTCTAAGATGATCTGAAAAGAAGTATTGAAGACCTGGCGCAAATCTGTTGAAGAAATTGAAGAAATCTGGGTAAGTGCATAGATCTGAACTGTTCTGCAAAAATTATCTTTTATAGATCTATACGCAGTTTCTTTTCATAAAAAGTGCGTGTATACGTGGATTTGTTGAAACAAAGGCGCGTATGGGAAGTTAGGGTTATTCTGGAAAAATGCACAGATGTATACGCGGGTTAGCTTCATGAAAAGCACATATATACGCAGGTCTGATTAAATAAAAGCGCGTATGGTATCTGATCTAATGGTTGATCAAGGTTGAATGTGTTCCTGCATATCTATTCTGAAGTCTGGGTAATCTCTGATATTCTGGTTGTTTTACTGTTCTGTTGGAAGCAATGGTCAAAGTATGTTTGTTGATTAATGAAGGGTTGTGTTGACGTTGTTTGATCCAGTTTGAAAATTAATGAAATGTGGTCTGCAGTGGTGCTGAAGGTTGAAGCCTTCAGTCAGGGGGTTGTAGCTCCCTTCCAGGTGAGGCTGGTAAACGAGAGCAGGAGGTTGTAGCTCCCTTCCAGGAGATGCCGGTAAACGAGAGCAGGGGGTTGAAGCTCCCTTCCAGGAGAGGCTGGTAAACGAGAGAAGGTTGTAGCCTTCTGCAGGTGGGTGCCTGCGTGCTGGTATGAGTCTGCGCCAGTACATGGTTGTATGATGTTTTCTCTATAATAAAATATTGAAGGCTGAGACAACGGCAGCGGTGGTTTTCTCCCGACTTGGGTTTCCACCTAAAATCCTGGTGTTCATGTGTGTTGCTTATGTGTGATGGTTTATTCTATTTTAACTGCACATGCTTACTGTTAAATAAACATCAGATGAATGAATGTTGCAAAGATCTAAGTTAAGAAATATCTGCATAATAAGATCTATGTGAATACGCATGTTTTATTAAGGATAGTCACGTGTATACGCGATTTGGCTTCAGGAAAGTCGCGTATGAGTTTTGAAGTAAGGAAAAGTAAAAATATTTGAGTTTGCCCTAAATACTGATTCACCCCCTCGCCCGCCCCCCCCCCCCCCCCCTCTCAGTATTTTTCACAACAACTTATGCCCAGAAGGTTTGAGGAATATTACTCTCTTGCATCATGGCTCTAGAAATTTGTTGTACAAACCTGTTTTGTCTCTCTGCTACTCCATTCTGTTGAGGTGTCCCTGCAATAGTAAATTTTTGCTTTATCCCATGTTCATTGCATAGGTCTGCAAATTCATAATCTGTGAATTTACCTCCTCTGTCTGATCTAATGCATTTTAGCTTTCATCCTGTTTGATTTTCTGCTAATTCTTTGAATATCTTGAATTTGTCCAGAGCTTCCAATTTATTCTTGAGGAATGCAACCCATGTCATTCTACAGAAATCATCTATTATCAGCATGAAGTAGGATTCTTCACTTGGTGTTTTAGTTCTTTCGGGTCCACACAGGTCCATGTGCACAAGCTGGAGTGGTCTTCTTGTTGATAACTCATCTTTGGCCTTAAAGGATGTGCGGGTCTGTTTGCCCAATTGACAAGATTTGCATACGATATTAGAGGGCCTTTTTATTTCTGGCATGTCTCTGACAGCTTTCTTCTTGCTCAGTCTGATGATATGATCGAAGTTGAGATGTCCCAATCTCCTATGCCATAACCATGACTCCTTAAGTTTGCTAAGGTGGCATGTTTCATCTTCCTCTTTCACTATGTAAACATTACTCTCTGTTCGAACACCTTTGAGCAGAGTCTTTCCTGTGGTGCTTGATCTGACTTCATAGTCTTGTGCTCTAAAAATAACTTCACACCCTTTATCACACAGTTGACTGACACTCAGCAAATTTTCTTTCAGCCCATCTACAAATAGTACATCTTGGGCATTTCCTCTGCCATTATCTAAGCTGACTGAGCCTTTTCCTTTGATTTTTCCTGATTTATCATTGCCAAAAGTAACATTACCAGATTTATTTTCATCAAAAGTTATAAATTTTCTTCTGTCTCCAGTCATATGTTTTGAGCAGCCACTGTCCAAATACCATTGGCTTTTCAGGTCTTGAGCAGTTAGATCCAGGTCACATTTGTTCACCTTATTTTTCCACTGGAAGCATCCTTTTGTTTGGTATCTTTTGTGGGATGATGAACCACATCCTCTTAGAGGAAATTTGGAAGGCATATGTCCAATTTTATTGCATACACGACATTTGATCATAATTTTCGTAGAATTGTGAGTATGAGCAAAATTTCTTTGATTCATAAACCTCCTTGAGGTGTTGAACATCAATCTTTGTCCATATTTTCTGCACTTAATGATTTTATGGCCAAATTCCTTACAATAAAAACAGTAACCATAGAAACAATTTGCATACCTGATGTGAGGTTGTCTTCTCCATTTGTTTGCTTGAGACAGTCTCTTCACTGTTTGCATCTTTTTCTGGTTTGAATTACTCCTCCTTGTATGACAGTATGCAGCAATGTGTCCTAGCTTGTGGTAGGCATAACAGGTGGCATTTTTCATAGGAGGGAAGAACCTCCTTTGATGGCTTCCAAATTTGACATACTCAGGGGTATATGAGCCTTTTTCTGTTGTCTAAGTATTAATTTCATTCTTAGTTATTAGAGGTTTCTTCTAGTTTCTGTCTCCCTCATTACATGTTTCTTCTTTTGTAGGATTTATTTGAGCTGCTTCATCAGCCTTCTTTGCTTTTACAAAAATAATATTTTTGTTTTCTTTTTCTTTGCTTTTACTTGATTCTCCTTCATAGCCTATTCTAGTTTTCATCAGAGGAGATCTTTGAGCATCCAGAATTTCGTTCAACTTACCAGAGCTTGTTGTTTGAGAAGAATTTATAGACACTTTCCTTTGAGCATTTTCTAATTTCTTCCTCAGACATACTACGTCTTCTTCCAACTTCTCTTGTTCCTGAGTTTTATCCTTGATTTGCTTAAGTAACATGTCTTCTATCTTCTTGGCTTCTTCAAGCTCTACCTTCAGCTGCATGAGGACTTCTAAATTTTTCTCTTCTCTTACATACTTGAGGAGAATGTCCTTTTGTTTTCTGCACTTCAGTTTGAGTCTGTCAATCTCCTCCAAGGCACTTCTTAGCTCCCCCTCAAGGTCAAATTCACCTTCTTCTTCATCTTCTAGAAGGAGTCCTTCAAATTCTTCTATGGCTATCAATAAAAATTCATAGGTTCCTTCTTCACTTGAGGGTTCATCTGAGTCTTCAGATGCACTGCTATCTTGTTGAACATGGTAAGATTTTATATTGAATTTCTTTCCTTTTTGCCAGTTCTTCGATGAAGTTTTCTCTGATTCATGAGCATGATTCCTTGCTTTCTTATGAGGACACTTAGCAGCATAGTGTCCAACTCTTCCACAATTAAAGCATTTGAATGGAAGTTTACCTTTATATTTACCTAAGCCTCTGTCCATTTTCTTGACAAACTTGGCCTCTTCTTCATCAGAGCAAGAACATATATCTTCCTCTTCTTCTTTCTTATTTTCTGTTTTAAAAGTTGCCTCCCTCGTACTTGGCTTCTTCTATGGGAGTCTCATCTCATAGGCTGTTATATTTCCAAGTAACTAGTTCATGGTCAAGGTTTCCCAATCAGTTGTTTCTTCTATTGCAGACACCTTAGGGTTAAAACTAGGTGGAAGCGATCTTAGAATATTTTGTACAATTACACTTTCTGGTATGGTTTCTCCAAGGGCTTTCATATTGTTAACAATTTCTGCAACTCTTAAGAAGAAGCTGCCAACATCTTCATCATCATTCATTTTTAAATTTTCAAACTGAGCTCTATATACTTGAAGTTTTGTAGTCTTTACCTTTTCATTTCCCTCATGGATGTTTTCAAGAGTATCCCACATATCTTTGGCGGCCTTGTTGTGCATTATTTTGATAAATTCAACCTCACAAAGTCCACTTAATATTGCATTCATGGCCTTTGCATTTGCTACAAATTCTTATTTAGCTTCTCTCTCTGGTTCAGTTGCCTTTGGGGCATATCCAAATTCGACAACAGCCCAAACCTCTATTCCTAGAGACATTATGTATGCTCTCATTCTGATTTTCCAGAAGGCATAATTAGCATCGGTGAAAAAAGGGGCTTTATTGGTTGAGCTTCCTTCTTGACTAGCCATCCTAGGGGCCTAGGATCTCCTTTCAGTGGTTAAACTGGTACAAAAGGAACTTGGCTCTGATACCAAATGTTGAATCCTTAGTTAAACTGAGAGGGGGGGTGGGGTGAATCAGTTTAACACATAAATAAGCTTTTTAAATTTTTCATAAAACTTATTTACAGCTTAATTTTACAACCAACTTTAATATGTGAACAGTCTTAATATGTTGCAGCAAGTATTAAATTAATGTGACACCAAAATTATTATGAGAGCAGCAAACATTAAGCAAATCGGGTAGATCATATCAACACATAGACAACACACACAGAGACAGCAGATATAATTGGAAACCCATAAAGGGAGAAAACCACATCTCATTATTGTTGTGATGCAAAGGCAAGCTCCAACTCCCTCTCACCACTATTTTTCTACAGGCACCAACCTACAGGATGCTTCAACATCAGTCAGCTACAAATGACAACTGTCAAGCTTCAACTTGATAGGGAAGCTCCAACTTCCTCAATTTATCAAAAGAAAATATTTGTTAATTTACCTTAGATGTCAACTCTGTTCTGTAGCATCTCTTTCTACTTCTCTCTTCCTTATCTTCTCTGCCTCAATTTTTCCATACTCTGCATTCTCTCTCCTCACTCTCTAACTCCTATGCATATCAAGGTGATATCATTTATAGAGATTTCCTTATGACTGTTTGTATTCCTCAGGGAATTTGAAATGGATAGCCATACCTCTTAGCCCTCTGCCTTCTCATTTATTTTCCATCTCACTCAGAGAAAAAAAAAAAATATATATATATATATATATATATATATATATATATATATAGTTGTATGTACTAAACTTAATATTACAGTGGGAATTTTGTTTTCTTCCGGAGACTTGCCAATGCATCACAAACAATATAAACCAATCAAAAACATATACATTCAGTTATAGTGAGGATTACAAATCAACTTATTTAGTTTTGGATCACTGTGTTTGTCTTTTCTATGACTGTGTTTGTCCATTTCGGCTCTGTTTGATCTCCTGTTCATTGTCACAGTGTAACTGCCATATATATGTAACTGCGTGTTTCATATATCTCAATTCAACTCTCGGCATGATGATGAAGTGGTTTTAACATATAAACTGCCAATTTATGTAACGCAAATCAACTCGCGAAGAAATTAAATAAAAACTTTTTAATACTTAAAATTCCCTTTCGGGCCCACTCACCGAGCTTGCTTTATTCTTCGATGTGATGAGTCACCTCCTGAATTCTTCCGATTGCAATTAATTGCAATCGCAACTTCTAGTTGTGAGTTCCGATGCTCCGATGTTCCGATGGTTTGTTTTCCTCCGATGCGATCAGTTACTGTACACTTCACTGCGCCGATGTAATGGGTTACTGTAGACCCCACTCTATTTTTCTTTAGATCCAATGGTTGCACTCTTCAAAGATCCGACGGTTGTGATTGAATCTCACCATCGTGATCGCAACATTCAACAGATTGTTCAATTTCACTTTACTTTCGATGCGATAACTTGCTCCGATGCGCTTTGAGGTGGAATTCAAACAAATATAGGTCTCACAGTTTATAATTTAATCGGGTCCGCTTCCATCGGAACTTTTGTTAATATGTTCCTATGCCATTAGTTTCTCCGATGCGATACTCGAGGGTCCCACCATGTGGTACTTCATTTGTTTTGATTCGAATGATAGAGCGCTACATATAAAAATATATATGCTTTGGTCCTTTGTAAATAAAGCACAACATATATAAAGCGTTGCATATATATAAACTTTCCGCTTCAGCTTTAATGTATCCTCCAGCTTGGGTTATGATTCTCGGAATTTTATGTAGGGGGTCCCACTCTACACACCCAATATCTTTTGTCAGCATTATATTAAGTCTTGGACTTAGACTTAAATGATGCTAGTATATATATATATATATATATATATATATATATATATATATATATATATATATATATATATATATATATATATATATATATATATATAGTCTCTCGGGTTCCATAGTTTGATTAGTACTTCCGCTCCCAGTATAGTCTTAGCCATGTAACACATTAACATTGTGATAGGTATCAAACCCCGACTTCATGTAAAAGCGCTTGGGCCCACAGCGTACTACTATATCTTGACCATCATATGTACCACTCCTTTGGTGATTTTCATATAATATATGGACATATATAACGACCCCGTTCAATCTATTGTGAACCTTATAATAAACCCATGCATTTAACTTACATGTGAACACTTTACCATGTAATTCAACTTGCATTCGCCCCATCATATATATCAACATATATTAATATCCATTATAGCCTCCACCTATTTATTAAATTTCATAACACAGAATACACAGTCATTCGCATAATACTTTGGCTTCGCAGCTATGAATGTAGGACCCACATCCTTGGTTCTCTTCCCTGCACCTTCTCCTTTGATCGGACAATAAATCTATTCTCGCGCACCAACTGAGCTTTGGACCCCCATCCAACGGATGAAGCGCAATATCGCGCAAATTATATTCTCGTCACATAACTCTCCAAAATCACGCGAAAAAAGTGGTATTTGGAAACCGCTTTAGGACATGTGGCCATCAATGACATGTTCATTTTGAGAAATCCACTTACCATTTTTGACACCGCGCAATACTGCATGTTTACTTGCCTCTGGTTTTACTGTTCACACTTAGGGTTCCGCTTTCATTCATGGTTCTGCTTCAATAAAAACTTCGCGACTTCGTTATATACATATACATATAAGCTCTGTTCAAACTATAATATATAAACCCTTCTTGGTTTCGTTATATACCTTTCTTTAGCCCTTTGATATATATGAACCATGTTTCATTGTTATTTTAATATGACGCTATCATAAGGTTTAACACCTGACTGTATTATATTTTTATTGCAAAACGCTTGGTTCCATTACCCTAAGGGTTCTGTCTCTGCTTGATCATTTCACTATTTTTTAACGGCTCTGCCTCTATATTCTCTGTCTCCGCCTCTGTTGCTTGACCGTTTCATCTCTGCCTCTGTATTCTCTGTCTCTGCCTCTGCTGCTCTGCCTCCTTTGGTTCTGCTTCCTTTCTTTGTCTCTGCGTCCTCTGTTGTTCGACCATTTCTATGTTGTCTCCTTTACGCTGCTTTACTTATCTTTTTTCTTCTGCTATTTTCCTTTGCCATCAATGACAACACTTCTAACATGTATATGTTTGATCCCACTCTTCCTTTCTTGATCTTTACTTCCTCTTTACCTTATTTTCCTTTCTTGATCGAATGTTGAAGTGCTTCAAGAAAACTATAAGTGTCAAAGAGTGTGAGAGAGAGAGAATATAGAGAGAGATCCAAAACTAAATTGACAAAAGGTGCCAATTGATCCTCATAAAATTTTTTATTAATTAAGCATCTATTTTCTTCATTTTCCTTCTCACATGAAACCTGTGACCTTTCACCTTCCTTTTCTCCTAATTTCCATTATTTTCATAAATAAATTTCCAAAAAATCTAGTTTTCCTTTCCAAGTTCATTTTCCAATTTACTTAGCCATGATAAATCAAATGAACACCCACACTAGGATGTTTTGCGCAACATTCAGCTTGGAATAAGTTTCCCATAACCGTGGTTATTATTTTTCCTTTATTAAATTTTACTACATGGAATTTTCACTAGGTTTTTTAAAGAACCCTCCCCCTTGGGGGAACATCATCCTCAGTGTTCAATGACACCTATAACCAACAATACTGCTGAAAACAAAAAATACTGCCTATGGAGCATTATGACTTAGCTCATTTTAGTATTTAAAATGATCAACCTACTGAGAAGAAAACCAACATGACAACATAAAAACATGACAACCATAATGAAATGACACCCATACCACTTATTAGATCTTTATAACAGATCTCATGGTGGTATTTAAATCCATATACATATGTACATATACCAAAAAATCACATCAAACATATACCAAAACATCTATCAAGGACATTCGCTCAACCAATGAATAAATAAGGATACATAGCCCGCATTTGATCCACCATATCCCATGTAGCTTCATCAATCCCAAAGTGCTTCCACTTCACTTTAACATGCTCTATTCCTCATTTCCATAGCATGAGCACCTTTCTCTACAATTTACACTAAGGTTTCAGTTGGAATTCTCCATCTATCTCCACCTGTAATGCAGATCTGTCAATCATATGATCAACATCTTTAACATACTTGCTAAGCAATGACACATGGAAAACATCATGGAATTTCACTATCAGAGGAAGTGCAAGTCGATAGGCTACTATACCAATACTTTCAAGAATCTTGAAAGGTCCACAAAACCGAGGTGTCAGCTTGGCACACAATCCAATTCGCAAGGAGCTCTTCTTTTGCTTGATGTGAAAGTACACTTATTCCCCAACATGAAACTCCTTAGACATTTTTTTCCAATTTGCATAAATTTTATTCTTGTCCTGTGTTGCCTTTATATTATTTTTTATCACTCGATTTTCTTGTTCAATTTCTATTAACATGTCTGGTTTAATCAATACATTGTTCACAGGATCACTTCAACTAATTGGATTATTACAACTCTTCCCATACAGTACCTCAATCGGACTCATCCTCAGTGATTCCTGGTAACCATAGTTTTAGGCAAACTCAACCAACAGAAATTACTCCTCCCATCTCATATACTGATGCATCACATGCATGCTCAACATATCCTCCAATATCTTGTTGACCCTCTCAGACTGTCCATTTTTTTGTGGATGATAAGTTGTACTGAAGGCCAACTCTGTACCTAAACCTAAAAAAAACTCCTTCCAAAACTTGGAAGTGAACTTTTCATCTCTGTCTGACACAATATTCTTTGGAACACCATGCAATATGACCACATCTCTGATGAACACTTGTGCCAGATCACTAGTTTAATACATATTATTCATTGGAATGAAGTGTGCCACCTTAGTCAACATGTCCACCACAACCATTATGGAATCATGTTGTCTAGATGTCCTCAACAAACATGTAATGAAATCAATGGAAATGACCTCCCATTCCCACTCTGGAATCACAATTAGATGTAGTAGTCCACCTGGATTCTTACACTCTACCTTTATATACTCAAAATCAAAACATCTAGCCACAAACTCTGCCACATCCATCTTCAAATTCGACCAATTAAAAAACTTCTTTACTATCGTTAGTGTCTTTTGGTATCCTGGGTGACCTGAATACAGTTTTGCATGAAACTCCCTCAATATAATTTTCTTGAGTTCACTATTGTCTGGCACATATACCCTATCCCTAAATCTGATCAATCCATCTGCTGAGAGATGATTGCCTACATCCTCTGCACGTGTAATTGCACCACTACCTGTACCTGTATTTGTACTTCATTGTAAACTATCATGAGCCCACTATAATTGTCATCCTGTTGACCTACGTGTAAAATATGATCTTGTAAGTCTATCCCATAGGAACTCATAGCTGCAATGTGATTTACTGGTATTCGCCTACTAATAGAATCTACAACACTGTTCTCTTTTCCCTTGATGTACTTGATCTCAAAATTGAACTCAATGATCATGGCCAACCATCTAGCTTGCCTGGAATTCATGTTTTCCTGGTCAAACAAGTATCTCAACCCACTGTGATCACTCATCAATACAAACCTCCTGGCAAGTAGATATTTCCTTCACATATTAAACGCATGAATGATCGTCGCTAAATCAAGATCATGTGTAGGATAGTTTTTCTCGTGCTCATTTAATTTCCATGGCTCATAACATAATACCTATCCTTCCTACATAAGGACTCCACCAAACCCTCTCCTACAAGCATCTAGGTATGCAATCTTTAACATTGGAGAATTTTTCAACAACTGCTTCAATTGTTCAAAACTTGTTACACATTCCTCTGTCCATTCAAATTTCTTACCTTTCCTCTGCAATGACGTAATAGGATATGCAATGTGTAATAATTTCCTGATGAACCTCCTGTAGTAACCTGCTAACCCCATGAATGATCTTACCTCATCCACATTTCTAGGAGCTGCCCACTCCATGGTAGCCCTTATCTTCTTTAGATCCACTGTTATGCCTTCCTTGGAGACCACATGCCCGAGTAATGTACCTTTGTCTGAAAGAAACTGCATTTCTTGAGTTTAATATACAATTGATGCTCTCTCAATAGTCTCAATATTGTTGTTAAAAACTCGACATTTTCTTCCTCATTCTTAGAATATATCATCAAGTTTCCATCAATGAATACAATAAAAAAATTGTCCATATAAGGACGCAATTGTTTTGAAGATAAATACCCTCTACAGACAGAGGTGATATCTCTAGCCCTAGAGTGGTCTAGCAAATTGTGAGACTATCTAATGCAAGCTTTCTTAGCTAATATCCAAAAAAATATGAGAAAGGGAATAGGCCTACCTCTTCCTAATGTTATTCTCAAATCCTTTAATGATGGCCTTGATCCACAATCCCTCGGGCTCGCTCCTTGCTACTAGTGGTGTATGATTACCAGTAGGAGATCAAGAGACAACAACAAACATAATCCAATACAAATCATACATTAAACATCAAATATCCAATAGATCAAGGAACATTAGACTATTTGCGCAAATGATTAGAAAAATATAGAAATAAACACCAGATGTTTTATTAATGAATATAGAAGAGAGATATTATAACCCAGGCCTTGATGTTGGAGGCCTCCCTTTGGTGATGTTTGATTCCTTCACCTAAGCTCTAAATCATTCCTTCTCCTGAATATTTTAAGCGTTATCACAATACAGGAGTGTAAAGGGAATGAATGATCTTACTAGCCCAACAATGACCAACCATTAGTAGAGGGATGGAGATCAATTATAGGAAGGGAGAAGAGGTTGGGAGCCCATGAAAGGAGGAGGAAGGTCCACTTTATAAGGGATAAACCCCTATTGATAAAATTGAATCTCTAAAATTAGAGAGCTTGACCCTATCTACACCGAATAACAACCAAATTTCCGCCCTGGAGCTTCTAGAGGTCGAAGCTTCTCCTCCATTTTCAGGAAACACTGCCAGAAAGGGATCAGTGTGGTTTTCCCAAAAAAAAGGGCATTGACAGCGCTAGGCCATCAACCTGCCATCAGCACAGGCAGGCCACTATAGAAGCGCACTGACCTAGAAATTTAGGATTTTTACCAAGTCTCTCTAGTGATCCTTCAAGGCAACTTTCTTTGATTCTACAGAGGATATATTTGTGTATTTTTTCCAGGTGGATATATTGCACAGGACCTGTCACAGGGAACTTTGGGATGAGGGATAGGAAGTGAGCAGGGTGAAAAATTACTGTGTAATATATGCCCCCTAAAGCATGAAGGCAGAACAGGGAGTGATGGGTGAAATTCTTTACGAACCAAGGCAAAAGAACTTGGAATACCGCCAAGAAACCTGCCAAATAAAACACAATACAATATATGACATCTCTGATGTGAATATTCCTAATAACATATCTTTGGACTAGGCATAAAATAATATATGAACCTACGACATGGTTGCAGCCATCTGTCTGAAAGAGATCATGGAAATGAATCCACGGTATGGTCATAGCCATCCGTATAGAAAAGATCATATGTACAATCATGAATACTCAATAAATCCACACAACTTGGATATCAAAAAATTTGATCCAGGGTATTTTCTGCAATCTAAATCTACCCAAAGTACGAATATATCCATGTGAATAGATGATTTTTCGTTGAACATGGTAGAAACCACCTGATTACCAGTCAATGATGAAAACCATTAACAAGAACGAGAGAAGCCATCAATAATGATGATGGCCCTCAAGGTACAACAACACAATCTACAAGCGTGAATAAATGTGTTGAAGTTGAACACTTGCATAATCAATCGATCGAATGCCAATGATGTGAACCTATCATCGAACACGAATAACTTGCCAATGAGGCATGCAAGCTCCAAGGTACTAAAAAGGAGTTTCTAAATCATCTTTTTGAATAATGAGCGGAGGTCAACATGAAGTGATCCATCGAATAAATTCCATAATGATTCCCATATCATCAACACGAAACATTGGATATCTCAAGATGATAAGAGTGATTTAGGACTATAACATATAAGGTGAGACAAGTAAAGGATTTTTTACTTTGAAAAAAAGGACTTCTCTTGAACATATCGGTGACCAGACTTTGGAGTGTGGCAGAATGTGACTCAAATGGGATCAGAGGCCATGATGAAAAAAATGGTGATTGAATAGGAGTAAAATTGATTTCCCAAACCTACGAAGGAAAAATGATGAATGAAGAATATCCCCAACCCAACACGCACTGCAAAAAAGTGTCATGTTCAAGAGCGATAAGCTGCCCAAATTACACATAGGATGTTCACTTTCCATTTTCCCCCATTATCAGTAACAAGTGCCTCTTTATTTTTTATAGCCAGCAGGAAGAGAATAGCATATGCTGAGCGTATAATTTCATTCTTCGAATGAATCCATCCTAGTAATTTTAATGAGACATAGTAAGGAGGAACTCGGCCTCGTCATGGGGACAAGTCTTTCACTGTTTAAAATTTAACAAGTCTGAAGAAAGAGAAACTCGGTGTATTTTTCATGTTTAAAGATTTTGAAAAAGAAACGAAAAAGAAAACTCCATCATGTCCCTTTTCATAAATCGTCCCTCAAATCCGAAAAGGTAGAAAATAATATTCGAGAGAACCTCTTGACCATATTCGATCAAGGTATTCCTTTTTCGTAAATAGTGAATCTCAACCCGAAAAAGGGGTAAACGTATATTGAGACAACGTCAAATGATTTACTTTAACGAGTTCAAAATGACAAGTACTCGAAAATATTTTCATTTTTACAGAGTTAGAAAAGAGTTGAAAGGTGACTCCATGGGGGATTCCTTTTTCATTTATTTTTTGCCGAGTCCGAAAAAAGAGATAAAATAAAACTCGTTCGCATCAGAAATAATCACCGTTGGTGTAAAGATCCTGTTACTACACAAAAAATTACAAACATCACCGACATCGAGGAAAAACAATAAAATAATGGCAAAAATATTTTCAAAAATCTATAAATAGAAAAAAAGTAAATTCATTTTCACCATTCTATTTTGAGTAAATTGTGAAAGTGCATTTTACCCATTTTCTCTTCGAACTTCAAATCAATGGTGCGGTTGATCCAAGACACCACTCAACAATCTGTTGGCTACAGGTAAGAGCTCAAACTCTCCTCTTCATTTCAATTCCATTTTTAAGTAATTTCTCTCAGAAATTTTGTGATTTGGGGGGGGGGGGGGGGGTGGTGGAGATATCAAAATTTATTTTCGCTGTGACCAGTGAGAATATGAGCTTTGGATTCATGCTAGTCACTATTTTCCTTAAAGGTGACAGCGCTGTTTCAAATTTCACAATCGCACTGACCTCGAGGAATAAATTAAAATAAGAAATTCACCAATTTTTAATGGTTTATTTCCAAAAATACTATGATGAAATCCCCTAAAACGTCAATTGAACATGTCTTGCAGGTGATTTCAGCGAATATGGTCATGTAATGGAAAGAAAGAGGCCATGAGGTGGAATATCACGAAGCACTCTAGGACCCAAATTATGTAAATGCATTGCGGATTTATGGACTACTAAAATTCTTCCAAACATCAGGGTTAAGAGCTCAGTTGGACCTACTTGAGTATTTGATTGGGATATGGGATGTGGATTGCCAAGTATTCATAATTAGAGACCATGTACTTGATTTGGATTTCATGGAAATCTATTTCATTACAGAGTTGTCCAGGAGAGGGGAGAGAATCCAACTCTCTGGAGCTCATGCTGGAGGTGAGAGTACCAGTATGCTCATCCAGAGACATTGTCGCGGGGCTAAAATACTCAGAGCGGGAAGGTAGAGATATCCTCTATCAGAAATCTTTCCTTGTGCACAATATGACATGTCATAGCTCAAGTGTTACAAGGTCAGGCGTTGCATGAGCAAAACAAGTCTCATTTCCAGTACGAGGTGGACTGTCTAGCTCCTACTATGTTTAACTGATGCGAGGGGTTATTGGCTAATATGAAGAGCTAATTGACCAAGTGCAAAACAGGTCAGCTGAAACAGTTTGGGTATGGGTCCATCTTGGTTTCCTTCTATCTAGAGAGGGTTCCTCTGTTTCAGTATCAGCGGTTGGAGATCCATGATCTAGCCCCCAGGGACCCGAGGCTTTTGAGATGGTGTGAAATCATGCCTCGTCAGGGAGGGGACCAACATATGCATTGTCCGAACGCGTTCTTCAGTTGGTTACTCCGTCAGAAGATCGTTGTTGAGGACTACGCATACGCAGGAATTGACTTCAGAGGTGACACAGATCTACCTCTTTCATCGGGAGAACAGTGGTCTGACACAGGTAAAAATGGCTTTTGTATTTTTTACTTTATAATTTTTTTGGTATGTATTCCGAGATCTAAACTTATGATTTTTGCAGATGCAAGATTATTAATACCAACCGATATTCCTCTGATTTCTAGGAGAGTGGTACGCCAGGTCAAGGATGCTCCCTATGGGGGGGGCAGATCCAGTAGCAGAGATAGAGCGTAATCTTATAGGCCTGACCAGGGGTATACTAGAATACACAAACTTTGACAAGATCCCACTCCAATATCAAAGGCATACCGTGGGGGTCCTAGGCCGATTGCATCACTTACTCTGGCGAGTGATCCAAGCAGTCACATGCTATAACGAGCATCATGCGAGTGAATAACAGCCTTTATTTTTTTTTTCTTGCACGAATGTAGGCTCATAGAGCCACTATGTCATGGAACACAATATTTTTTGAGATTTTGATGTAACATATATATATATATATATATATATATATATATATGCATGTTTCTATGACTACTAGATGTTCATGTATCATGATGATGTATTGGTTTTTTACATGTTATGCAGATGTCTATCTAACACATAGCTTGCTAATGTATCCGTCAATGTATTCAGATTTATTGGAATGTGATGATATGTAATGTAATCAAAATGTCTTTCCAATAATCGAACATGTAAAGACATATGCAAAATACTGGGGTTTCTAACTGAATAATGATGATTTAACTGCAATGCAATGAGTTTTGAGTCTAAATTGACAACCAAATCTCTTATACCAAGATCGATTGCATCCGATAATAGTTTTATGACCGCACTATATTCGGTGATATTATTAGTTTTTTGACCCAAACAAATATCTTGTATATTGATCAACTCGCCATCAGGGGAAAAAAGTGCCCATGATTCGGAAGATAAGCTCTGTGTGCTACGGAAAGCACCATCAGCGAAACCGGTATAATGATTCTACGACTTCTACAAACCAAGTGAAACACTAGGTAAGTAGGGGAAACATGTCTACGAAACAAAAAATCACACCAAAAATCTAAAAATAACACTAATGAATATCACACTAATGTACAAGGTACCATACTTGCGATCAAGCATAATAATTTTTAAGATAGAGCCCATTCTCAGGCTCAACCAATTGATTTCCTTTGTAATCTACTACCTCATAAGCACCTCTTTTTAATACATGTTGAACGATATAGGGCCCGTGCAACATTGGCTCGAGCTTCCCATCTCCCAATTTGTCGTGGGCTTGATCATCGAGGAGGACCAGGTCACCTTTAGAGAAAATGCGTGGGTTGACAGATTTGTTGTATTGAGCCTTAACTCATTTATTTTCTGCTTCAATGACTAAAGTAGCAAGTCTTTAGGTCTCATCAAGACACTCGAGGTAAAGATAGTGTTCCTCTTCTGGAAAATTACTAGGAAGTAGCTCGACGGCTCGCTTTAGAGAAGGGATTTCACACTCGATTGAGAGTGTCGCTTCTAGACCATACACCAATTGAAATGGTGTAAACCTGGTAGAAGTCTTGGCGGATGTTCGGTAATCCCATAGAGTTGAAAAAAATCATGAGATGCTAATCTCGTTTGTGTCTCCCAATGGTTCGTTGAAGCATTGTCACCAAAACCTTGTTGACAACTTCAACTTGGCCATTGGCCCGTGGATAGTAAGGATTGGAGCTATCGTGGCATAGACCCAGCTGAGAAATAAGCTCTATCATCATATGATTTTGAAAATGAGAGCCATGGTCCGTGAAAATGGCTATCGGGACACCGAACCGAGCTATGACATGATTAAACAGGAATTTTGTTGCATTTTGACCTTCATTATCATATGTAAGCATCTCCTCGGCCCACTTTGTAAAATAATCGATGGCGACGATAATATAACCATGCCCCTCATCCGAGTGAGGGTTATAGGTCATGAAATCGATGCCCCATTTTGTAAATGGCCTCGCGATCACAATTGGGTGCAAGGGTGAGGGTGTGGCGCGTTCTTTCCGAGAATAGATTTGGAAATCATGACATTTTCGAACGGAAATAATGCAATCCCTAAAGATAAACGGCCAAAATGATCCTACTCGAAGGACTTTTTGGGCAGTATCATAACCGGACATGTGACTACCACACTCCCCGGAGTGGCAAACATAAAGAAATTTCTTAGCTTCCTCCAACGTTAGACATCAATGGAGTACAGAGTCAACACCAGTTCAATACAAAGTATCTCCAATAATGTGATAGGATTGGGACATGTGACGCATATTTCATCTCTCAAATTGAGATAGATCTGGTTGAAAGGTTTGGGTTTAGACATAAATGATGAGATCTCCATACCAAGGGTCCAGAGTACTAATGAGAAAGAGAAATTCATCTAGAATCGATTCTTAGAAAGGAGTGGGATCAATCATAGTGGGAAGATTTCATATCAGCTCAACAAAGACAAGTGATTTATTTGATTTGGTTGCAACAAACTCCAATTCAAACTCTTGGAGAATAACAATCCATATCGAGTATTTTCCCCAAAGCAACTGACGTGTAATAATTTAATTCATGGGGTTGTAGTCATAAATCACTATAGTTTTACGCAGGAGAATGTAATGACGAAAACGTTGAACAAAATGAACAGCAGCCAATTCAAGTTTCTCAACATGAGCATAGTGGGTCTCAAAATCAAAGAGATTGTGGCTCAGGTAGTAAACTATGTGTTCATTTCTGTCATCATCATCATGAACCAACACCATACCAATAGTGCTCTCTACAGCAACCATATACAGGAAATAATCGCGATTATAATTGGGAGGGTACAATAAAGGAGCATTGATCAAGGATTTCTTCAAAGCATCGAAATATTTTTTGGAAATTTCATCCAAAATGAATGGGATTCTCTTTTTCAATAAGCGAGTGAATCCTTTGGCAAGCTTAGCATAGTTCGAGATGAACCAACGGAGAAAATTGGCCTTCCCCTGCAAGCTTTGCAGCTGATGCATGGAAGGGGGAGGAGGCAAATTGATGATTGCCTCAACTTTAAGAGGATCTATTCGAATGACTTCTTTAGACACCACGAAACCTAAGAGATGACTAGATTCTATGCAGAAGACACATTTATAAGGATTTAACCAGATATTATAGTGTCAACAATGAAGAAATATTTCTCTTATATGGTTTGGGTGATCTCGATGTTTCACGAAATGATCCAGAAGGTCGTCAAGATATGGTTGAACTATGTGTTTAATATCATGAAAGGCATATGACATGGCTCTTTGGAAAGTGGCACCAGCATTTTTCAAGCCAAAAGGGAGTTTTCTGTAGAAAAAGGTTCCCCATGGATATATTAAATCGATTTTATGTTGATCAACAAAAGTGTTGTTGATCTGGTTATAGCCAAAAAAACCGTCCATAAAAGAAAATATCTCAATCCCAGCACATTCATCAATGATTTGATTGATAAAGGGCATGGGGTAAATATCTTTACGACATGCTTGATTGATATCATGGTAGTCAACACAAACCCTGATGGTCTGTTGTTTCTTAGTAACAAGAACAATATTGGAGACCCAATCCGTCAATGGTATGGGATATATGAAACTAGCCTTAAGAAGTTTTTGAACTTTCGCTTTTATGGCAACAACTTTTCTTAGGTGCACATGACGAAGGCACTGACGAATGGGCTTCGAGTCTGGATATGTAGGGATTTCTTGCACGACAATAATAGGGTTTATGCCAAGCATTTCCTCATAATACCATGTGAAGACATCACATAATTCCTTAAACAGATCAGTGTAAATTTTTATCTCATCGAGAGAAAAAGAGGCACCGATGTGAACATTCTCAACAATCTCTAGTTTGACAGAGATGTCGATGGGAATGGTGGCGAACATATTCCCAATGTTTCCTTCAAAAAACACTTCATGAATCAATATGGGATTCTGAAGCGGGCCATTCAATTCAGATGAAACATGGGATTCAAGGTAGGTAGAGATATCACCGAGGCTTGGAATAAACGAGGAATGATGATGACCATCATCCCATGGAGTTTCTTTGAGAGACATAACCTCCATGATACTCTGTTGACGGGAAAAATTGTCTGACCAACAGTAGGGGATCTCCCCGGTAGAAAGTCCCAATCAGACCTTGAACCGTTTGGAATAGGGATCCCGTATGGGGTGTGGGTCTGGCTACCGCTTAAGTCACCTTCCCTTTGCTCTCAAAAGAACTCGATCAAACCTGCGGACACACACTTATTCACATGATACAAGATACATGGTTGATTCATTAAACATGTATATAACACTATGCGTAGCAAGACAAATAATGAAGCATAGATGCTGAAGGAGGTGTTGTCAACAACACGTCTTTGGGGTTATACTTGTAGGCTATTCTAACCACAAAAGAAATAGTTCTTTATGACAAGATGCCCCTTTACTTCCTGAAAGATACAACGAAATGCTAATAAACAAATTCATTAACATCCATTATGCAAGCAATCAATCTGAACATCATTAACACAAATACAGGAAACCATAATGTATGAATGATGCCATTAAAGAGTGCAGTTTCATTAATCACAAGATGTTTTGAAACTGTATAGAAATACTCATAGTGTTCACACAGCAAAACACATTAGATCCAAAAGGAGTTTCAACAGGTATTTGTATTCATATGAAAAAAGAGTGTTATCTTTCAATACAATGTTGTATAGCTCTTGAGTCCAAAAAAAGAAGATCCCTTACATTTTTCCTGGAGGGGTTTTTATAGATCAAAACTTGCCCTTTGGGCTTCCTGACTCTTCGCCTGCCCGTTGGTTGAGTTGCCCTGCAACCTGGGAGAAAACTGCGACCTGCGACCTGGCTGGTGAGTGGGACCTGCGACCTACCGAGCAGTGTGACCTGTGACCTACTGGGAAATGCGACCTACGACCTACTTCCACTGAGTTATGAAGATGAGTGCGCAATTGAGAGGTCAGGGGCATCAATCTGCTTTCCTTTGAGGAATTCTTGCCAAGTCTAATACTCTGCTGCTATGGGGGAAACTAGAGGAACCTCCTCTTTCAACCGATGCATGCACTCTAGGGAATTTGGGACTAGAGTTTCCTTCTTTTGTGAGATCTGGTTTGAAAGAGAGGCGAGCTTGGTGTAAATCTATACTGGCGTGACAAGAAACTAGCCCAGGTTTTCTCGTGATGCTGCAAGATCAGGAGTGACAGCAGCTTGCCTAATGGGTTGCAGAAATGACTGGATCTCTTGATCTAACTGATCCCAGGTTTTTACCTCGTCCAGTGTCCCCAACAAAGGAATGTGGTGAAGGGTGTGCATCGAGTCGATGCCACTGATTAGGTGTTTGTAGGCAGCCATTACTTTGTCCAAATCCTTGGATAGCTTATCCTTGGACTGTATTTTCATTCGGATTTGGACTTTGGAATCCTACGTATGAATCCAATCCTTCTTTGGAAAATGCTCAGGGGCTTGGGGATACTGTGTTGTCCAGTCCATCATTCGGTCCAAGGCAGTCGAGGCCTCTGTCAGCTTCTCGTGCTTCTGCTTAGTCTCTACCTGCGCTCTTACCAATGGGGTGACTGTTTGTTTTATGGTGAACATTTCCCCATACACTTGCCTCATGGTCACCTCTAATGTGTCTAACTTTTTTAGAATGGAAAGCAGAACTTCATTGACAGGGAGAGTTTTTCTTTGGAGTTGTTGAACTTCCTCTCTCAATGCCGCCCTTTCCTGTTCTGCCCTTTTTCCCTGCTGCTCTGCTTCTTGTAGTCTATTTTGTAGAGAAATTATTTCTCTACTCATTCTAGTCACATTTTCGTCCTTGGTCGCAGCGAAATCTGTACCAGCCGATGCTATCATCACGGGATTAGTCCTGGTATCAAAGACTATGTCTTTTCTGGCTGCGACTGTGGATGCAGCGGAAGGATTTGGCACTAGGCACCTTCTCTTTTATTGCCGAATTTTGAAAGAGAACTGACCAAATGTGAGCCTGGTGAGGTCGAAGACCTCCTCCTCTTGCCCCTGGGGGGAACTAACATTAGAGAGCGGGGCTCGTGTACCGCCCAGAGGTACGTCAAGAGGAGACACCTCGATATCCTCCAACATTTCATCCTCTTCTTGTTTCTTTTTCTTTTCCTCTTCTTTCCTTTGTCAGCATTCGACTTCAGCCTTCTCATGTTCTTTCCTCTGCCTGAGCTCTACTTCAGCCGCTGCTTCTAATTCGGCCTTTATTTTCCTCTCAGCTGCTACGGCTTGCTGAGCTTCCACTTTTTCTAGCTCTTTCTTGAGTTCCTGTTCAGCTGCCGCCTCCGCTTCTTTTTTCTCTTTCTCCTTCTTGGCCTCCTCGGCCTCCTTCTTCTTTTGTTCTGTCCTTAAGCTCTTCTTGCGCTTATCCTCATCCTCTTTCATTTTATTTTCTCTCTCTTGCTGGGCTTTGGCCTCTATTTCTTTCTGTTGGGTAGAGGTACTTTGCCCTGTAGTGGTCCGAGGCTTCTTAGCTAGAGAGGAAGAAGCACCTCCTAATTCATGACCCCTTGCTTCCAAAGTTTGGTCATCCGGGTCTTCTTGGCCAGGGTCTGCCCCTGGAGCAAATCGTCTATCTACATTGTACCAGTTCCTTCTTTCATCCTCTCCCGGGCATTCAGTATGCTAATAGTTCCATTTGAATTTAGCCTTCTTGCAATGTTCAAGAACTATCCTCTCCGGGTCGTATGTTCGGTATTCTAAAGCCCTAGAGTGATAGCTTTTCATTTCTTCTCCCTCTGCCTCTACCTCTCTAAATTCTTTAACTATGTATGCACCAATAGTGAGGGGTAGAGCGAGCCACGGCTTCTTATTACCTCTGGACAGGACCCTGGAGAAACCTGACGACATTTGGAAACAGACCTCCTACATGAGCACTTTGTCTGTAACAAAACGAGGCAGAGCATGTGGTGCCCTAAACGAGCCAAAGACTCGGACGATTGTATATTCGGTAAAGGGGAACCAATGCGCCACTTTGCTAAGTGTCTCCATCGCTCACCAGGACATGCAAGGAGCGTCTTGGCCGAACATTTTTCTGTATAGAGCAGGGATGAACACTTGGGAGATTGGCTCTATGTCTGTTTTATACCGGGATTCCCAAAACACCTTGTTTTGTAGATGGATGGCACGGGTCTGTTTGGGATCCCAATTATGTACCCATCCCTCAAAGTGCAATCTCGAACAGATGGCATCCAATAGATAACGGGCCATATAAAATTCGGAAGGCATTCCTTCATCTGGCGCCAATGCCGAGGATAAATTTGTGTGAATGGAGGTCATCAATATGTTTGCCAAGTTGAAATGGGTGCCATACACTGTGACGTACTCCATGATAGTTGCCCATGAGCTGTTGAAGGTAGTGGCGTCTGGCCACCCGTACAATCTGCAAAGCAGGGAAGCCACTAATTTATACACTTTCCTGAGGCTCGCCACTGGGTATTCTTGGTCTTTCTTGACCTTAAACTTCTCGGGCTCCTCCCACCATTGCCTTATAGTGTCGACTACAGGAACTGCATGCGCAATGGCCCATTCTTCTATGAAATCTTCTTCCCGCTCTGGCAAAGAATAATAAACATGGGCGTCCGAGCCTTTTAGCATTGCGAAAGCCTTGCCTTCGCTATCTCTGATCACGAACTTCTTGGGATCTGTTTTTTGTATGATCCAATCCATCATCTCTAGGCATGGGAATATTGCCGGATGAGCACCTGCGAGATGGAGCTTGGACCTTTTAACATTTAAGTATATCTCCTAATCGGGGAGGTCTTCCGAGAATTCTGTTTTGGCAAACTCCTGGTACACGTGGTACCATCGCATGTTGTCCCCTTTGGCAAAGGTGCAAAGGGTATCTCTGTATATCGGCGGTGGGGAAATTTGCATGTCTGTCTCCGTATCTTCCACTGCCACGTGCTTGTCTTTCTTCTGGGACGCTGGTGGCCCATATCGTTGGAATCTGAGAGGACAGGTATACACTCCAAATCTGCTTCAAATTCACCCGTCATTTTCATGAAATAATCCCAAGATAAGAAATACGCCATGATGATACAAGAACACTTACAGTTTATCAATTACTTTAACTGGGACACAGGCAAAACTGAAAAAGTGGTCTACTGGGTCGCGTTTTGTAGGTTGTAAGAAAATGGCCAAGGTGCGACCTTGCGACCTTGCGACTAGGTCGTAGGGTCGCTGGGTCGCGGATTATGAAAAAAGATGAAAATGCGACCTTGCGACCTTGCGACTGGGTCGCTGGGTCGCGGGGTTGCAGATTTCAGGAAAAATCAGAATTGCAACCTTGCGACCTTGTGACTGGGTCGCGGGGTTGTGTTGAGTCCCGAATTTGCATCTTTTCCATACACTTTTCCATACCTTTTTCCATCTTTGTACATATTGGAGAGATCCCTCTCCGGATTCAGGAGGGCTAGATCCTAGAATCCCAAAGTTTGGTTGAAATGATGTTAAGTCTGTGATTGGACTCTCCCAATCTTGCTAATAAATTACAGAGACCTATAACACTCTAGCAGTCATAAAAATGACATTGCTTCGTTGCCGGCGAGCCTGAACAATACCGGCCCAGTTGTTACATCACCTCTCTGCGTAGGAAGACTTTCTCAATCCTTTACCCTTTATTGGTGTGCTATTACACTTATTTTGAATGTGCCTAAAGCACTTATTTAGATGTGCTCATGGCACTTATTTGAGATGGGAATTTTTTCCTGGGCGTATGAGGGATCCCGACTTATTTTACTTCCAGAGAGGTTGCTCCTGGTATGATATGAGGACTTTGTTTTTTCCCAGATGTCCTCACGTCACCCGGAGTTAACTCTGTTCCATTTCGATCTAGTCGCCGCTGTATCGCACTTTCTTTTCATAGACACCCTCTCAAACTTGCTAGGTGGGCTCCCCATGCTTGATGGCTTGAGCTAGGTCATGTTCTACCTTTGGGTGCCAATTACAAGAAAATTTTTACCACCTTTGTGTCTTTTAGGAAAGGCCTCCCATCAGCATAGAACCTGTCGCAGTGTGCGATCATTATTACTTCAGACAAGACCTTCAAATTTTCTATTATATATATACAATTTTATTTTTTTTATTTTTTATTTTTTATTTTATTTTTTTAACAAAAATAGAAGAAAAGCGAAAATGATACAAGGGTAGGAAGGGCTATGCCCAAGTGAAGTAATGTTTGAGGCCATGCCAATTTACCGGGAGGACCTCGACTCTTCCCTCAAGATTTTGCATTCTAAATGTGTGGGAACCTAATTTCTCCTTAACTTGGAAAGGACCTATCCACAGTGCTTGGAACTTGGAATGTTTTCCATTTTCTTCGTGAGCTTTATCCCACTTCAGGACCAGGTCTCCTACCTCAAATTTTTTATTCCCTGCGGATTTTCTATCAAACCATCTCTTGATCCGGCTTTGGTGGATGGCGAAATTTTCTCGGGATTTTTGTCTTTCTTCCTCCAACTTTAGTAGGGTGTCGGTCCGAGTCTACAAGGTGGGGCATGGGGTACAATGACATTCTTGGGACAGCTGAAGGGCAGGGAGAGATAAATGGGGAGGAAGAACTACTTCTTTTCCATACATGAGAAAATACAGGGAGGTGCCTAGAGAGGATTTGGGCGTGACACAGTCGGCCCAAAGGGCATTGTGAAGGGCGTTATGCCAGTTGTGCTGGTGGGAGAGCAGGGTCTTCTTAATGATGCGGATAAGGATTTTATTGGTTGACTCAGCTAACCCGTTTCCTTGGGGATAATAATTTGCAAAATTTTTAAGAACAATATCGTTTTCTATAGAAAAATCATACAATATAAAAGATGAAAAGTAAGTTGCATTATCAAAAACCAAGGAAGTTGGAATGCCAAACCTGGTGATGATGGAATGAGTGACGAATTCTATTACCTCTTGATCATTGATTTGGCATAAAGGTGTTGCTTCAACCCACTTGGTGAAATAATCGGTAGCAATAAGAATATACCGTTGTTTTTTGGAGGAGTGAGGTATGATTTCACCAATGACATCCAAACCCCACTGTTGAAAGGGTTCCTCCACTACTACTAATAGTAGGGGAGCGGCTGGCCGTGCCTTCCGGTTTGCAAATTTCTGGCACTGAGTGCATTTCTGGACATATGCATGCGCATCTCTAAAAAGGGTTAGCCAGTAGTATCCTACGCGCATTATCTTGTGGGCGGTGGTATCGCCTACAAAATTTCCTCCAGCTAGTCTGTCGTGCAGCTCGGTTAAGATTTTATGTGCTTCATCATGTTCCAAGCAGCGTAATAGGACTCCATCTTAATGTTTCTTGAAAATCTTACCCTGGATTAGCTGGTAACATGCAGCTTTGAGCCTTATTACGCGTTTCTGCTGGGCGGTTAGAGCAGGGTATAGGATGCCATGGGCTAAGTATCCTGAAATGTCAGAGTACCAAGAAGGGCTTCTCTGCTGAAGTGTGTGGTCACTCTAATACATGTCGATTTCTTGTTCCCAACACTCTTCTTCAACTCCATGTGAACTTGCAGCCTCTGCAGCCATTTGGCATAGTCCTTATCCTTTAACGGTGTGTGTTGGTTTAAACTCTAAGTCATACTCTGGCAGGCACGCCACCCATTTTCCTTGCCTCTCACCTAACTCCTGCTGTATGAACAGTGAGCGGACAGCTGGGTGGGGAATGAAAACCGTGACATGGTTTTTCAAGATGTAAGGCCTGAAATGCTTGACTACTTTGTAGACTGCATAGGCTTGCTTTTTGATTTCAGGGTAGTTCAATTCAGCTCCTTGTAAACCAATACTCATGAAGGATATAGGCCATTCATCATTGTTGTCGTCTTTCTACATGAGGATAGCTGCAAGTGATGAATCTGAAGTGAAAGTATACAGGATAAAGCTTCTGCTAAAATATGGACTTTTGAGGGATGGTGCTTCAGCTATAGCCTGCTTGATTTTGTTGAAGGCCTCCTTCTCTGGGAGATTCCATTTGAAAATCACATTCTTCTTGATCATCCCCTGCAAAGGCCCGACTATCTGGGCGAAATATGATATGAATTTACGTACAAAATTGATTTTCCCCAGGAAAAATTGCATGGCTTTTTTACTGCTGGGGGGGGAATCTGGGCAATGGCTTTCACCCACTCTGGATCTACAACAATGCCTTTCTTAGTTATAATGTGGCCCAAAAAATTTCCTTCCGCCATAGCGAAAACACTCTTCTTCGGGTTGAGTGAAATCCCGTACTTCCTGCACCTTTCAAAAATTTGCTTGAGGTGGCGTAAATGATCGCCCCGGAGTTTCGAAAACACAGTGACGTCGTCCAAATAGACTACCACGCTTTGCCCTATCAAGCCACGGAAAGCTATATCCATGGCCCATTGGAAGGTTGCCCCCGCGTTTATTAATATGAAGGGCATGCGTCTGAACGTGAAAGTTCCCCATTTGGTTCGAAAAGTAGTTTTCAATCTATCCGGCTCAGCTACCAGCACTTGGTTGTAGCGAGAGAATCCATCCAACAAGGAGAACATCTCAGATCCAGACACAGCTTACAATATTTGTTCCATTGGAGGCACCAAATAATTATCTTTGTTTTAAATTCCGGAAATCCACGCACAAGCGGATCTCGCCAGAATTCTTCCGTACAGGGACCAAATTTGACACCCATGTGGAGTGGCGAACTTTGAAGATGATGTGTGCATCCAAAAGCTTCTTAAGTTCTTTCAGAATCATCGGTTCCAAAGTAGGATGCACTTTTCTGAGCTTTTGTTGGAAAGGCTTCACGCCTTCCTTCATGGGTATCACGTGCTGAATAATACAAGTATCGTACATACTTAAATCATCATATGTCCATGAAAATACGTCTTGATACTTTCGAAATAGCTGGGTGAAAGCCAACGTCTCTTGGTCGATGCAGGCTTTCCCAAGGTTGACGAACTTCGGGTTATCATCTGATCCCAAGTTCACCTGTCGATGTGCCAAGGTGGAACTTTGTACTTTGGTATTTGGGGGCCCGCGGAATCAGCTTTGTAGATCAAAGAGCTTTTCAAGTGATACTATCCCCTTAGGCATGGGGTTCTCCTTGCGTTTATCATGCTCTCCTGCAAAGCTTGATCGTGATCCATCTCGTCTATTTCCGCGTCTTTGAATACTTCAATGTTAAGTATAAATTCCAATATCTGTTGATCATCATAAAAAATGCATAAATTAGTAATATTATCTGGCACGGAGGGTATATACATAACTTCAATAGAAAAACCATCCCTCAAAGGGGTAAATCTAGCAGCAGCATTAGCCAGAGTATCAACTATTGTATTATGCATTCTAAGAACAGATTTGATTCCAAATGCATCAAAAGTAGAAATAAGACGCCATTCCTCTTGTTGATAAGCTTTTAAGTGCGGAGACAAACAATGAATGGTGTTGCGTACCTGCCGAGTGATAATCTCGGAGTCTCCGATGACCCGTAAGAATCTTACCTTTAAGTCTAGTGCCTTCTTGAGTCTGAAGATCAAAGCTTCATATTCAGTAGTATTGTTAGTGCACTAGAACTCCAGTCGACACGAAATCAAGAACTTGTTCTTCTGAGGGTCCAACAAGATGCAGCCCACACCAGCCCCATCATGGGTCTTGGAATCGTCATAGTACAGGGTCCACATGTCATTTTCTGGCTCCTTCGGGGTTGTAGGTTGGGGAGGGATTTCAGTTTCGTGTGAGACAGGAGTGGCTTGGTCTTCTGTGACAAGAGTGAGTTCAGACTGGATCTCGGGGTCTATTGGAGACTGAGGAGGGTGGTAACATCCGAAAATGGCCTCCAAGAAGCACATGCCAAGCTCCTCCTGGAAAAAACTGATGGGTTAATTAGTAGCGTCCAAATCAGTCACAGTATATTTCATATATGGTTTGCTTTCGACCTTGATTTGGTTATTTCGGCCATTGTAAGGCAGCCACAAGTGGGACTAGTCGGTGGAAAAATACCCTTGCAGCTTGCTGGACTAGTCTCTGCTAAGTAATGGGCCATAAGATTCAGGGATGTCAACAACCACAATGTCAATACATTGGTGGACTCTAGAATCAGAAGAAAGACGGATGATGACGTTATTTAGCTCTCCTATAGCTGGCACCTGCGATCTGTCAAGTTGGATGATCCTCGCGTCAGTTTTCTCCGGGCGGATGTTCAGCTTCTTACAAACAGATAGGGGCATGACGTTTGTGGATGCGCCAGAGTCAACTAGACAATTATGCATGTTGAAGTTAAAAATCTCAAAAGATAAAAGGAAGGGAGGAGTAGACCCCCTAGAATTTTCATTGATGGCATTCACAATAGACTGAACACTAGGACTGGCTTACACAGACGTATTGCTCACAAGCTTAGTAGTTGAGGTATTGGTGAAGGCTTTAAGAATGAGTTCTCGTTGATTTGTGATGCGGGCAAGCTCGTAGAGGGAGATGTTAGCTCTGGTTTTCTTCATGTCCTCTACAATGTTATAAGCGGAATCAGATTGAGTACAAGGCTCAGTGGTGGTTTTGGGGGGCCCCACCAGGAGCTTACTCTTTTGATTTGCTCGGGTGTTGTTATTCATGGGCTTCTCAGGAACAACTTGTTGTTCATTTCCCGGGGGAAGAATTTTCCTTAAGAAAGCCCTTTTCTTCTCCTCAAAGGATTGTTCGGGGACCGGTCCTTTGCTCCTAAGGCTATAATTTCGTACAGGTTGGGCCTTAGGATTGTCTGCCATGTTGATATCAGTGATGGTAAGATTGTTTTCCCCTTGGATTATGTCAAACACAAGAACAGAGGACCCCAATTCTTCATCCGGGGGAAAATCTTTGTCGTGGTCAGAAACATCATCCTCCCCTACATCCCCTGGGTTTTGATCATCCAGAAGCTGATTTACCATCATGTTGCCAATCCATTGTGGGCATGTTTTCTTAGAGTGGGTAGCCTGGTGGAAAGAACAGAAGTTATCTTTTCCTATTTCTTCCATGTTGAGAACAGTGTTCGGGTTAGACGGAGGTCGGCTGGTTTTGGGGTTTCTCTTTCTGAAAAATGGATTAGGTTCTTTGGTGCTAGCCGTGGTTTCTATACCCTTTCTCTTCAGGTCGGAGACTTCATTTGTCAATAGATTGAGGGTATTTGCTATACTCTCGAAGTCGAAAGCATCCTTATCCTTATCCACAATATTTTTTGTGGAGGACTGACCTTTCTTCGCGATTGGTTTGTGGTCATCTCTCCCCTCATGATCGATGGCTCCTATATAAAGCATGTCTCTTTTTACAACGAGAGCGGCTGCGTAGTTTTTTGCAAGGGTGGGCCGAGCTTCGCATTTTACAAAGACGGCGATATCCCTGGGAGAGCTTCTGTATAGTAGTCTATGGTAATAGAGTTGTCCAATGCTAGGTTGGGGGGAAACTTTTGCAGTATGGTGGAAAAGTGCTGATTGAAGTCTCTAACCTTCTCTTTCTTATGGCACTTAATGGTACTTAACTCCGTGAGGAGCATGGAAGGGGTTTTTTCCTCTGAAAATTTCTGCAAGAAAGTGCGACGGAACTGGTCCCACGACGTAATGGAGGCACTTGGTAGGGAGCGATATCAGGTGGCCACTTTTTTTTCAAGAGTGTGCAGAAACAGGCGGCAAGAAACGTCATCTGTTTGAACCCTCATGATTTGCAAGGAAAGATAGAAGCTACTTATATGATCCTTGGCCAAGGTGCCTTTCTCAGGATCAAACTTGGGGAGATGCTTCTCAGGGTGTCTAGGCAGGTCGTGGAGGGGGCCCAAAATATCTAATGGGGACTGGGCCATCCAGGCAAGTGGTTACACTCTCCTAGCATGCTGGTGGTGCCTGAGCTCAGGCTCAGATTCACTCCCCGTACCTGACATCGATGCTTCTCCCTCATGGCGATAGTGTTCATCTTGATATCTCTCACGGTTGGCCATGTCTCTGAGATATCCCCAATTGTAGACAGGCGGCCTATTTGGGTTTGGGTGGCGGTGGTTGGCACGGTGTCCTTGGCCACGACATCTATCTCCTCTAACTCCAGTCCTGCGGCCTCTGTTCCCTTCACCTTCATTTCTGCGGGCTTTATTCCCCTCACCTTCATTCCTGCGGGCTCTATTTCCCTCGCCTTCATTTCTACAGGCTCTATTCCCCTCACCTTCATTCCCTCGGCCTCTATATCCATCACCTTCCCCAGGTGGGGGGTGTGCCTAGTTGTTGTTCTGTTGGGCTTGGTTGGGCTGAGGGTCGGGAAAAGGTTCAGTCATACCAAATTCCTCCTCTTCACCCACTTGGAGCTCGGGAATCAGTTCGTCACCTTGAACAACGATGGTGATGTTTTCAACCATGAGATTCACCAACTGGGGTATGGTACTCACCAGGGCACCATTACGAGTGATGTTTTCAGCTGGGGTCCTAGTATGGGTCAAGAAACTCATGATTGGGGCATATCGCAAATCCCTGATGATATTGCGGGCAACTTGGCGCAAGGCTCTCAACTATTCTCTGGTAATTTCATAATATGGAACCTCCTCCCCTGAAATATATTCCAACGGGGGAGGGGTAGTATCATCGTTTATGACCTCCCCATGGGGAGTTTGTGATGGAATGTTGGTTGTATGCTGGGAGGATGCCATCGCCCTCCTTTTAGCGCCAATTTTGTTGACGGGAAAATTTGTTCGGCCAACAATAAGGGGATCTCCCCTGTAGAAAGTCCCAATTAGACCTTGAACCGTTTGGAATAGGGATCCTGTCTGGGGTGTGGGTCCAGCTACCGCTTAAGTCACCTTCCCTTTGGTCTCAAAAGAACTCGATCGAACCTGCAGACACACACTTATTCACATGATACAAGATACATGGTTGATGCATTAAACACGTATATAACACTATGCGTAGTGAGACAAATAATGAAGCATACACACCCGAAGGAGGTGTTGTTAACAACACATCTTTGGGGTTATGCTTGTAGGATATTCTAACCACAAACGAAACAGTTCTTTATGACAAGGTGCCCCTTTACTTTCTGAAAGATAAAATGAAATGCTAACAAACAAAGTCATTAACATCCATTAAGCAAGCAATCAAGCTGAACATCACTAACACAAGTACAGGAAACCATAATGCATAAATGATGCCATTAAAGAGTGCAGTTTCATAAATCAAAATATGTTCAAAAATATATGGAAATAATCATAGTGTTCGCACAGCAAAACACATCAAGTCCAAAAGGATTTTCAACAGGTATCTGTATTCATATGCAAAAGAGTGGTATCTTTCAATACAATGTTGTATAGCTCTTGAGCCCGAAAAAATAAGATCCTTTAAATTTTCCCTGGAGGGGGTTTTATAGATCAAAACTTTCCCTTTGGGCTTCCTGACTCTTTGCCTGCCACCGGTTGAGTTGGCTTGCGACCTGGGAGAAAACTGCGACCTGCGACCTAGCTAGTGAGTGTGACCTGCGACTTACTGGGTGGTGCGACCTGCAACCTATTGCCACTGAGTTATGAATATGAGCACGCAATTGAGAGGTCAGGGGCATCAATATGCTTTCCTTTGAGGAAGTCTTGCCAGGTCTGATACTCTACTACTGTGGGAGAAACTAGGGGGATCTCCTCTTTCAACCGATGCATGCACTCCAAAGAATTTGAGATTAGAGTTTCCTTCTTCTGTGAGATCTGGTTTTAAAGAGAGGCGAGCTTGGTGTAAATCCATACTGGCGTGACAAGAAACTGGCTCAGGTTTTCTCGTGACGCTGCAAGATCAGGAGTGATAGCAGCTTGCCTAATGGGCTGCAGAAATGATTGGATCTCTTGATCTACCTGATCCAAGGTTTTTTCCTCGTCCAATGCCCCCAACGAAGGAATGTGGTGAAGGGTGTGCATTGATTTGATGCCGCTGATTAGGTGTTCATATGCAGACATTACTTTGTCTAAATCCTTGGATAGCTTATCCTTGGACTACATTTTCATCTGGATTTGGACTTTGGAATCCTGCGTATGAATCCAATCCTTCTTTGGCAAATTCTCAGGGGCCTGAGGGTACTGTGCTATCCAGTCCATCATTTGATCCAAGGCAGTTGAGGCCTCTTTCAGTTGTTCGTGCTTCTGCTTAGTCTTCTCTTGCGCTCTTACCAATGGGGCGACTGTTTGTTTTATGGTGAAAATTTCCCCATACACTTACCTCATGGTCGCCTCTAATGTGTCGAACTCCTTTAGAATGGCAAGTGGAACTTCGTTGACAGGGGGAGTTTGGTTTGGAGTTGTTGAACCTCCTCTCTCAATGCCGCCCTTTCCTGTTCTGCCCTTTTTCCCCGCTGCTCTGCTTCTTGTAGTCTATTTTGTAGAGAAATGATCTCTCTACTCATTCTAGTCACGTTTTCTTCCGTGGCCGCAGCGAAAGTTGTGCCAGCTGATGCTATCATCACGGGGTTAGTCCTGGTATCAAGGACAATGTCTTTTCCGGTTGCGACTGTGGACGCAGAGGAAGGATTTTGTGCCAGGCATCTTCTCTTCTCTTGCCGAATTTTGAAAGAGAACTGATCAAATGTGAGATTGGTGAGGTCGAAGACCTCCTCCTCTTTCCCCTAGGGGGAACTGACATTGGAGAGGGAGGCTCGTTTACTGCCCAGAGGTATGCCAAGGGGAGACACCTCGATATCCTCCAGCATTTCATCCTCTTCTTGTTTCTTCTTCTTTTCCTCCTCTTCTCTTTGTCAGCGTTCGACTTCAGCCTTCTCACGTTCCTTCCTCTGCCTGAGCTTTGCTTCTTCCGCTACTTCTAATTCAGCCTTCCTCTTCCGCTCAGCTGCGGTGGCTTGCTTAGCTTCCACTTTGTCTAGCTCTTTCTTGAGTTCTTTTTCAGATGCCGCCTCTGCTTCTCTTTTCTCTTTTTCCTTCTTGGGCTCCTCGGCCTGCTTCTTCTTTTGTTCTGCCCTTAGGCTCTTCTTGTGCTTATCCTCGTCCTCTTTCATTTTCTTTTGTCTCTCTTGCTAGGCTTTGGCCTCTATTTCTTTTTGTTGGGTAGAGGTACTTTGCCCTGTAGTGGTCCGAGGCTTCTTAGCTAGAGTGGAAGAAGCACCTCCTAATTCACGACTCCTTGCTTCCAAATTTTGGTCATCTGGGTCTCCTTGGCCAGAGTCCACCCCCAAAGCAAGCTATCTATCCACATTGTACCAGTTCCTTCTTTCATCCTCTCCCGGGCATTCAATATACTGATAGTTCCATTTGAATTTAGCCTTCTTGCAATGTTCAGGAACTATCCTCTTCAGGTCGTATGTTCAGTATTCTAAAGCCCTAAAGTGATAGCTTTTCATCTCTTCTCCCTCTGCCTCTACCTCTCTGAAGTCTTTAACTGTGTATGCGCCGATAGTGAGGGGTAGAGCGGGCCATGGCTTCTTCTTACCTCTCGACAGGACCCTGGAGAAACCTGACGAAATTTGGAAACAGACCTCCTACATGAGCACTTTGTATGTAACAAAACGAGGCAGAGCATGTGGTGCCCTGAACGAGCCAAAGACTTGGATGATTGTATATTCGGCGAAAGGGAACCAATGTGCCAATTTTCTAAGCGTCTCCATTGCTCGCAAAGACATGCAGGGAGCGTCTTGGCCGAATAGTTTTCTATATAGAGCAGGGATGAACACTTGGGAGATCGGCTCTATGTCTGTTTTATACCAGGATTCCCAAAACACCTTGGTTTGTAGATGAATGGCACGGGTCTGTTTGGGATCCCAGTTATGTACCCATCCTTCAAAGTGCAATCTTGAGTAGATGGAATCCAATAGATAAGAGGCCATATAAAATTCGTAAGGCATTCCTTCATCTGGCGCCAATGCCAAGGATAAATTTGTGCGAATGGAGGTCATCAATATGTTAGCCCAGTTGAAACGGGTGCCATGCACTGTGACGTACTCCATGATAGTTTCCCATGAGCCGTTGAAGGTAGTGGCATATGGGTGCCCGTACAATCTGCAAAGCAGGGCAGCCACTAATTTATACACCTTCCTGAGGCTCACCACTGGGTATTCTTGGTCTTTCTTGACCTTAAACTTTTCAGGATCCTCCCACCATTGCCTTATAGTGTCGACTACAGGAAATTCATGAGCAATGACCCATTCTTCTATGAAATCTTCTTCCCACTCTGGCAAAGAGTAATAAACATGGGCGTCTAAGCCTTTCAGTGTTGCGAAATCCTTGCCTTCGCTATCTCTGATCATGAACTTCTTGGGATCTGTTTTCTATATGATCCAATCCATCATCTCTGGGCATGGGAATATTGCTAGATGAGCACCTGCGAGATGGAGCTTGGACCTTTTAACATTTAAGTATATCTCCTGATCGAGGAGGTCTTCCGGGAATTCTGTTTTGGCGAATTCCTAGTACATGTGGTACCATCGCATGCTGTCCCCTTTGGCAAATGTGCAAAAAGTGTCTCTGTATATCGACGGTGGGGACATTTCCATGTCCGTCTCCGTATCTTTCACTACCACGTGCTTGTATTTCTTCCAGGACACTGGGGGTCCCATATCGCTAGAATCTGAGAGGACAGGTATACACTCCAAATCTGCTTCAAATTCACCTGTCATATTCATGAAAGAATCCCAAGATAAGAAAGATGCCAATATGATACAAGATAATTACAGTTTATCAATTACTTCAACTGGGACACAGGCAGAACAGAATAAGTGGTCTACTGGGTCGCGGGGTCGCAGATTGTAAGAAAATGGCCAAGGTGCGACCTTGCGACCTTGCGACTAGGTTGTAGAGTCGCGGGGTCGCGGATTGTGAAAAGGAGTGAAAATGCGACCTTGCGACCTTGTGACTGGGTCGCTGGGTCGTGGGGTCGCAAATTTCAGAAAAAATCAAAAATATGACCTTGCGACCTTGCGAATGGGTCACGGGGTCTCTAAGTCGCAGACTGCGGAAAGTGGAAGGGATGTGAAATATTTCTTATCTTGGGATTCTTTCATGAAAGTGGAAGGGATGTGAAATATGGAATATTCATGAAAGAATCCCAAGATAAGAAATATTCCATGATGATACAAGACAATTACAGTTTATCAATTACTTCAACTGGGACACAAGCAGAACAGAATAAGTGGTCTACTGGGTCACGGGGTTGCAGACTGTAAGAAAATGGCCAAGGTGCAACCTTGCGACCTTGTGACTAGGTCGCAGAGTCGCGGGGTCGCGGATTGTGAAAAGGAGTGAAATACGACCTTGCAACCTTGCGACTGGGTCGCTGGGTCGCGGGGTCGCGAATTTCAGAAAAAATCGAAAATGCGACCTTGCGACCTTGCGACTGGGTCGCGGGGTCACTAAGTCGCAGACTACAGAAAGTGGAAGGGATGCGACCTTGCGACCTTGCGACTAGGTCATGGGGTCACGGGTCACAAGTTTCGAGAACCTGGAGAGAATGCGACCTTGCGACCTGGCGACTAGGTCGCAGGGTCGCAAATCGCACTAGGGATTGTCGGTGGGTTTTGGGCACGCGCGGCGTGGAGTGTGTTTGGTCTCAACCTAGTCTCCTAAATTGAGCTCATTTAATTTTCAACCAGGGTCAGTAAACTGCTGAAGTGTGGTGCACTATATGTGCCTAAGTAACCTCTTCCTACTTCGTTGTGTTTAGTGTTTTCTGATGTTTTTGGTTTTATGGTTTTATTTTGAAAAGGAAAAGAACTAAGTGCTAATGAAGGGAAACTATTAGTCAAAACAGAGTGAAGCCTAAACTATGGATGACAAATGACAAATGAAAATACTGAAACAGAATCAAACCTAAACTATGACTAGCAAACAACAAATACAAAGCTTGATAATGACTCTATGGCAAAGAAACAAATCACAACATGAACTTGAAATGAACTTGAGAAATGGAGTGCTAATTGTAAATGAAGTTCTCCTAACTAAACAATCAACTCATAATATTACAAAAATGTAAATTAACCTATCATGCTGAAGTTATTCTATTCTGCAACTTGATTTATCACTACTAAGCCTTATTTAGAAATTTAGAGATTTTCTAGAATAATGTTTGGGAAAAAGGCTATTGGTGAATTTATAAAAGATTTGCAGGATAATCAAAGCCTTAAACTAATATGACTGACCTCTTTTCATGTGATTATATATCAATATAGATTCAGAACAAAAGTAAGTTTTGTAAATAATGAAGGCTGTGAGTTTTAATGTTAACAGTTAATACTACTTAAAATGCAATGGATAACACTAGGTGAGAGTGCAATCTATCAATATGAAAATACAGTGACTACAACTAAGCTAGGATGCTATTAATCTATCTTGAAACAAAATGAATTAAAACTAAACTAAAGAAAGTCATTATCAAACTGAAAATGAAATAACAGAACTGAACCACATGCATTCTAACTCTAGAGTATTCTATTGAAATTGATATGCCATTAATCTATGAAATTACACAGTTTGAAATGAAAACACAATTAAACTCCTAAAATACCACAGTTAATTCTCATTCATCATTACAGATATTTTGGAAGAATTCATTAGAATGAGACTAAACTGTAGATTTCAATACAAATGAACACAAAAACGCATAATTCAGAAAATTAACTAAGCTAAGAATGACACGAGAGTTACTTATCTAAATTAAAAAAAACACAGAGCTGCACAGGAGGCAGGGGCCCTCCACCACCTGGTAGCACGTAATCTAATTCAAAATCGACTCAGCTCATGCAGCAGAATGATGCTTTTTCATTAAAGGAGAAAAATACTTTAAAACAGAGTATTCACGGTTGGCAGCAAAAGCCAAAATCTAACTAAGATCTAACTAGCGTTGCTTGGTCTCCCAAGTCATATTTATAATGAAATTACATAACAGAACTTGAGATAATGCAGGGATTACTGTCTTTCCCATTCCTATTTGAATTAAAACTCTTATTGAAGGCTGCGTACTTTTGCTGTAGACAGCTGGACTGAGACAGTCCTACTAGAAGTCTGCTTTCTTAAATATGTTCCCACGTATCAAAACCATACACATAATTCGTTTCTTCCTTCATGGTGAGCAACGAACCATGTAGACATGACGTGGAATATGCCCATATGCGGTTTTTCTTGAGATGACACCTGTAACCCACTCAAACTGTAAATATTTGCGAATTCGAGTCCCGGCACGAATCTGTGATCGGCTGAATGCGTATTAGCTATTTCATGAAAATTGTTAAAATAACAAAAATGTGAAAATACATTATGTTAATCAATTTCATGTAACCTTTAGCTTAATCCTAATCATTCTTCATTGATTTTGGAGGCTTGTGAGTGACCGTGTGATGAAATGAAGTGAAGGTTTGTAATGCGGTAATCTCCTTGTACTTCGTTCAGTTACGTATTACTAAAAATGCTAATGGTTTATTGCTAAATTGTTTGCCTGAAGTTGATGCAGAGAAGATCAAGCATGAATTCCATGAAGGAGAGTGTGGAGGTCATCTCTACTGGAAAACCACAGCCAACAAAATCCTTAGAGCTGGCTATTATTGGCCCACCCTCTTCCAAGATGTCCATAAAATGATAATTTCCTGTCACAAGTGCCAAATTTTTTAGGGCAAAAGAAAACTCCTTCCCTTACCATTAAAACCTATCATTGTTGAAGCTCCTTTTCAACAATGGGGCCTAGATTTCATAGGAGAAATCCATCCTGCTTCATCTGCCCAACATAAATGGATTCTTACAGCCACTGACTACTTCACAAAGTGGATAGAGGCCATCCCTACCAAGAATGCCACAGATTATGTCATTATAAAATTTCTTGAAGACCATATCCTTTCTAGATTTGGATGCCCTAGGAAAATCATTACTGATAATGCTGCTGCTTTTGATTCCAAAAAGATGATTGATTTTTGTCACAAGTATCAGATTACATTGGGTCATTCTACTGCTTATTACCCTCAAGGTAATGGGCTAGCTGAATCATCAAATAAAAACTTGGTGACCATCATCAAGAAGCTACTTGAAGAGAATAAAAAGTCATGGCATAACAAGCTGGTGCATGCATTGTGGGCAGATAGGTTGACCACAAAGAAATCCATTGGAACCTCCCCCTACCAACTTTTTTATGGAGCAGATGTAGTGTTTCCTACCAGCCTGGGTGTACCAGTAATAAAATTAGTCCAAGAAATTCAGTCAGAAGAAGACAGTATGCTAAGAAGGATTAATGAGACAATACATCTCCAGCAGACGAGGGAAGAAGTTTACAACAGAGCTCAAAAAGTGCAAGAAAATATAAAAAAATTGTTTGACAAGAGAACTAAGGCTTGTGATTTCAACATTGGAGATAAGGTACTCAAATGGGACTCTAGAAGAGAGGAAAAAGGTAAACATGGAAAATTTGACAGTTTGTGGCAAGGCCCTTATATCATTCAGTCCACCATTGGTCCAAATGCCTTTTTTCTGCAAGAGTTAGATGGCACAGATCTGTTTGGGGGTCCTGTCAATGGCAGGGTCCTTAAGCATTACTACTGCTGAGTTCAATTTTCAAGTTTCATTTCCATTGTAAATATCATTGCTTCATTAGTTTCATAAAAACAAAAAGAAAAAATACGAAAACAATAAAAGATAGAAAAGAGGGCAGAAATGAGAAAAAAAGAAAAAAGAAAAAGGCAAAGCCCCATGCCAAAAAAGAGAAATAAATCTGAAAGTGTGCAAGCTCAAATGCCACTCCTCAAAAAACACGCTTCTAGTTAGTCAAACTGTTTAATCTTGACTAATTAGCTTTAAATTTTTCTGCTGATAGGATAGTGAATTGGATTTGCCAAATTGTTTAAACTTGGCTTATTAGTAGATAGATTAGGCTAGAAAAGAAAGGTTCAAACAAGCCCAAAACCTGAACCTAAAGTTTCCAAGCAAGAGATGACTCAAATCTGTTTTATTTTTCTGAGTCATAAAGTTGTAAATCTGGTTCTAATCAACTCAAAATCTGAACCAGAAAGAAAGAAATAACAACTCAAACAAATTCAAACCAGAGCTGAAATCAAAGAAAGCAAGTGGCTCTAACAAGCTCAAAACTTGAGCCACAAATAAGAAGAAGGATGCTTCAAAAAATTTCATATTTCAAACCTTCAATTTTTGATTTAGCTCTCTGCGAATAATGTCTATGTGCAGCTTGTTTTTATGCCATAGATCACAGCAAGTCAAATATCTTAATCTTGACTTGGCTATTTTTCAATTTCTGTTGTAGAATTTAGAGAATGAAAATCTGTTGGACAGTTTAATCCCAACAGATAGTAGATTAGGTAGAGAAACATCTGAGCTCAACTGTTTAATCTGAGTTCAGGGAGAAATAAGGGGTAGAATTAGATTATATTTCCTGTTTTCAAAAGAATAAAATGTTGAAAAAGAGTTTTCCAGTCCAAGTGCACTCTAAATGAAGAAAAAATGTTAGATCAGTAGGATTGGGTAGGTAGAAAACCTGTGTTGATGAAGATTCATTTTTTTTCAATGCTGCTAACCTTTTTTCAGCCAGAATAAGATCATTTCAGCAAAGACAACAGCCCAAAGAATGAGGCATTGATCAGCCTCCCAGAGAATGCAGTTCTGAAGTTCTTGATGCCTTCAAGAAGGCACCATCCCCAAGTGGAGCCACTGTTGGCCACCTGTAAATTTTGGTCTATCAAAAGGTGGCCAAAACATGTTTTCAGCCTTCAAGAAACACTTTCCTGGCCAAATTGTTATCTCTTGAAGCCTGTAGACGACCTCATGCTCATGTCTCAAGGTTTTCACTGTTATTTCTCAGAAACTCAAAATTCTGCTAAAAATTCCATGAGAAGACTGCTGCAATATCCTCCTTCTTTTCCCCTTTTTCCTCTCAGAGACTAACCTTCATATTTTTCATCATTTTCCTTTGTTGTCCATTTTCCTCACCTTTCTTTCATGAAAATTTCCTTGCAGAGTTCCAAACTTCTTTCGAACTCTGTCGAAACCCTCAGAAACCTTTGAAAATCACTGAAAATCTGTGTAAAAACCCATTTCTCTCTTAAGGGTTTAAGCCCCTTGGCCTGAGTTTCCAAACCACTTCCCCAATACGCCCTCATCATAAAAACCAAGCGCCAAACCCATGAAGTGCTAATCGCATCGGAAAGATTCAAAGTGTGCATGTTTGTGAGCCATTTTAAATGCCGATTGCGATCAGCCCCTTTGCCATAAACCGAAGATCGTATTATCATTTCATCTACCCCATAAGCCCGCAATCGGGCACTAAGCTTCTTTGAAAATCGTATCCGATGGACGTTTTTTCTTTGTAAAACTTGAAAACCCATTTTTCCAAAGTTTGTTTTAAAATGCCAAAATCACGTGTTTAAATAAAATGGGTTGATCAAAAAGACCGATCGCGCAATCGCGATCGGAGAATTCACAATGGGTTGATCAAAAAGACCGATGCGCAATCGCATCGGAGAAGTTACAAATGGGTTGATTGAAAGACCGGGCCCGAATGTTCCGATTGCGATTGGCCCTAGTTATATAAAGCCCCAGGCCCATGGTACTCCATACACCCAGTGGCCCCGCAATCGGGTGCCATCCTATCATATATATATTCTGCCCGATCCACTCAAAACCTTGGTTTTTATTGAAATTTATGGGTTTCTCACAAAGTATAAGGGTCCCGCCGGTGCAAAAAATTAAAGGATCTGGACCGTTGATCTAGACCTGATCTAACGACCTGCGCACAATCGCAAGTTTCAAATCGCATCCCCTCTTCTGCGCACCCCGATTGAAATTTTCTCCGATTAAATCTGGGCCATCCATCTCCCTGTTGATCGGACGGACAGCGCTCAATCGCATCACAATATTTCAATCGCATGTTTTGTTGCTGCCCTCCCGATTGCCGATCCCCGATTAAATCCCGACCATTGATCTTGTTCTCAGATCGACGGCTTGCGCTCAATCGCAAGTTCCCTCCGATCGCAATCACAGACCTTCCTGTCTCACCCCCGATTCCATCGCAGCCGTCCATCCTGCCAGATCCAACGGTTCGGATTTGTCCCGCACCTCTCCCATCATTCTTCTCCCCTGCCCCTCCGATTACATCCCATCCATTCATTTCCCGCTGATCCAACGGTCCTTATTCCCTCTGATCACAAGTCTTGCCCCCATTTCGAAAACCCTCTGATTCACTTTCCGCCGTGGATCTGATCTGCAGATCAACGGCCAGTGCTCAATCACAAAGTTTCAATCGCAGTGTTTCAATCGCATGTTGTTGTGTGACCTCCCCGATTGCGATCCTCCAATTAAATCTGGGTCGTCCGTCTCCCTGATGATCAGACGGCCTGCGCTCAATCGGAAAGTTTCAATCGCAGTGTTTCAATTGCATGTTGTTGTGTGACCTCCCCGATTGCGATCCTCTGATTAGATCTGGGCCGTCCATCTCCCTGATGATCGGACGGCCTGCGCTCAATCGCATCGCTGCGTTCCAATCGCATCCCCTTTGCTGCGACCTGCCGATTGCGATCCTCCGATTAAATCTGGGCCGTCCACGTGTCCAGATCGGATGGTCCCAGGTCACCCCCACCATTGCTCATCACGCGATCGACGGTTCTATTTTATTCTTCCTCCCGCGTCATTTAAAATTCCTCTCAGTTAATCTCCACCGTTGGATGATGCCATCCGACGGTCTTGCTCTCTTCCTACGCCTCTAAAGCAGTAAAACCAAATACGCAGGATTTTATAACAAATTGTTTGTATTTTGGAAGTTTTGATTCGAAGTTTTACCAATGTTTCATAAGCATTGATAGCACATAAAGGCTTGCGCGGCCCCTGCACATCAACAAGACACTGTTTTAATTCAAAAACAGTTAAAGAGTATCAGCGCCGAAGACAAAACATATCAGAACCGGAGATTGAAGACCCAAACACAGATCTCAAGCAAAGTAAAGTGTTTGGGGAAGGAGCGAAGACATCTGTCAAGCTGAGAAATTCCCCACCGCTATAAGAAGAGGCTAATTGAACCCTCTACAGCTCCAAAGACACCTGCAGTCTCGTTGAGATCAAAGACCGCCGAACAATTAATACTAATTGAGCTATCTTATCTCTAATTGTCAGCAGAACCATTCAAGAAGATTAAAGAACAGTTCAGAAGCAGATATTTAGATCATTTCATCTCGGGAAGTAGAAATAAAGTCACTCCAGCATGACACTGAGCTTCAAAGGATAGCATACTTCCCACTGATTTTAATCTTAAGTGTAACTCAATTAATGTAGGTTAACACCTGTAGATTTCTTGATCGAGGCCCTCAAAGCACCGAAGAGTCATCTTCTGTATTAATTGATCCAAACAGATATTTTCATAGTTGACCACCGCCTCATTCTTCTATAAATACCTCTATAGAAGATGAGCAAAGGGTTGGTCTCGGGACATCTGAACGCATGTAATAGTCATTCTGAAGCCATTGATGCCCTGTTCTGTAATTGAAAGATACATAAGCTGATATGAGAAGTTCAAAGCTGTAGAGACCCACCGGGCTTGCTGATTGTAACTGGTTTGAACATCAATACAAGCTGCTGATTCATGGAATTCTGAAACTATGTCAATGGTGATGTGTTCCTTACTGTCAATTGTTGTTTTACTTAATGTTTTCACTCTGTTCACTTTCTATGATAAAGAGCAGCAAACATAGAGTTAGGATATACTCTCCACGGTACCCTACTCTTACTGAAAGCTTTATCTTCTATGTTTTCTTCATTTGAATGTCCTCTTTGAAGAGTTTATTAATGCGGGTTAGTTTAAAAGTACTTCCCTGATCTAGATAGCTCTTTGAGATGAATGTTTTCTATGTTATCCTTGGAGTTTATCAATGCAGCGTAGTTTAAAAGTACTTAGCTGATCTAGATTTCTCTTTGTGATTATCATCTATGTTCCCTTATCAAATATGCTGAAGTAGGCTGGTTTAAAAGCACTTACCTGATCTTAAGCTGTTTGAACTGTTTTTAAAAATGTTTCTGATGGAAAGTACTTCAATGCAGGCTAGTTTAAAAGCACTTACCTGATCAACAGAAATACTTTTATGTTTCTCCTTAAGTACATGTTGAAAGCAAGCTAGTTTAAAAGTACTTACTTGATCTTAGACTGTGCTTTGTTTTTTCACTTGTTTAAGTCTTTCACTGCCTATTTGTTTCACTCCATTAATCACCTTAAGAGATCCTTTGATGTACATGACTTGCTCCATGGATCCTTCTTGAATTTTCTATCCAATTAAATCCTCCTATGACTCCATAGCCCAATGGGTTAAAGTTGTCTTTGTCCTTTGCTATCAGCTGAAACATTCCTTCATTTGCAGGCTCTTCACCCTTTATTTTGAACTACTTTCACCTTCACCATGTCTTCGCCCAACCAAAAACAAACAAAACAAACCCATGTTCTTCATAACTAGCCTAATATCATAATTCCAGTCTTTAAAGATCACATCTTTTTGAACTCATTTATAGAGAGATCCCTCTCTGGATTCAGGAGGGCTAGATCCTTGAATCCAAAAGCGGTTTGATGTTACCTCTGCAGTTGGACTTTGCCAATCTTCATTACGAGTTCACATGATCTTTAGTACAAAAAATTGTGAAATAAGAGAATCATCTTTGGGAGAACTTGTGGAAAAAGGGGTAAGAACACCCGATAATGTTTACATTCTCAGTAGAATCGAAGAAGATAAATGTTACTTAAGTCAAACAGATGAAATTTGTTTATGGCACAAGCGATTGGGGCATATAATTTTTGATAACCTAGTCAGCATCAGAAAAATTAATGCAGTAAGGGATGTTCCAAAAATGTGCAAACCAAATCAAGTTGTATGTGGCCCATGCTAACATGGAAATAAAACCAGAACTAGCCACAAAACTAAGGAGTTCTCAACATCAAAACCTTTGGAAATCATTCATGCAGATTTGTGTGGGCCAACTAGAACTCCAGCTCTTCAAGGTGAAAGGTACTTTTCTCTATTTTTTGATGACTATACTAGAATGATGTGGATATATTTCATAAAATATAAATCCAAAGCATTTGAATGTTTTAAGAATATTAAGGCTCTCATTGAGAATGAAAAATATTCTAAAATTAAATGTCTTAGAACGGATAGAGGAGGAGAATACACCTCAAAATAATTTGATGAATTCTGTAAAGAGCATGGAATCGAAAGAGAACTCTCCACTGATAGGACACCCCAAAAAAATGGAGTAGTTGAAAGAAGGAACCGAACCATTCAATAAATGGCAAGGAAAATGCTACTAGTAGCTGATTTGCAACCAAAATTTTGGAGAGAAGCAGTTGGGACCGCAGTTTATACCTTAAATCAAACTCAACTAAGACCAAATAATGAAAAGACTCCTTATGAATTACGGAAAGGAAGACCTGCTTCAGTAAAATATTTCAGGGCTTTTGGAAGCAAATGCTTCATAAAAATAAATGATGACTCACTAGGAAAATTTGATTCTAGAGTTGACGAAGGAATATTTCTTGGATACTCCACTAGGATAAAATCTTACAAATGTTACAACAATCATCTACAAAGAATAGTGGAAAGCATTGATGTTAAGATTGATGAAGGCCTTCTAGAAAAGAGAATTGAAGATCATGAAGTTGAGCCTTTCTTTGAACAAAGTGAAGAAGAAGAACCTGAAAAGAAGAGGAGAATGAAGAACCTTAAAGTGAATCTTCACAAACACCCTCCAAGATCAAGTTTGTTCAAATATATCATCCGGAAGAACATGTCATCGGAAATATAGATTGAGGAATTCAAACTCGAAGAAGGATGATAAGCACCCTAAGAAAAGATGATGTGGATCTATTATCTTTAATCGAACCTGAAATTTTTTCTCAAGAAAGAAAAGATCCTTATTGGATAAAGGCCATGGAAGAAGAAATGTCTCAAATCGAAAAAAATGAGACTTGGGAACTGGTACCTCGCCCAAAAGATAAAAATATAATTGGAACAAAATGGGTATTCAAAAACAAGATGAATGAAGATGGACAAAGCATCAGAAATAAAGCCAGACTTGTCTGCAAAGGATACTCGCAAATCGAAGGAATTCATTTCGAAGAAACCTTTGCACCAGTAGCTTGAATGGAAGCCATAAGAACATTTTTAGCATTTACTTGCTCAAAAGGATTCAAGATTTATCAAATGGATGTAAAATCAGCATTCTTGAATGGATATCTTAAGGAAGAAGTTTACATGGAGCAACCAGAAGGATTTTATCTTGCTAAAGGAAAATACTTTATATGCAAACTAAAAAAGGCCTTGTATGGATTAAAACAAGCCCCTAGAGCATGGTATGCAAAGCTGGATCACTATCTGCAACAAGAGGGTTTCAAAAAGGGAGTGGTAGGTAGCAATCTCTACATGAATATGGACAAGGAAAAACTTCTAATCACTCTTGTTTACATTGATGATCTAATTTTTGCTAGCAATAACAAAGAAATAAGCCATGAATTTTCTCTAAATATGTCCAAAAAATTCAAGATGTAAATGATTGGTGAGTTGTATTACTTTCTTGGGCTACAAATATCTCAAACCTCTGCATGCATGTTTATATCTCAAGCAAAATATCTTAAAGACATGCTCAAAATATATAGAATGGAAGATTGTACACCTATGAGCACATAGATGACCACAGATTGTAAATTAAGAAAAGATGATGATAGATACAACTCTTTGCAGGTCAATAATTGGAGCTCTCCTATACTTAACTGCTACAAGACTAGATATTATGAAAGTAGTAGGAATGGTAGCAAGATTTCATTCAAGTCCTAAACAATCCCATCTAGCAACTGTGAAGAGAATTCTTAGATATTTGAAAGGAATGATTAATTTCGGTCTTTAGTATCCTAAGAGTTCAACTCTTATTGTGACAACATACTTCGATGCTGATTGGTCCGGAAGTGTGGGTGATCTAAAAAGTACCAGTGGAAATGCATTCTTTATGGGAGACTATCTTGTATCTTAGCTCAGCAAAAATCAATCATCTATATCCCTTTCTACATCTGAATTCAAATATATAGTTGTTTTTTATTTTTGTACACAAATTCTATGGATGAAGGAAGCCTTGAAGGATGTCAACATAGAAACTAAGCAACCAATTACTATTTTTGTGACAAAACTAGCGCCATCAGTCTTTCAAAGAATCCCGTGATGCACTCAAGGACCAATCATATTCCAATAAAATACCACTCTCTCCGTGAACAAGTTGTTGAAAACAATATCATGTTGGAATACGTCAATACAAAAGAGAAAATTGCTGATATCTTTACAAAATCCCTTCCACGAGAAGCATTTGAGTATCTTCACCAAAAGATGGGAGTCGTTGCTCTTGCATCACATTAAATCACGCAGCATGTCAGGAGTACAGTATGTTAGGGGGAGCATCTTGACAGGAGGAGTACTTAGGCACCCCATTTTCCATTGATGACAAAGGGGGAGAGAATGTTGGAAGGGCAAGAATATTGCCATCAATGACAAAGGGGGATATTGTTAATTTAGATTGTCATTGATGTCAATATAACTTTGACTGAGATGAAGGCTACACTATGACATATCACTGCATTAGTATGATGACATTGTTGATACATGATGCTACATGGCATTAATAACAATGAAGAAACCAAAGAATGTAGAATCCACCTTGCCCCAAACTTTCCTCATGTTGTCCCAATCTTTTTATGAATAAAATTTAAGGACAGTCACAAAGAAAAATATGTTTCACGATCTTAGAAGCATAATTTCTTTGTGAGACCTTTACCATCCTTTAGAGCATAATTTTCCCTTTCTAATGAGCCCTTACACGCCCCAAAACTCCAAGCGGTTTGGGAGATATGAATTTTTCAATTTAAGGAAATTATTCTGGTCTTGGAGCCGACCTGTCCTAGCCATCCCTTGTCAGCCTACGTGTGGAGACATGTCTTTTCATTTAGAATCGAAATAAGACTATATATACAAGGTTTTCGTTCTTCATTTTGAACACAGAAATTCGGTGATAATCACAGAATTAATACCACTATTCACAACTCGTGAACATTGAAGAAGGGAGAGATATATCTGATTTGGGTTTGAGGTTAATAAGACAGTGGATTCTTCTTGAACAACTTCAGACTTTCGGACCTGTAGTGAGGCTATTGCAGAGGGCTATACTCAGACCTGTGGTAGCTCCTTTTTAGAAGCTCTAAGAGCAGCACCTTGAAGGCATACTTGTGGAGCCCGGACCTATAGCAACAGAATTTTAACTAATTAAGAACAGACACCATTAAGAAAAGTTTGGAGAGCAGATTATTGTAGCAATGATTTGAAGATACCTGTGGCATCCTTGACAGTCACAACAGCTCGGCGCAGTGGATGGACTATTACCTCAGATCTGTGACCTTGAGGGACTCGAAACAGTGATCACATACTTGATATTATAGGTATGAACTATTTGAAGACTTGAATAGTGATGAAGACAAGTGGACAATGAAGTCAGTGAAGAATTAATTTTGGAAGAAATAATACAGTGATGAAGACAAGTGGACAGTGAAGTCAGTGAAGAATTTTGGAAGAAATAATACAGTGATGAATATGTCAAGAACATTCAAGTAAGCACTATTCACATTCTCTATTAAACCAAGCAAAGAAGGATTGGTGTCCTTGGAGTAGGAGCTCCTAAACACAAGGTTGGTGCCTTGAGAAGATAGGGTCAAAACCCTAGAGGTCGGAGCCTCATCAAAGTCCAAGTTGGTGCTTGGAAACAGGTTGGTGTCTGTTTCATTAAGAGGGTTGGTGCCCTCACTCATCTGTTGTATACTATTATTAGAAAGTGGATTTAAAATCTTATTAATCCTTAATATTATCATTATACACCTCTCTGTCTTTAATTGTGAAGAATCTAACTAGCAATAATTAACAATTGAAATAAATACTAATTCACCCCCCTCTCAGTATTTCCAACAATTTGTATCATAGCCAGCTTCTTCATCATCAGCCTAGTAGCTGGAAGAAGGATTCTTAGGCACAATGAAGAACATGGAAGTAACAAGAAAACTTCATATCTTTGATGGAACAAATTTTAGTTTTTGGAAAAAGAGCATGTCCTACTATCTAATGTCTCTTGGCCTTGAAGTATGGCACTCTGTTGTGGATGGGCACAAAGTTCCGTCCGGTCTTCCAATTGATCAATATCAAAGAAAAACCTACATTTCTAATGCCAAAGAATTAAATTCCATCACTAGTGGAATCACCGATTCCGAATTTACGAAAGTCATGAACTGTGACTCAATCAAAGAAGTATGGGATAAATTGGTTTCTCTATATGATGGGGACTCCAAAGTTAAGAAGGCAAAGTTTCAAACATGTAGAAGACAATTCGACAGTATGAAAATGGATGATGATGAAGATATTGCATCATACTTCCTCAGAGTAGCTGAAGTGGTTAACTCTCTTAAAGGACTAGGGGAAAATATTGAAGAAAGCACCATTGTTCAAAAAATCCTGAGATCGCTTCCTGAAATATTTAACTCCAAAGTAAGTGCCATAGAAGAAATGAAGGACCTAGATACTCTCAAGATGGATGAACTTCATGGAATTCTTATTGCCCATGAGATGAGGAAAGGGATCCCAAATTTCAAAGAAGCAGCTTTCAAAGCCTCAAGGTCTACAAAAGAAGGAAAAGGATGGAATTGCAACAGTGATGAATCTGATACTGAAAACGAATTAGCTCAATTTGTACGAAGACTAAAAAGGGGATCTAAGCTAAAAGGTAAGTTCCCTCTTATTTGTTTCAATTGTGGAAGAATAGGTCATTATGCTGCAAAATGTCCTCAAAAACATGATAGTGGTGATGAGAAGGACTCTAAAAGAATGATATACAAAAAGAAAGGGTTTAATAAGAAGAACTTCTTCTCCAAACAAGATGAGTCTGATGAAGATGAATTTGTAGTCATAAAAATGAAATCAACTAGAAATGTGCGTCATTACAAAGAAAGTGATGATGAATCAGATGAGGAAAGTAATTATGTTGGAAGCAAAGAAACGTTATTAATGGAATTTACAAATGATGAAAACTCAGAATTAGAAGATGAAAGAAACATAAAATGTTTGCTAATGAGTGCCATTGAAGAAAATTAGAAGCTACAAAAGAAGATAATTTCTCTCAAAATAGAAAGAGAGGAAGCAAAAAGAAGGGAAGACTTCTTGAACATTAAGTTAAAAGAGAAGGATGATATCTGTGAAAAATGTGAAGCTGAAATAGTGTCTCTAAGAAAGGAATTAGAACAAGTCAAAAGGAGTTGGCAAAGCTCTATAGCTCTTGAAAACATTCCTAATACACAAAGACCTCAACATGACAAGTCTGTAATTGGTTTCAAAGGAGAATCATCAAGTACAAAGAATAATGTTAGAATTTATGTTGATGTACTCTCTTGTCATCTAAAAGAAGAAAAGTATCTTGTCAGGAAAAAGTCCCATCTCAAAACCAAGAATTGAAGAAAGAGAAACTCTAAGGAAAAATGTTGGTTCAAGCTATGGATACTACAACATGTATCAAACTATTTTTCTTGGGCATTGTTACAATTGTAAAAACTTGGGGCATCAAGCTAAGAATTGCAAGGCTCATAAGAATGAAGCACCAAGATTGAATGATCAAACAAACCAACTGCGTGGCCCTAGAGAGAAAGGATAAATCAAAACTTACAATTCCTTTGATCCTTTGGCTAAGTTTGATCCGTCTTGCTCATTATGTGATAATTATGATCATAATGAACAAAATTTCCCTCTCAAAAGGGAAAAAGCTAAAAATGTAAATCTCAAAACTGATAAATGTGGCTTAGCTCTATGTGCTCATAGTGAAGAAAAGCATTGGTTCGTGGATAGTGGATGCTCAAGACATATGACTGGTGACCCAAAAAAGTTTATCTCATTGAAAAATAAAAATGGAAATGTATCCTTTGGAAGTGGATCCGCTAAAATCACTGGAAAAGGAACTACTACCCTTGTCAATGGACTAGGAAAGGCTCAAAATACCTTGCTAGGAGAAGGGCTCAAACACAATCTCTTAAGTGTCAGCCAGATTTGTGACCAAGGATATAATGTTGTCTTTAGAACAAAAAATTGTGAAATAAGAGACTCATCCTCGAGAGAACTTGTGGAAAAAGGGGTAAGAACACCCAATAATGTTTACATTCTCAGTGGAATCCAAGAAAATAAATGTTACTTAAGTCAAACAAATGAAAGTTGGTCATGGCACAAGCGATTGGGGCATACAAGTTTTGATAACCTAGTCAGCATCAGCAAAATTAATGCAATAAGGGACATTCCAAAAATGTGCAAACCAAATCAAGTTGTATGTGGCCCATGCCAACATGGAAAGAAAACTACAACTAGCCACAAAACTGAGTTCTCAACATCAAAACCTTTGGAAATCATTCATGCAAATTTGTGTGGGCCAACTAGAACTCCAGCTCTTCAAGGTGAAAGGTACTTTGTTCTATTTGTTGATGAAGATACTAGAATGATGTGGATATACTTCATAAAATATAAATCTGAAGCATTTTAATGTTTTAAGAATCTTAAGGCTCTCATTGAGAATGAAAAAGATTCTAAAAATAAATGTCTTAGAAAGGATAGAGGAGGAGAATTCACCTCAAAATAATTTGATGAATTCTGTAAAGAGCATGGAATCGAAAGAGAACTCTCTATTGCTAGGACACCCCAGCAAAATGGAGTAGTTGAAAGAAGGAACTGAACCATTCAAGAAATGGCAAGGACAATGCTACTAGTAGCTGATTTGCAACCAAAATTTTGGAGAGAAGCAGTTGGGACCGCAATTTATACCTTAAATCAAACTCAACTAAGACCAAATAATGAAAATACTCCTTATGAATTATGGAAAGGAAGACCTGCTTCAGTAAAACATTTCAGGGTTTTTGGAAGCAAATGCTTCATAAAAATAAATGATGACTCACCAGGAAAATTTGATTCTATAGTTGACGAAGGAATATTTCTTGGATACTCCACTAGGAGCAAAGCTTACAAATGTTACAACAATCGTCTATGAAGAATAGTGGAAAGCATTAATTTGAAGATTGATGAAGGCCTTCCAGAAAGAGAATTGAAGATCATGAAGTTGAGCCTTTCTTTGAACAAAGTGAAGAAGAAGAACGTGAAAAATAAGAGGAGAATGAAGAACCTCAAATTGAACCTAAAAGTGAATCTTCACAAACTCCCTCCAAGATCAAGTTTGTTCAAAGATATCATCTGAAAGAACAGGTCATCGGAAATATAGATGAAGGAATTCAAACTCGAAGAAGGATGATAAGCACCCCAAGAAAAGATTATGTGGCTCTATTATCTTTAATAGAACCTGAAAATTTTTCTCAAGCAAGCAAAGGTCCTTATTGGATAAAGGCCATGGAAGAAGAAATGTCTCAAATCAAAAAAAATGAGACTTGGGAACTGGTACCTCGCCCAAAAGATCAAAATATAATTGGAACAAAATGGGTATTCAAAAGCAGGATGAATGAAGATGGACAAATCATCGGAAATAAAGCCAGACTTGTCTGCAAAGGATACTTGCAAATCGAAGGAATTGACTTCGAAGAAACCTTTGCACTAGTAGCTCGAATGGAGGCCATAAGAATGTTTTTAGCATTTACTTGCTCAAAATGATTCAAGGTTTATCAAATGGATGTAAAATCAGCATTCCTGAATGGAGATCTCAATAAAGAAGTTTACCTGGAGCAACCAGAAGGATTTGATCTTGCTGAAGCAAAAGACTTTGTATGCAAACTAAAAAAGGCCTTGTATGGAATAAAACAAGACCCTAGAGCATGGGATGCAAAGTTGGATCACTATCTGCAACAAGAGGGTTTCAAAAAGGGAGTGGCAGGTAGCAATCTCTACATGAAGATGGACAAGGAAAAACTTTTGATCACTCTTGTTTACGTTGATGATCTAATCTTTGCTAGCAATAATGAAGAAATGAGCCATGAATTTGCTCTAAATGTGTCCAAAAAAATCGAGATTTCAATGATTGGTGAGTTGTCTTACTTTCTTGGGCTACAAATATCTCAAAACTCTGCAGGCATGTTTATATCTCAAGAAAAATATCTCAAATACATGCTCAAAAGATTTGGGATGGAAGATTGTACACCTATGAGCACACCGATGACCACAGATTGTAAATTAAGCAAATATGATGATACCCCTCTCATAGATACAACTCTTTACAGGTCAATAATTGGAGCTCTCCTATACTTGGCTGCTAGAAGACCAGATATTATGAAAGCAGTAGGAATGGTAGCAAGATTTCAGTCAAGTACTAAACAATCCCATCTAGCAACTGTGAAGAGAATTCTCAGATATTTGAAAGGAACAATTGATTTCGGTCTTTGGTATCCTAAGAGTTCAACTCTTATTGTGACAGCTTAATCCAATTCTGATTGGGCCGGAATCATGGATGATCGAAAAATTACCAATGGAAATGCATTCTTTATGGGAGACTGTCTTGTATCTTGGCTCAGCAAAAAGAAATCATCTATATCCCTTTCTACAGCTGAAGTCAAATATATAGCTACTACTGATTTTTGTACAAAAATTCTATGGATGAAGGAAGCCTTGAAGGATGTCAACATGGAAACTAAGCAACCAATTACTATTTTTTGTGACAATACTAGCGCCATCAGACTTTAAAATAATTCGGTGATGCACTCAAGGACCAAACATATTCCAATCAAATACCACTTTCTCTATGAACAATTTTCTGAACACAATATCAGGTTGGAATACGTCAATACAAAAGAGCAAATTTTTTATATCTTTACAAAACCCCTTCCACGAGAAGCATTTGAGTATCTTCGCCAAAAGATGGGAATTGTTTCTCTTGCATCACATTAAATCACGAAGCATGTCACGAGTACAATATGTTAGGGGGAGCAGCTTGATAGGGGGAGTACTTGGGCACCCCATTTTCCATTGATGAAAAAAGGGGAGAGAATGTTGGAAAGGCAAGAATATTGCCATCAGTGACAAAGGGGGAGATTGTTAATTTAGATTGTCATTGATGTCAATATGACTTTGACTGAGATGAAGGTTGCACTATGACATATCATTGCATTATTATATGATGACATTTTTTATACATGATGCTACATGGCATTAATAACAATGAAGAAACCAAAGAATGTAGAAGCCACCCTGCCCCAAACTTTCCTCATGCTGTCCCAATATTTGTTTGCATAAAATTTAAGGACACTCACAAAGAAAAATATGTTTCACAATCTTAGAAGTATAATTTCTTTGTGAGACCTTCACCATCTTTTAGAGCATAATCTTCCCTTTCTAATGAGCCCTTACACGACCCAAAAATCCAACCGGTTTGGGAGATACGAATTTTTCAAGTTAAGGAAATTATTCTGGTCTTGGAGCTGACCTATCCTAGCCATCCCTTGTCAGCCTACGTGTGGAGACATGTCTTTTCATTTAGCACCGAAATAAGACTATATATACAAGGTTTTCGATCTTCATTTCGAACACAGAAATTCGGTAATAATCACAGAATTAATACCACTGTTCACAACTCGTGAACATTGAAGAAGGGAGAGATATATCTGATTTGGGTTTGAGGTTAATAAGACAGCAAATTCTTCTTGAACAGCTTCATACTTTCGAACCTATAGTGAGGTTGTTTCAGGGGGCTATACTCGGAACCTGTGGCAGCTCCTTTTTAGAAGCTTGGAGAGCAGCACCTTGAAGGCATACATGTGGAGCCCGGACCTATAGCAGCAGAATTTTAACTAATTAAGAATAGTCACCATTAAGAGAGTTTGGGGAGTATAATATTGTAGCAATGATTTGAAGATACCTGTGGCATCCTTGACAGTCACAACAACTCGGTGCAATGGATGGACTAGTACCTCAAATCTGTGACCTTGAGGGACTCGAAACAATGATCACATACTTGATATTAGAGGTATGAACTATTTGAAGACTTGAATAGTGGTGACGACAAGTGGACAGTGAAGCCAGTGAAGAATTTTTTTTAGAAGAAATAATACCGTGATAAAGACAAGTGGACAGTGAAGTTAGTGAAGAATTTTGGAAGAAATAATACAGTGATGAATATGTCAAGAACATTCAAGTAAGCACTATTCACATTCTCTATTAAACCAAGCAAAGAAGGATTGGTGTCCTTGGAGTAGGAGCTCCTAAACACAAGGTTGGTGCCTTGAGAAGATAGGGTCAAAGCCCTAGAGGTCAAAGCCTCATCAAAGTCCAAGTTGGTGCTTGGCAACAGTTGGTGCCTGTTTCATTAAAAGGGTTGGTGCTCTCACTCATCTATTGTATACTATTATTAGAAAGGGGATTGAAATTCTTATTAACCCTAAATATTATCATTATACACCTCTCTGTATTTAATTGTGAAGAATCTAACTGGAAATAATTAACAATTGAAAAGAAATATTGATTCACCCCCCTCTCAGTATTTCCAACAAATACTTCTACATACTTATTCAGAATATAGAAACATTGAAAAAATAAAAACCTAAAACAAAATAATAATAAAATAACTAGGAAATAAATATATATATTAAAAATAATAATAATAATAATAATAAATAAAACATGAAAAAATATCCAATAAAAAAAAATTGTAAAAAGAAAAAACAAATTTAAAGATTTAAAAAATAAATAAATAAACAAAAACCAAAAAAAAATTATAATATTAAAACAAATATTTCAAAAAAAACATAATTTAGGAAAAATAATTAATAATAAATAAATCAACAAATATGAATGAGATAATTAAAACAAACAAATAAAATTTAAAAATTAAAATTAAAATAAATTAAAATAAAATAAAAAAATATAAACAAAATAAAAATAATTAAAAAAAAAAAAAACACATTTGAAAAAATTAAACTTATTAAAAAATATATTAAAAAAATAAATGGAAAAACACAATAAAATAAAAATAAATATTAAAAAAATAAAATGAAAACTTAAAAAATTAGGCCTAGGTCAATTTCTAGAATCAACGAGGTAGATTAGGGCTGAGGCTCTAGGGCCCTGGGAGATCAAGTTGATTCCTAGATTCGACTGGCCCCCAAGGGACGCAGGTCAGAGCTATCCAGTGCTACCCCGCCCAGGCCTAAGGCCCCGTAGCCAAGACGTGCTCAACCTTGGCTACCCACAACTTCGCCCCTCCCAGCCTCGAGGCCCCGTGACCTTGGCAGTCAATAAATTTCGGGAATCGACCTAGCCACCTAGGGCCTAGGCCCAATTTTTTAATGTTTATTTTTAATATAAATTTAATATCTTTTTTATTTTTTTCTATTTCTTTATTTTTATTTTATTATTTTTTTTTAAATTAATTTTTAAATGGTTTTTTTAATAAGTTTAATTTATTTATTTTTTACTTTTTAAAAAATTAAAAAATTTTAAAGGTCAATTCTCGGATTTGGCCACACTCCAGTGTCTATTTTTTATTTTTCTAATGTTTTTTTAATGTTTTTAATTTTTTCAATTTATTTTGATGTCTTCTTTAAAATAATTTTTGTAAAAAAAAAAATTGTTGTTTTCTTTTTTTTAATGGTCTTTTTTTTCATTTAATGTTTTTATTATTTGTTATGTTTTTTTTTTAATTGTATTTTTAGTTTTTTATGTTTTAAATTTTTACTTTTTAAGATTTTGATATTTTTTCTTAATATTTTTTTACATTTTCTTTTTGTTATTTATACTTAAAATTTTATGAACCTTCTTTTATTGGAATATAAAATAAACAAATAAATAAATAAACATGAAATGTCATCATCTTTTTATAAAAATTTCATAAAATTTGTTATTTTTCCAACTTTATTTATTTATTTTTCTCATAAAATTATTTTATTTAACATGTTATTTTTAGCAAAAAAATCTTGAAAAGCGTATTTTTTTAATATATCTATTCTATGCAAAATGTGGATTTTTTGTCGAGTGTTTAAAATTATTACTTTTTAGTGACGATTATTTTTTTTTGTATTGAAGTATTAGTTACTGACTTTAAGGTGATCTTTGAAGAGTCCCTAGAGCATTGTGACGACTAAGCTTGGACAAGACATTGGAGTAGCTCTTTGAGGTTTCTTGGAGCAAACTTGATATACATCTTGAAGTGGTTTTGGAGTAGCTTATAGAAGCTTATTGAAGACCATGATGCACTGAAGTCATCATGAGGTGACCTTGGAGATTTTGTTTGGGTAACATGAAGAGTTGTGATGACACCTTTTGAGAAGACAAGGTTGTCATTGATGAAGTGATTTGCAGAAGGCATTGTTGAAGATATTGACAGGGCTAGTTGAAGAAGACATTGGGAGTCGTGAAGAATTACTAAACTTATCTTGATGAATTAATGTTGTGGATTGGATTCCTAGAGGATAGAAGTCCTCAAGAAGACGAGGTTGGCGCGTGTATCAGAGATAAAGTTGGAGCGCTAGAGGTTGGAGCTTCAAAGTGACAAGTTTGAAGCCTTGGAAGATATGGTTGGAGCTCTAGAGGTTGGAGCCTCAAAGTGACAAGGTTGGAGCCTTGGAAGATAGGGTTGGAGCACTAGAGGTTGGAGCCTCGTGAAGTCCAAGTTGGTGCTTGGAAAATTACAGGCTAGAGCCTGGTAGGATTGAAGTTTGGTGTCTTCATCTAAGGTTGGAACTCTACACATTCTTGTATTGGATTTATTGTAAAGAAGAGGATTTAAGTCCTCGTTATATCTTATTAATAAAATCTTTATTCTATATTGTTCATTTTGTGTTCTAAATATAAGTGATCTTAACTGGTAAAAATAACAATTGAAAAGAAATATCGATTCACCCCCCACTCAGTATATCCAACACTCCATCTCTCTTTTAGGGGTAGTTACCATAAACACAAACCAACGCTTGATCAAAACAAAAACAAAAATTGTGCTTCCTTAGTGTTGTCTCCTCGTGCGCGGTGTGGTTCTCCTCTTGTTAATTTTGAGGGAGCATCTTGAAAACTAATCATGCCTAGAGTCATCACTATCCACTAACCAAAAAAATTTGTCATTTGTATTAGTGCCTAAGAGAGCAAAGACATAGATTTTCTCCTTAACTCTGTCTCTATAATAGCTTCCTTCTGAAGCTTAAGAAAAATTGGTAAAAGATGAAATGAATAGTCAAGTTGTTGAACAATTGTCTCTTACGATGACTTAGTGGTTTCTCTTTTCAACAAGGCTCTAATACCATGTTGAATTTTATACAAAAATGAAGAGTACAAAGTGATTTTCTAATATGATAATTACTTCCTAATGATTTCCAATCAAGTTATCTTATACCACTTATACCGTTGAGCAATTATACACATAAAATATCAACGGTAATGCAATGAAAATAGTATGATCATAAAGGGACAACCAAGCACAATAGAGACAACAAATATACCTTGGGAAAAACCTAGCAACTTTTCTTCTTAGAATAAATTTTTTCTTCAGCAAGAATATTCTAGAAATTAGTGCCAAAATCCCAACTTAGTCAATGTTGGTCAAGTATTCATTGAATGGTCAATTTTCGTCCTAGTCAACTTGTCCCCTGTTTGAAAATGTGCAATGTGGCAACTTATTAATTTTTATTTTCCTTAACCTTAATATTTTCTTGTGAACTTAGATAACCTTATTCTATTTTTTGGTTAGATATTTTCATCAAAAAAAATATCAAGAACAAAATAGTGACAACAAAGGACATAGAAAATAGGCTCTCATCCAAGGAAAAACCCCTCCAATGCGAAAACCCGGTAAAGTATTTTCTTCTCATAGAATTTATTTCAAAATGAGACACAAAGACCCAAACCTTAGACCAAGTCCTTCTGCAAGCGCCAATTCACCCCTCCAATAAGTCTATTCATGATTATGTATTAACTAGCTTCAACCTGCGATTTCAACCTACTAGCTTCACTACTGCAACTTCGATCCTGCAATTTTGGCGTTGCAGCTTCTATAAAAACCCTAATCCACCTTCCTCCTGGGACCTTACTGGAGCAAGTCAACTCCTCCCAAGGTCAATAAGGTCAAGGTAGGGTAATCTTCCTTCCGGCTACAAGATACTACACTTCGTCCTCCTACAAGTCAAAATTGCAACTTCAACCTCTTTTTGCATCACTAGAAACCCTATAAATTCACGTATGAAAGAGAGAGAGCCCAAGACAGAGATTTTGTATAAATTATACAAGATGCATGTATATTACTAGACTCCCCTGATTTAAAAAATTAATCTTATGTTAAATACAGAATCCTTCCACTTAATTCTTTGTGGAAATTAAATCGCCAATTGCAAAACACATATGAAGAAAAATCAATCACACATAAATACAGTTGTTTAACGGGAATAAAGCTAAAAACCTAAACTATCATATATTATGTATATTAATGGATCATGTAATAATCTCATACAAAGCTTAGTACATCAAGCTCTCAGTACAATCAACAACCATTACACACTGTCATGCAAAAATTTGCATATCTATGCACCAATTTCTTATCTCCTGACAGTCTGCCTCCACTGCGCAATCCCTTCTGAAGAATACCCCTGAATGAATTCAAATTGGTCTTTCCTTTATTACGCAATCCTAATTGGCATCTCCAATGTGTGTGAGATGCATTGAATTCATCACTATAGTCACAATAGATAGTTCATCTCACCCTTTCACCTATCTCTCCACTAAGTCTCCACTGGAACTGACATGCAAGTAGTTAACTGTTGTATTTTTTCAGTTGCAAGTGAGTCTCTAGTTGTGAATTAATTAAATAATTAATTCACTAAACTCTCACTAGTGTATATTCAGTTAGAACTAGATGCAACTAGCACAACTGAGTTTAACTTGCTTAACTGAGTTAAACTAAATAACAACTCCCATAACTACTCTTCCAACTTTGTCACAACTCTGCCACTTCAGTGCTAACTGAGTCCTCCATGCAAGAGTCACCAACCACCCTAGGAATTGCGTAATTCCTTCAACCCACTGATTTGCCAAATATGTTCACTGAAATAAAGTGCTCTAATAGAATAAGTTGATATTCATTGTCGGATTATTATTAAGGGCTAATAATAATCGACATGCATCTATTTTCAGATTAACGATCTATAAATAGACTTCACCCAATCTTCTAAAAATATAATCTCATCTATTCTTCCAACTTGATCAACCATCTACAAATAGCATACTGCAACTTATAGAATATACTCACCATGTCTAAAAATAGACATACACCTAAAAATAGCTTGTGGGCCCCACTTAGTGAAGGTGCTTAATTTTCACTAAGCTCATCATATTTTTGAATCTCAACACTCCCTCTCAACAAGATAGGGATTATCCTTCACCCCGATCCTGCCTCTATGATATTCGAATTTTCTCCTAGTGAACGCCTTCGTCAGAATATCTGCATCCTGATCTTCCGTAGGAATGTACTGAAGCAACACGATCTTCCGCTACACACAATCTCTGATATGATGATAACGGATATCTATATGCTTAGATATATTATGAAACACAGGATTAATCGAGAGTTTAATGCAACTCTGATTATCACAAATGTATCACTATAGGATCTAAATGAGAACCGAAAAAACTGACCAGGATCTTCCGCATCCAAATAGCCTCACATGCAACTTGACTTCCTGCCATGTATTCCCCTTCCGCTGAACTGAGTTCCACGGATCTTTGTTCCCTGTTGTACCAATAAACTGTTGTAGATCCGATACTGAAAACCCCTCCTGATGTGCTCTTTCTGTCCATTGGGTTGCCTGCCCAATCTGCATCTGTGAAGCCATGCAACTTCACTTCATCCCTCTGTCTGTACCATAAGCCATACTTAGATGTGCCCCTGAGATATCTCAGGACATGCTTGTCTGCCTTCCAAAAGAGCTTGGTAGGCTTAACCATCGTTTGACTAAGTTGTTTCACCGCATAGGATATGCCCGGTCTTGTATTAACTAAATATATGGGCGAACCCACCAACTGTCAATAGACAGTAGCATCCACTACCTGTGCCAATGTAGCATCCTCTTTCCTCCAATTTCCTGGAAGAGGAGTATCCATGGGCTTGTAGTCCTTCATGTGAAACTTACCAAGTATATCTCGAGCATACTTTCCTTGAGACACAAATAGTTCACCTTCTCGCTGTCATATTTCCAATCCAAGGAAATAATGAAGGAGGCCCAAATCCTTTATCTCAAACTCCTTTGCAAGATCTTCCTTGCATGAGTGTATCAACTGCCCATCACCCGTTAGTATTAAATCATCAACATAAACAACAATGATTAAAAACTTACCCTCTACCACAATTTGGTATAGGTTTGCATCTGCATCACTCTTGGTGAAGCCAAGTCCAGTGAAATCGTTGTCGATCCGTGTGTACCAAGCACGTGGTGCTTGCTTCAGCCCATACAGCACTCTTTTGAGTCTGCACACATGTGACTTGCTGCTGAAGATCTCAAATCCTTCAAGTTTCTCAATGTACACTTCTTCCCCAATGATCCCATTAAGGAACGCAGTGTTCACATCCATCCGATGAATGTACGAACCCATTTGCGCTGAGAGAGCAAGGATGCTCCTTATGTAAGAATACCGTGCGACAGGTGCAAGGGTTTCTTCATAATCAGTCCCCTCGATCTGTGAGAAGAAGCCCCGAGCAACAAATCTTGCCTTATACTTCTCGACGCTCCCATCAGCAGCTTGCTTTACCTTGTAGATAAATCTTGAACCTACCACTGATTTACCAACCGACCTTGGAACAATCTCCCAACCATTGTTTCTGACAATGGTGTCATACTCCTCCACCATGGCATATACCCATGTGGGCTCCTGCGCTGCTTCCTCAAAGGAAGATGGCTCTGTCACGATACACTTGCTCATGAGTGATCAGGAGATCAAGTCCTTTGTGGAAAAATGCTCAAACATTTAGTTGCTTAGAATTGGTCCAAACCAGAACGACTGGAAAGAGCTCGGAAAAACGACCTGTAGATGCAAACGGCACTGAAAATCGACGTTGTATGAGAAAGTTATTCAGCTTTGAAGTTTGCCAATATCAGTAAAAGAAATGGCCAAATGGACTTTACAAAAAAAATTTATTAAAAAAAGAATATTCCACATAATATTCTGGGAATATTTCGTGGAATATTCCACAGAATATTTTGCAAAATATTCCTCTGGCTGCCAATCAACGGGCGCCACGTGGCCAGCCCGGAGGCCGCCACGTGGCCCCAAGGTCAATTCTGAAATTGTTGTGCGTTCCAAAATATTTGTTGGGGTGGCAGGGTTCGACCCCGGGTTGGGGCGGGCAAAGTCGGGCAGCCCAACCGTTGGGTCACACCTTTGGATCTTAATAATCATTGGTGCCCACTTATAGTTAAACTTTACTATTCATTTGGGCGAGGCCCGAAAGGGGGCCAGCCCCCTCTCCATGTAACCCAGGCCCGGGAACCGTGAGCTAAGAATCGGTGCGCATAACTCTAAATAAGGACTGGTCACGTCTTATTAGGTCAGGGATTAAATATTACGGTTTAAACCTTAATAAACGCCGAACATAACTCAAAGTTATTTAATATAACTCCATTCGGTGCGGTCACGTGGAGCTGCACATCCAGCCCCCCATTTCAACGGTCAGTATGGTGGATTCCGCCTATTTAGGCGCCCGCCCCTATTTTGTCGGAGCTATCTAGAGTTCCACCACTTTTGGTGGAGCTTTCCTAGCCCTAACTGGACAAAAGTTGATGCAGGAGCATCAGCTCAGAAAAACACCTTGTATTTTATCTAAGCTAGGGGGTTTCATATTTTGAAGAAATATTAAATTTCATGTAAATATTAAATTTATTTTGAGTGATTAATTAATTATTTGTGAGAAATTGTAAATGTGAGAGAAATTAGTTTCTAGATTATTTAGAATTAATGAGGGAGCCTAAGTTGGAATTAGTTTCTAAGTCTTAGGGATAAGAATCTATCTTTTAGGGATGTTGAGAGATTTAGGGGTTTGTTGAGGAATTGAAGGGATAAAGCATTAAATTAGATTACTTTTAAAATTGTATAAATAGGAGGGGGTTTTGAGAGAAAAACACATTGAGATAGTTGGAGAGAGTGAGAGTGTGGTAGAGAGCTGGTTTTGAACAGCCAAGGCTGTAAGCCTCTGGCAATTTGTAAGGGCCAAGAACGTTGAATATTTGGCCAAGAAGATCAGTTTGTAAGTATGTTAATTTTTATGAAAGTGTGATTTTGAGTTATGCGCCTTAATGGACTGGTTTATGTATGGTTAAATTCTGCATAAGTGAGCTTTCGAATGTTGGTTATGGTTTGAGAGTGTTAAATTTGTGATTAAGAGTTAAATCATGCGCCCTAGCTGAGTCTTTATGAATGATTGAAATCCATAATAAAGAGGTGAAGTGATGAATCTGTGGTAATAGACTTGCTGGCAACTATTTGTGGAAATCGATAAACATTTGTGTTGAAATTCAAAGTGTAAATTGAAGTCATGGAATTGGAAATTCGATCGCTATGGATCAATTTCAAGGAGAGAAACTTCCGTATCAGTGAATTTTTAGTTATTGTTTGAAGGAGGGCGTTAGTGTATATGATTGCCAAGAGCTCTGTATGACCATCTCTGAAAATGCAGTACGCTGTCCTTGTAAAGAATAATCTTCACAAATTTGAACAAAACGCATAGAGAAATTATGAAACGCTGGTTGTTTAATTACAAATATGGAATGGTGAGTCGATTTAAAAATGTAATGAAAGATGTTTTAAATTAGAACGTATAGCAATATTTGCAGCGTAAATATGTCTGGCTTTTAACTGTTGCAAGAACAGTAATATGTTGAATTTCATATGGTCTAAAGTCCAAATAGGTTGCAGAAGAATGAATGCAGCGTTAATGAATGCCGGAAGGGCATTTCAAAAGAACTCAACAGCATTCGATTGACAGACTTTTTAAATTTGCAGAACTGAAACGATTTCCATTTTGTTGGGCTGAAGAAATTGTGTTAAATGATAATTGAATACGTAAATCTTCTTATGGTAGATGCGGGTCTTGGTGTGTCGAATCATGGATAAATTGCAGGAATATCCAGCGATATGATATCCAAGATTGTATTTATTAAGTTGCTGTGATTGCAGATCGATCTGTACATTGGGTGATCGCTGTGATGGTTACAGGTGATTGCTTTTGATTTGCAATTAGCGCTTGTGGATTGCAGATCGATTCTTCTATTATTGTGTTGTATCGATGTGATCAGTTACAGTGACAGGTTCTGCGTGCAAGAGGACGATGTGTATAAATGAAGTGCAATGAAACTTGGAGAGTCGATTTTATGGAAGGCGCTGAGCTGGTTGGAATATGTGTGAACAGTTACTTTTAAAATGAAATTGCCGAACGCTGGTGCAGAGAATAGATCAGAGCAATTTGTCAGGTCTATGTCAGTATAAAGGTAAGCACGTTAATATGAATAGGAGGGGTTTTGAGAGAAAATTAGATCCTTATCGGCGGGATAAAGCATTAAATTAGATCATTTTTAAAATTGTATAAATAGGAGGGTTTTGAGAGAAAAAATAACATTGAGATAATTGGAAAGAGTAGGAGGTGTAGTGAGAAATGCTGGTTTGAACAGCCAAGGCTGTAAGCCTCTGGCAATTTGTAAGGGCCAAGAACGTTGAATATTTGGCCAAGAAGATCAGTTTGTAAGTATGTTAATTTTTTATGAAAGTGTGATTTTGAGTTATGCGCCTTAATGGACTGGTTTATGTATGGTTAAATTCTGCATAAGTGAGCTTTTGAATGTTGGTTATGGTTTGAGAGTGTTAAATTTGTGATTAAGAGTTAAATCATGTGCCCTAGCTGAGTCTTTATGAATGATTGAAATCCATAATAAAGAGGTGAAGTGATGAATCTGTGGTAATAGACTTGCTGGCAACTATTTGTGGAAATCGATAAACATTTGTGTTGAAATTCAAAGTGTAAATTGAAGTCATGGAATTAGAAATTCGATTGCTATGGATCGATTTCAAGGAGAAAAACTTCCGTATCAGTGAATTGTTAGTTATTGTTTGAAAGAGGGCGTTAGTGTATATGATTGCCAAGAGCTCTGTATGACCATCTCTGAAAATGCAGTACGCTGTCCTTGTAAAGAATAATCTTCACAAATTTGAACAAAACGCATAGAGCAATTATGAAACGCTGGTTGTTTAATTACAAATATGGAATGGTGAGTCGATTTAAAAATGGAATGAAAGATGTTTTAAATCAGAACGTATAACGATGTTGCGCGTAAATATGTTTGGCTTTTTAAATGCGCAAACGATGTCCCGTTGGGTGTATGGTCTAAAAAGTCCAAATAGGTTGCGAAGAATGAATGCGGCGTTAATGAATACGGAAGGGCATTTCAAAAGAACTCAACGACGTTCGATTGTGAGACTTTTAAATTTGCGAAGCGACGATTTCCATTTTGTTGAAGTTTGAAGAAATTGTGTTAAATGATAGTGAATACGTAAATCTTCTTATGGTAGATGCGGGTCTTGGTGTGTCGAATCGTGGATAAATTACTAGGAATATCCGGCGATATGATATCCAAGATTGTATTTATTAAGTTGTTGTGATTACGAGATCGATCTGTACATTGGGTGATCGGTTGTGATGGTTACGGTGATTGCTCTTGATTTGCAATTAGCGCTTATGGATTGCGGGATCGATCTGTACATTGGGTGATCGATGTGATGGTTACAGGTGATTGCTCTTGTTTTGCAATTAGCACTTGTAGATTTGCAGATCGATTCTTCTATTATTGTGTTGAATCGATGTGATCAGTTACAGTGACAGAATCTGCAAGCGGACAATGTGTATAAAAGAAGTGCAACGAAACATGGAGAATCGATTTTATGGAAGGCGCTGAGCTGGTTGGAACATGTGTGAACAGTTATTTTTAAAATGAAATTGCCGAACGCTGTGCAGAGAATAGATCAGAATAATTTGTCAGGTCTATGTCAGTATGAAGGTAAGCACGTTAATATGAATTCTGTAGGAGATGTTATTCAAATGGTCTACACAGAAATTGATGGAGTTAAGTGGACTAAACCAAAGGCGCATTTGCTTTGTTGATGTTTTGATTGTGAAATGCAATTCGAAGCTCTATGCAAATGAAAATGGAAATAATGTTTATTGGGTTATGAAAGTTTGGTTTGTATGAATATAAGCTGAAGCGCTTACATGTGGAAATGGTTGTGTAACAAACAATGTCAAGTTGAATTAAAACATGGGTACATTTGACCTTTGATTGTGAGTTTGAACTTGGGATTGCAGGTTGAAGTTTTGTAATAAGTATTTGGAATAATGGCATAGAAAATGATTTGAATCATGGGTTTTTTTTTTAAAATAGAGAAATTAGTGAACAAGACTTCCGCAGATTTAAATTGTTGAATTGGAGAGAAAGGGGATTTTCTCAACAAGTGATTGAATGGTATTTTTGATATGAACAAGAAATGTGATTCTGGGAAATGCAGGTTGCCTGCATCATATTTGGTATCAGAGCTTTGGCTCTGTTGAAATTGAATATGTTTATTTTCTGAATGAAGTTTAGTAATAGATTACAGCTGTGTGGAAATCCATTCAAAGCACAGGTGACAGCATCAGAAAGAGTGAAGACTGCAGCAATATAAATCAAGAGAAGCCGTGAGAGAAGAACCAGATGCGTTCTTAAAAGCAGAATAAGGAAAGTCCTTAGAAGTGGTAGTGAACCTGTAGAATCCAACAAGAGATTGGACAGAGAGGACAATTGAAGTGTCTTCGAAAGAGAGAGTGAGAGATTGTAGAAGCCTAGAGAGAGCAAAGGTGTTGCTCAGGAGAAGATTCCAGATAGTGGATCGTGCTTACCAAAAGACTGAGTGAGGAGAGCTTAGTGAGGTAAGATTGCAGTAAGGAGGACTTACTGTTGCAGAGGCTTGATGCAGAGGTGCGAAGAGCTCATGGAAAGAGAGGAGCAGGAAATTACTACAGATAGTCATAGTAGAAGTTCACAAGGAAGCCACAGCAGAAAGGAAGATGCCAAAGTAAATGGCATGAGGATGAGTCAAGAAGAATTTGACCGAGAGAAAGCGGAGATAGATTTCCAGATTGGAATATTGATGAAGATGCTGCAGAAAAGTGTTTGGACCATGAGGAAAAGAGTAAAGTGGCCAAGGCTACGAGAAAGGAGAAATCAGCAAGTGAAGTCAGAGCTAGTAGAAGAATTGAGAAAGATTGAGCAGATATTGAGTGCTCAAGAGGAATCAGAGAAACTCAGAGAAGCAGAGGTAGAATTGGGAGTTTCCATTTGCAGACCAGAACAGGGTGAGATGTTAGGGAAAGAGGATAATGAGAGGTCAACTGAAGATCTCATGGACTATTGGCAGAGTCCAGAACAATTTGAAGATATGTTGACAAAGGAAGCAGATGAGGCAATGAAGCCTTGTGATTTTGATTCTTACAGTTTGTGTATGTTTGCAGGATATGCAGAGGATGATGGACAGTTGATTGAAATTGTCACAACCAAGAATGAAGCTCTTGAGGTAAAGTATGATGAAGAATCCTTTTTAGAGGAAGAAGGTGTTGATCATTTGCAACAGAAGGAGTTCATAGATGAAATCCTGTTTGGTGTGAAACAGTCAGATGAGGTTGATATAGACCAGCAGTCTGAAGACAATTCCATAGTGGGACTACAAGAAGGTAAACCAATGAATTTGTTTAATGGAATTGATGAAAGATGTTTGCAATATGATAATGTGGAAAACAGGTTAACTCAGGAGGATTGCCAAGAAAAGAATGAAGCTGAGAAGGAAAATTGTGATGATCTGCTGGAGAGATTTCACAAGGAGATAGAATTCTTGGAAAGATTACTCGAAGAACCCAAAGGAGAAACAAAGCTTACAGAACCTGATGGAGGAAAAGGTGCGGAAGACAGCATTAATAAATATGATGCTGAAATCAGAGAAATTGAGCAGCGATTATTCGAAGGTGAGATGAAAGATCAGGAGCAACCAAGAAGTTATGTCCTCAGAGGCATAAAGGAGACAGAAATATTAACTCAACAAGCTGAATATGGAAGTAACCAGAAATTTGGAAAGAATGATCAGCTACATGAGAATGAATTTGAGGAAGACATTAAATTGCAGGAGTATAGAAGCTGGCAGCAGAATGAAGAACTCGAAATTGGTCTGGCAGTACAAAGAAGGACAAGAGAAAACCGAAGATACAGATGGAGACTGAAGAAAAGGGTAAAGTGGAAGCTATTGCAACAGAGGTGGAATGGCAAGCTGATGAACGAGTTCAGGGAACTTGAACAAATTCATATTGATTTGTTAAAGAAGGGAAGACTCAGAGAAATCGAGTCACTGCAAGAAGGATCCGCTGAAATCCAAAAGAATTATGATGGAGGATTGGTGCCTGAAGCATCAAAAGAAAATGGAAGGTATTGTATTTTGAAAACTAAAGGTTGTTGTGTGTTTGCAGGTCACATTGACTTGAGGAAAGATAAACAGTTATTGAAGACTGTTGAAGAAATGACTACTCATAGTCATATGCAGAATAAGGAGGATGGAAAAATAATTTTTGAATACACTGAGTCATTGAAGATCATTGATCTTGAAGAAAGCCAGAGTGAAGGAGGATTAAAGACAGCAGCAAGAAAGAAAAGGAGAGACAACAAGAGAAAGACTGTAGCAGACTTGGAAGGCAGAGCAAGTGGAGCACTACAACACAAAATATGGAAACCTGGAGGACAACAACAGATAACAGCAGCAGTAAAGCAATTGACAAGCAAGGAAAGATTACAAAACAAAATTTGGGATCCAGGAGGAAATAATTATCCAGACTTATGACCAGGTGGTCATGAATTTTCTTACATGGGGAGTCTGATGCAGGAGCATCAGCTCCGAAAAACACCTTGTATTTTATCTAAGCTAGGGGGTTTCATATTTTGAAGAAATATTAAATTTCATGTAAATATTAAATTTATTTTGAGTGATTAATTAATTATTTGTGAGAAATTGTAAATGTGAGAGAAATTAGTTTCTAGATTATTTAGAATTAATGAGGGAGCCTAAGTTGGAATTAGTTTCTAAGTCTTAGGGATAAAAATCTCTCTTTTAGGGATGTTGAGAGATTTAGGGAGGAATTGAAGGGATAAAGCATTAAATTAGATCAATTGTATAAATAGGAGGGGGTTTTAGAGAAAAATACATTAAGATAGTTGGAGAAAGTGAGAGTGTGGTAGAGAGCTGGTTTTGAACAGCCAAGGCTGTAAGCCTCTGGCAATTTGTAAGCGCCAAGAACATTGAATATTTGGCCAAGAAGATCAGTTTGTAGGTATGTTAATTTTTTATGAAAGTGTGATTTTGAGTTATGCGCCTTAATGGACTGGTTTATATATGGTTAAATTCTGCATAAGTGAGCTTTCGAATGTTGGTTATGGTTTGGGAGTGTTAAATTTGTGATTAAGAGTTAAATCATGTGCCTTAGCTAAGTTTTTATGAATGATTGAAATCCATAATAAAGAAGTGAAGTGATGAATATGTGGTAATAGACTTGCTGGCAACTATTTGTGGAAATCGATAAACATTTGTGTTGAAATCCAAAGTGGAAATTTAATTGAAATCATGGAATTGGAAATTCGATCACTATGGATCGATTTTAAGGAGAAAAACTTCCTGTATCAGTAAATTGTTAGTTATTGTTTGAAAGAGGGCGTTAGTGTATATGATTGCCAAGAGTTCTGTATGACCATCTCTGAAAATGCAGTACGTTGTCCTTGTAAAGAATGATCTTCACAAATTTGAAACAAACGCATGGAGCATTAATGAAACGCTGGTTATTTAATTACAAACTGGAATGGTAAGTCGATTTAAAAATGGAATGAAAGATGTTTTAAATGAAATCAGAACGTATGGCAGTGTTTGCAGCGTAAATGTATTAATGTCTGGCTTTTAAATGCTGCAAGAATAGTAATGCGTTGAATTTCATATTGTCTAAAGTCCAAATAGGTTGCAGAAGAATGAATGCAGTGTTAATGAATGCCGGAAGGGCGTTTTAAAGGAACTCAACAGTGTGGAAGACCTGATCGAATGAAATTTGATTTGACAGACTTTTAAATTTGCAGATAATTCTGTAGAACTGAGACGATTTCCTTGTTTTGTTAAGAAGAACAGATTTTGTTGAGCTGAAGTAATTGTGTTAAATGATAATTGAATACGTGAATATTCTTATGGTAGATGCAGATTTTGGTGTGTCAAATCGTGGATAAATTGCAGGAATAACTAGTGATATGATATCCAAGATTGTATTTATTAAGTTGCAGATAGAAAAAGCAGTGGAACGTTTCTTTTGTATCGATGTGATCAGTTACAGTGACAGGTTCTGCGTGCAAGAGGACGATGTGTACAAATGAAGTGCAACGAAACTTGGAGAGTTGATTTTATGGAAGGCGCTGAGTTGGTTGGAACATGTGTGAACAGTTACTTTTAAATGCAATTGCCGAACGCAGGTGCAGAGAATAGATCAGAACAATTTTTCAGGTCTATGTGCAGTATAAAGGTAAGCACGTTAATATGAATTCTGTAGGAGATGTTATTCAAATGGTCTACATAGAAATTGATGGAGTTAAGTGGATTAAAACAAAGGCGCATTTTCTTTGTTGAAATTTTGATTGTGAAAGGCAATTCGACAAATAAAAGCTCTATGCAAATGGAAATGGGAATAATGTTTATTGGGTTATGAAAGCATGGTTTGTGTGGATATAAGCTGAAGAGCTTGCATGTGGAAATGGTTGTGTAATAAACAATGTCAAGTTGAGTTAAAACATGGGTACATTTGACCTTTGATTGTGAGCTTGGACTTGGAATTGCAGATTGAAGTTTTGTAATGAGTATTTGGAGTAATGGCATGGATAATGATTTGAATCATGGTTTTTTTTTTTTAAACATAGAAATAAGTGAACAAGACTTCCGCAGATTTAAATTGTTGAATTTGCGAGAAAGGGGATTTTCTCAACAAGAAACAAGAATTGCATTTTGACATGCTGATATAGTGTGATTAGGAGTGCGCGAGGTTGAGCTTTGCCATCAAAAGTTGTTTCGGTCATAACTTTGGCTAGGGAAGTCCAATTGAGGCGATTTTTTTTTTGATTTTGGGGTATTGAAGCATTCTAGAACAGTTAGGACAAGTTGCAGAGCCAACAGGGCACTCTATTAGTGAATTTATCAGCGAATTTTCTTGTGGAGCCACCAGGGCTTGGTGAAAGATCAGCTGTATTGGACTATACTCATCCATTTGAGGTGAATGAATAGTCGATTTTTACTGTTTTCAGTCCTCTGTTTTTGAATTTGTAGCTAATTTAGCCTTTTAAGGCTTTCTTCATAGTGTAATACTTGAATAGTCGATTTTTACCGTTTTCAGTCCTGTGTTTCTGAATTTGCAGCTAATTTAGCCTTTTAAGGCTTTCTTCACAGTGTAATACTTATTTTGAGCATTAATGAAAGAGGGAAAAGCCTATTTGGAGGCTTTTGGACCCAGCAAGGGTAGCCCAAGAGAGGGGTGAACTGCTTAAACAAATTCTTACTGTTATGTTGTGCATTTTTGCTGCTATATTCCAAATTTTACTACATTAAACAGTAATTTTTAATAAGTCCACTTTTCCCAATGAGACTTATACAGTGATCAAAACTCATTAGTTTCACTTCAAACCACATTACTTCCATTGCAGAATACTTGAACTTGCTTATTCACAAATAAAATTTGGTTAATGAATACTTTGCAAGCATAAACAAATATTTTCATTGACAGATCGATTTAGTGTTTACCTTATATTTCTTTAGGCAGGGCCAATAAGAGGGCCAGAAGCTTATGGTTTCATCCTTTCTAGTAAGGTGAAATAACCAGTAAAAGCCCCTACTGTCTATATTTGTATAAGAAATATTTTGTTCACACATTTTCAGATCAGATTGGTATCAGAGCTCTAGGTTTTGCTTAAGATTTTGTGAAATTTGTGCAAGAAGATTGTGTTATTCTGCAAAATTTAATGCTTAGTAGGCTAAAATTGAAAAGAGGGGAAAGTCAATTGATTAGAGCACAAGATAATCCTCAACCAAGGAGGGCTAGGGTGCCATTATCTCCACCTTCCATTTCATCCTCATTAGCCTTAGAATCAGCCACAAACATGTCTTCCAGAGAAGGAGAAGTACATGAGGAAATGAATCCCAAGGAAGAAGAAAGAGTCTTTAGAAAAGTTTTCTTGGACATGACTGAGATGGTTAGGATCCTCTATCAGAAGAGAAATGATAGGATTATTGGAGAAGGGTCTAGAAACCAAAGAGAAGAAGGAGATTCTTCAGGATGGAAGAAAGACAATGATAAGTCTAAGAAAGGGAATAGAGGAAATGGTGATCCTTCATCTCCATTGTCATCTTCTTCCTCCACATCATCCTCTTCAACTTCTGTTAATCAGTCACACAAAATAAAAACATCTCTTAGAAATCCTTTGTTAAAACTTGATGTGAAGTTTGAGTTGCCGATGTTTAATGGTGATGTGAATGTAGAAAATTTGGATAACTGGATTAGATAGCTGGAAGTCTATCTAAGAATTCAGAATTTGCATGATGATGACACAAAAATCCAATTAGCCTCTTTGAGAACGGATGGAGCAGCTTTGGTTTGGTGGGAAGCCAAGACCAGAGAGGAGATTAAAAAGCATGGTAAGATAACTCTAACTTGGAATGAGTTTATTACTGCTATTAAGAAACAGTTTTATCCTCTTGCTCATATGCAGAAGGAAATCATGAATTGGCAAAATTTTAGGCAACTTAAGGGTCAAAATGTGCAAGATTATACCCAAGAGTTAGAAAGAGAGCACTTCTACTTGGGGTAGACTTACAAAGTCAAGACACCTTGTTGAAATACATAGGAGGTTTGCACAATTATCTGCAACATACCATTCTAATGTTCAATCCTACCAGCTTAGATGAAGTCTGTGTGCAGGCTACACATTTAGAAGCTAGAGGAAAGAATACTTTTGATGAGGATAGTAATTTCAAAAACAAAGGAAAGAAAAGAGTTGCAAATTCAAGAAAAGAAAAAGGAAAGTTCTTTTGCAAGAACTGTTCAAAGACAAGTCATGATGAAGATCATTGTTTGAAGCTTCATCCTGAACTGAAACCAAAAAAATATAAGAATAAAAACAAGACCAAAGAAAAGGAGAAAATTGTAGCAACAGTTGAGCAAGACTTAGGGTCAGACTCAGGAGATGAGACAAAAAGCATAGACATGGTTTTAAATAACATTAAGGGGAAAGAAGTGGTGCAAGACACAATTCCCAGTTCTAGCTCTTTGAATTGTCACAAAGATACTCATGAAGAAAAGAGGAGGATAGAGCTTTTCCATGTGAGGGTAATTTCAAAACATATCAAAATTGACACACTGTTTGATAGTGGGTCACAAGCGAATCTTATATATGAAGACTTGGTCAAGCAGCTTAAACTTGAGACCATTCCACATCCAAAGCCTTATCCACTTGGATGGATATGCAAGGATGCCAATTTGCAAGTTTCAAGGAAGTGCATATTGCGCTTTGCAATAACTGCACACTTTATTGACACAGTTGAACTTGATGTGGTGCCACTTGATATATCAGGTATTGTTTTGGGAAGTCCTTACTTATTTGACAGGAAGGCCATATTCTATCACCATGAAAACAAGTATCACTTGTTCAAATATGGTAAAGAGTACATTGTGAGAGCACACAAGAAGAAGCTGGAATCTTCTTTACTCCATGCAAGTCAATTGAAAAGACTGGTTAATGCAAGTCAAAGTCTAACTTTGTTAATGTTGAAACGACCAGATTTTGAGCATTCACCTTTTTATGATGTTGCTAATGATTTGTCTCAGTTTAATAACAGTTTGTCTTTGAAAGAAGATGATGTTATGTTGCGCAAATTACCTTTTGGGTCAGCCAATGTAGTGAATGAAGTGTCAAAGCAAAGCAGTGCAAGCAAGAAGGACACCCAATTCAGCATGGGAAAAAGTTGGTTTCAGAATGGTAGAATTAGCCATGGGAACAGTTTGCAAGGTGAAAGTTATTTTAAGTCTTCTGGGAAGTTTGATCAGTGTAGAAAAAGTTTTTTTCTGCAAATTTTAATCATTTGCATCATGACTCAGTTAATCTTAGCAATGGTCGATCAGTTGATTCCAGAGACAGATTATCATTTTCTCAAAAGCTCCATTTGATGAAATCGGGTAGCTTTCAGTTATTCAAGTGTGGAAGAGTGGAGAATCAGTGTTCACATCATCAGTTTCAGTAATCAGAGAGCTTTTGGGCTCCAAAAGCTTCCCATTTGGGAGGTGTGATCAGGAGATCAAGTCATTTGTGGAAAAATGCTCAAACATTTAGTTGCTCAGAATTGTTCCAAACCAGAACGACTGGAAAGAGCTCGGAAAAACGATCCTGTAGACACGAACAACACAGAAAACCGACACTGTATGAGAAAGTTATTCAGCTTTGAAGTTTGCCAATTTCAGTAAAAAAAATGGCCAAATGGACTTTACAAAAAAAAAATTATTAAAAAAACAATATTCCACGAAATATTCTGGGAATATTCCCCAAAATATTCTGCAGAATATTCCTCTGGCTGCCAATCAACGGGCGCCACGTGGCCAGCCTGGAGGCCACCACATGGCCCCAAGGTCAATTCCGAAATTGTTGTGCATTTCAAAATATTTGTTGGGGCGGCAGGGTTTGACCCCGGGTTGGGGCGGGCAAAGTCGGGCGGCCCAACCGTTGGGTCACACCTTTGGATCTTAATAATCATTGGCGCCCACTTATAGTTAAACTTTACTGTTCATTTGGGCGGGGCCCGAAAAGGGGCCAGCCCCCTCTACATGTAACCCAGGCCCGGGAACCGTGAGCTAAGAATCGGCGCACATAACTCCGAATAAGGACTGGTCACGTGTTATTAGGCCGAGGGTTAAATATTACGGTTTAAACCTTAATAAACGCCGAACATAACTCAAAGTTATTTAATATAACTCCATTCGGTGCGGTCACGTGGAGCTGCACATCCAGCCCCCCATTTCGGCGGTCAGTATGGCAGATTCCGCCTATTTAGGCGCCCGCCCCTATTTTGTCGGAGCTATCTAGAGTTCCACCACTTTTGGTGGAGCTTTCCTAGCCCTAACCGGACAAAATTTGTTTCAGTCATAACTTTGGCTAGGGAAGTCCAATTGAAGCGAATTATTTTTTGATTTGGGGGTATTGAAGCATTCTAGAGCTGTTGGGACAGGTTGCAGGGCCATCAGGGCACTCTGTCAGCAATTTTATCAACGAATTTTCTTGTGGAGCCACCAAGGCTTGGTGAAAGATCAGCGTTATTGGACTATACTCATCCATTTGAGATGAATGAATAGTCAATTTTTACTGTTTTCAATCCTCTATTTCTAAATTTGCAGCTAATTTAGCCTTTTAAGGCTTTCTTCACAGTGTAATACTTGAATAGTCGATTTTTACTATTTTCAGTCCTCTATTTCTAAATTTGTAGCTAATTTAGCCTTTTAAGGCTTTCTTCACAATGTAATACTTATTTTGAGTATTAATGAAAGAGGGAAAAGCCTATTTGGAGGCTTTTGGACCCAGCAAAGGTAGCCCAAGAGAGGGGTGAACTTCTTAAACAAATGCTTACTGTTATGATGTGCATTTTCGCTGCTATATTCCAGATTTTACTACATTAAACAGTGATTTTTAATAAGTCCACTTTTCCCAATGAGACTTATACAGTGATCAAAACTCATTAGTTTCACTTCAAACCACATTACTTCCATTGCAGAATACTTGAACTTGCTTATTCACACATAAAATTTGGTTAATGAATACTTTGCAAACATAAAAAATACTTTCATTGACAGATCGATTTAGTGTTTACCTTATATTTCTTTAGGCAGAGCCAGTAAGAGGGCCAAAAGCTTCTAGTTTCATCCTTTCTAGTAAAGGTGAAATAACCAGTAAAAGCCCCTACTATCTATCTTTGTATAAGAAATATTTTGTTCACACATTTTCAGATCAGATTGGTATCAGAGCTCTAGGTTTTGCTTAAGAGTTTGTGAAATTTGTGCAAGAAGATTGTGTTATTCTGCAAAATTTGATGCTTACTAGGCTAAATTGAAAAGAGGAGAAGGTCAATTGATTAGAGAACAAAATAATCCTCAACCAAGGAGGGCTAGGGTGCCATTATCTCCACCTTCCATTTCATCTTCATTAGCCTTAGAATCAGCCACGAACATGTCTTCCAGAGAAGGAGAAGTACATGAGGAAATGGATCCCAAGGAAAAAGAAAGAGTCTTTAGAAAAGCTTTCTTGGACATGACTGAGATGGTTAGGATCCTCTATCAGGAGAGAAATGATAGGATTGATGGAGAAGGGTCTAGAAACCAAAGAGAAGAAGGAGATTCTTCAGGAGGGAAGAAAGACAATGATAAGTCTAAGAAATGGAATGGAGGAAATGGTGATCCTTCATCTCCATCGTCATCCTCTTCCTCCACGTCATCCTCTTCAACTTCTGTTAATCAGTCACACAAAACAAAAACATCTCTTAGAAATCCTTTGTTAAAACTTGATGTGAAGTTTGAGTTGTCAATGTTTAATGGTGATGTGAATGCAGAAAAATTGGATAACTGGATTAGACAGCTGGAAGTCTATCTAAGAATTCAGAATTTGCATGATGATGACACAAAAATCCAATTAGCCTCTTTGAGAACGGATGGCGCAGCTTTGGTTTGGTGGGAAGCCAAGACCAGAGAGGAGATTAAAAAGCACAGTAAGATAACTCTAACTTGGAATGAGTTTATTACTGATATTAAGAAACAGTTTTATCCTCTTGCTCATATGCAAAAGGCAATCATGAATTGGCAAAATTTTAGGCAACTTAAGGGTCAAAATGTGCAAGATTATACCCAAGAGTTAGAAAGGAGAGCACTTCTACTTGGGGTAGACTTACAAAGTCAAGACACCTTGTTGAAATACATAGGAGGTTTGCACAATTATCTTCAACATACTATTCTAATGTTCAATCCTACCAGCTTAGATGAAGTCTGTGTGCAGGCTACTTATTTAGAAGCTAGAGGAAAGAATATTTTTGATGAGGATAGTAATTTCAAAAACAAAGGAAAGAAAAGAGTTGCAAATTCAAGAAAAGAAAAAGGAAAGCTCTTTTGCAAGAACTGTTCAAAGACAAGTCATGATGAAGATCATTGTTGGAAGCTTCATCCTGAACTGAAACCAGAAAAATATAAGAATAAAAACAAGACCAAAGAAAAGGAGAAAACTGTAGCAACAGTTGAGCAAGACTTAGGGTCAGACTCGGGAGATGAGACAAAAAGCATAGCCATGGTTTTAAATAACATTAAGGGGAAAGAAGTGGTGCAAAACACAATTCCCAGTTCTAGCTCTTTGAATTGTCACAAAGATACTCATGAAGAAAAGAGGAGGATAGAGCTTTTCCATGTGAGGGTAATTTCAAAACATACCAAAATTGACACACTGTTTGATAGTGGGTCACAAGCGAATCTTATATCTGAAGACTTGGTCAAGCAGCTTAAACTTGAGACCATTCCACATCCGAAGCCTAATCCACTTGGATGGATATGCAAGGATGTCAATTTGCAAGTTTCAAGGAAGTGCATATTGCGCTTTGCAATAACTGCGCACTTTATTGACACAGTTGAACTTGATGTGGTGCCGCTTGATATCTCAGGTATTGTTTTCGGAAGTCCTTACTTATTTTATAGGAAGGTCATCTTTCATCACCATGAAAACAAGTATCACTTGTTCAAAGATGGTAAAGAGTACATTGTGAGAGCACACAAGAAGAAGCTAGAATCTTCTTTACTCCATGGAAGTCAATTGAAAAGACTGGTTAATGCAAGTCAAAGTCTAACTTTCTTAATGTTGAAACGACCAGATTTTGAGCATTCACCTTTTTATGATGTTGCTAATGATTTGTCTCAGTTTAATAACAATTTGTCTTTGAAAAAATATGATGTTATGTTGCGCAAATTACCTTTTGGATCAACCAATGTAGTGAATGAAGTGTCAAAGCAAAGCAGTGCAAGCAAGAAGGACACCCAATTCAGCATGGGAAAAAGTTGGTTTCAGAATGGTAGAATTAGCCATGGGAACAGTTTGCAAGGTGAAAGTTATTTTAAGTCTTCTAGGAAGTTTGATTAGTATAGAAAAAGTTGTTTTCTGCAAATTAAAATTGTTGTTCTGCAAATTTTAATCATTTGCATCATGACTCAGTGAATCTTAGCAATGGTTGATCAGTTGATTCCAGAGACAGATTATCATTTTCTCAAAAGCTCCATTTGATGAAATCGGGTAGCTTTCAGTTATTCAAGGGTGGAAGAGTGGAGAATCAGTCTTCACATCATCATTTTCAGTAATCATAGAGCTTTTGGGGTCCAAAAGCTTCCCATTTGGGAGGTGTGATCAGGAGATCAAGTCCTTTGTGGAAAAATGCTCAAACATTTAGTTTCTTAGAATTGGTCCAAACCAGAACGACTGGAAAGAGCTCGGAAAAACGATCCTGTAGACATGAACGGCGCTGAAAACCGACGCTATATGAGAAAGTTATTCAGCTTTGAAGTTTGCCAATTTCAGTAAAAAAAATGGCCAAATGGACTTTACAAAAAAAAATTATTAAAAAAATAATATTCCACAGAATATTCTGAGAATATTCTGTGGAATTTTCCCCAAAATATTCTACGAAATATTCCTCTGGCTGCCAATCAACGGGCACCACGTGGCCCCAAGGTCAATTCCGAAATTGTTTTGCGTTTCAAAATATTTGTTGGGGCGGCAGGGTTCGACCCTGGGTTGGGGCAGGCAAAGTCGGGCGGCCCAACAGTTGGGTCACACCTTTGGATCTTAATAATCATTGGCACCCACTTATAGTTAAACTTTATTGTTCGTTTGGGCAGGGCCCGAAAGGGGGCCAGCCCCTTCTGCATGTAACCCAAGCCTGGGAACCGTGAGCTAAGAATCGGTGCGCATAACTACGAATAAGGACTGGTCACGTGTTATTAGGCCGGGGGTTAAATATTATGGTTTTAACCTTAATAAACGCCAAACATAACTCAAAGTTATTTAATATAACTCCATTCGGTGTGGTCACGTGGAGCTGCACGTCCAGCCCCCCATTTCGGCGGTCAGTATGGCGGATTCCACCTATTTAGGCGCACGCCCGGAGCTATCTGGAGTTCCACCACTTTTGGTGGAGCTTTCCTAGCCCTAACTGGACAAAAGTTGTTTCAGTCATAACTTTGGCTAGGGAAGTCCAATTGAAGAGATTTTTTTTTTATTTGGGGGTATTGAAGCATTCTGGAGCTGTTGGGATAGGTTGCAGAGCCATCAGGGCACTCTGTCAGTGATTTTATCAGCGAATTTGCTTGTGGAGCCACTAGGGCTTGGTGAAAGATCAGTTGTATTGGACTATACTCATCCATTTGAGGTGAATGAATAGTCGATTTTTACTGTTTTCAATCCTCTGTTTCTGAATTTGCAGCTAATTTAGCCTTTTAAGGTTTTCTTCACAGTGTAATACTTGAATAGTCGATTTTTACTGTTTTCAGTCTTCTGTTTCTGAATTTGCAGCGAATTTAGCCTTTTAAGGCTTTCTTCATAGTGTAATACTTATTTTGAGCATTAATGAAAGAGGGAAAAGCCTATTTGGAGGCTTTTGGACCCAGCAGAGGTAGCCCAAGAGAGGGGTGAACTGCTTAAACAAATGTTTACTGTTATGTTGTGCATTTTTGCTGCTATATTCCAGATTTTACTACATTAAACAGTAATTTTTAATAAGTCCACTTTTCCCAATGAGACTTATACAGTGATCAAAACTCATTAGTTTCACTTCAAACCACATTACCTCCATTGCATAATACTTGAACTTGCTTATTCACACATAAAATTTGGTTAATGAATACTTTGCAAACATAAACAAATATTTTCATTGACAGATCGATTTAGTGTTTCCCTTATATTTCTTTAGGCAGAGCCAGTAAGAGGGCCAGAAGCTTCTGGTTTCATCCTTTCTAGTAAAGGTGAAATAACCAGTAAAAGCCCCTACTGTTTATCTCTGTATAAGAAATATTTTGTTCATACATTTTCAGATCAATGAGAGCCATGTATCCAGTGAATCGATCAGGTGACTGTCTCTGTCTACGCTGTGATGTAGGGACTCCTACATTCTGTGACACATCAAGCTTCAGCCTCTCAGCTTATGTGGTACGCCTTCTGCCTGTTCTGATGTTTGGCTCTGCGTGAGTGGACTCCTCCACTCCATGATCCGCCTCCTGTGAATGATCCACATCTTGAGGCTCATCTTTGGGAACAAGAAGTTTCTCCTCTGCATGCAAGTGTAGCTCCCTCTCAAGTGATAACTTCATGGCTTTCTCCTCATTGAATTTTATATCTTGTCGTTGTTAGATGATCCAAATATAATAATATAAAGTTAGGATAAAAATATTTATTAAATTATAATATTTAATAAATATTAACGACACTTAGAAATAGAATATTGTTAGCAAAGATACGACTCTAGAATTGAGTCGTATCTTAGGCTCTAAGATATGAATAAAGTTAGTAGATTGGATAGAAGATCATTTATTGTAAATGGACACTTGTTATTTTTTCAAGTGGTCCATAACTAAATTAAGTTAGGACATATAGCTTATAAATAGGTTAGTTTCCTAATTGCAAATTAGTGGAAGTTTACGTTTGTAAACTCTTGCAATTTGTTATGTAATTTCTTTGCCATTATTAATAAAATTACGTGTCTGAGGACACTTTTGTATTAGTCGCACTACAGTCATCTAACTGTTTAGAAAATACACACGATAATTATGGGGTGTTTTTGTGTACCCCACAAATATCCCAACTTTTGCAGTCAGCTCCAGCTTCTTCCTAGCATCCTTTGTCACATGAATGTAAATAGATGAGCCAAAAATTTTCAAATGAGAAATATCAGGCTTCTTACCAGTAAAAGCTTCTTCAGATGTACTCATGCCAAGTACTCTATGAGGACAACGGTTTTGCACATAAACCGCAGTGTTGCATGCTTCTGCCCATAAGTGCATTGGTATGCCCTGGTCATGCAGCATAGCTCGTGCAACACCCACGATCGTTATGTTCTTCCTCTCTGCGACCCCATTCTACTGTGGGTTATGAGGCGCTATGATTTCTCTTCGAATTCCTTCTTTGCTACAGAAGTCTTTGAATTCGTTCGAGATATATTCACCACCATTATTGCTCCGCAGAGCCTTCACTTGCTTCCCTGACTCCTCCACCAATTCTTTAAACTCACAGAACTTTGAGAATGTTTCACTCTTCTTCTGCATGAAGAAGATCCAGCATCTACGAGAATATTCATCAACAAAAATAACATAATACCTGTGTTTTGTTGTTGAAGCAATCGAGAAAGGTCCACACACGTCTATGTGAATTCTCTCCAGGATCACCAAAGCACGATTCTCCTTCTCATGAAAGTTGGTCTTCACAAACTTACCCATAATACATCCCTTGTATTGATCTGACTACACAAGAGTACCCTTGGGAAGTCCAGTAGAAATCTATTTCAAAATCTTAAAGGCGCCATGGTGAAGATGGCCCAATCTCCTCTGCCATAATTTTCCCTCATCCCGGCTCACCACTTCTTCTACTTTGCCCATCATTGCAGCGCAGCCATCTACCTCCAACTTGTAGAGATTCTTAACTCGAATCCTTATCCTCTTGGTTTGACCCGTTGTTTTATGTCGCAGGAAAGCTTTTCCCTCGCTGGAAACAACGGCATAACCTCTATCCTCCAACATCGCAACCGAGACCAAGTTCTTCTTCAGACCTGGAACATGCATAACATCTTTCAACAAAAATGTTTACCTAACTCCCTCTCAAAGGTAATGGTTCCAATGTTGGTCGCACTGTATCTACCATTGTCGCCCATCTCTATATGCATTTGGAGATCTTTCTCCTCCAAGTCACTAAACAACTCCTTGTCTCCTCTCATGTGGAAGGAAGCACCACTATCAAGATACCACATCGATCCCATTGCGCTTGAAACCAAGCATGCGATCAAAGAGAAATCAAGTTCAAATTGCGACGTTAAGGCCTCACCCGTTGCAGCTCCGGCAGCCTTCTTGTTCTTCTTTTTCTGTGGGAAGTTACTGGCGACATGCCCATGTTCCTGATAGTGAAAACACTTCACTTTGGGCAAATCCAACCTCTTTCCTTTAGCCTCGGATTTTGGATGGGATTTCTTCCCCTTCCCTTTCTTTGCTTTGGCAACCAAAGCGCAATTCTCTTCATCATCATTCTTCGATGAAGATCCATCCCTGGTACTTCGCCTTATCTCCTCCTGCACTAGATCCGATCAAAGTAGCTCCCAATCTGGCAGTTTCTCCCGTCCATTGACAGAGTCCTGATAATTGTGCCAACTCTTCGGTAACCCAAGGAGAGCCAAGCTCACCAAGTCATCATCCGCAACTGTGATTCCCACACTCCCCAGCTCATCCCTACATTGGACAAACTTCGTGAGATATTTTGGAATATTGTCACCCTTCTCCATTTTGATTTTTCTGAGCTTACCTTTCAGTGCCAACTTCCTATGGTCGCTACTACTTTGGAAAAGATCTATCAAAGCCTTCCACATTGCAAATGGAGTGTCTTTCCTGTGAAGGCTTGACACAATATGGTCTTTCACACCTTCCAATAGAATTCTTCTTGTCTTCGCTACTTTCTTTTGCCATGCATCAAGTAATGCAGCATCACTAGAAGGAGGCTTATGAACATCGCTATCGATGAACTCCTTCAGACCATCAATGGATCATGTAATAATCTCATACAGAGCTTAGTACATCAAACTCTCAGTACAATCAACAATAATTACACATTGTCATGCAGAAATTTGCATATCTATGAACCAATTTCTTGCCTCCTGACAGCCTGCCTCCACTGCGCAATCCTTGCTGAAGAATACCCCTAAATGAATTCAAATTGGCCTTTCCTTGACTGTGAAATCCTCATTGGCATCTACAATGTGTGTCAGATGCATTGAATGCATCACTATACTCACAACAAATAGTCCATCTCGCCCTTTCACCTATCTCTCCACTAGGTCTCCACTGGAATTAGCATGCAAGTAGTTAACTACTGTATTTGTTCAATTGCAAGTGAGTCTCTAATTATGAATTAATTAAATAATTAATTCACTAAACTCTCACTAGCGTATCTTCAGTTAGAACTAGATACAACTAGCACAATTGAGTTTAACTCGCTTAACTGAGTTAAACTAAATAACAACTCCCATAACTACTCTTCCAACTTTGTCACAACTCTACCACTTCAGTTCTAACTGAGTCCTCCATGCAAGAGTCACCAACCACCCTAGAAATTGCGTAATTCCTTCAACCCACTAATTTTCCAAATATGTTCACTGAAATAAAGTGCTCCAAGAGAATAAGTTGATATTTATTGTCGAATTATTATTAAGAGCTAATAATAATCGACATGCATCTATTTTTAGATTAGCGATCTATAAAATAGACTTCGTCCAATCTTCTAAAAATATAATCTTATCTATTCTTCCAACTTGATCAACCATCTACAAATAGCATCCTGCAACTTATAAAATATGCTCACCATGTCTAAAAATAGACATACACCTAAAAATAGCTTGTGGGCCCCACTTAGTGAAGGTGCTTAATTTTCACTAAGCTCATCATATTGTTGAATCTCAACAGATTTTTCCTTCTTGGATTATTCTAGCTTCTTAGACCTTCACTCTCATTTTCTTCTTCTCCCAACTACATATCGAACTTCCTTCTTGATAGATCGAACTTGTGGATAAGTGAGTGCTAAATGAAGTCAAACTGGTTCTATATAGATAGTCTTTCCAAGGGACCGAATTCTCTCCTTTAGGTCAAGAACTCTAGCTAAAAAACCCAAAAAAAACATGAACAAATGGCTTGAAAACATAAACTGTTCATGCTTGCGTAACGTTTTACATTTTTTTTTTTTTTTTTGTAAATTTTCAACATTTTTTAATATTGACGTTGAATATCAAATATCATGACTCCAAAAAACTTTAAAATTTCAACGATAGGCACGACATCAAAAACAAAATATCATGTCTTTGAAAAGTCTTAAAATTCCAACGATTTTCAAGCATGACATTAAAAATAAAATATCATGTCTTTCAAAAGCCTTAAAATTCCAACAAGTTTTAAGCATAACATTAAAGATAAAATATCATCTCAATGAAAAACCTTAAAATTCCAACAATTTTTTGTCGTAGTGTTAATATTCTTTTAAAAAATTATTATCATTTAATTTATATTAATTTATTGTATTTTAAGTTTATCATATTAATTACAACTTATTAAATATGATGTATTTCTTATATAATGTATTGAAGTCAATAGATAAGCAAGACTTCAGTTATGATGAATGAACAACTTTACAAAAAAAATGAATTTATATGTGATTTTGGAGTTTTTGATACTTTGTGCATTAAAACATTTATTTTTTTGGAAATGTGTAAATATTTTATTTTTAAATAATTTTAAGATTTTGAAATTTGCAATTTTTTTTAACTATATTTCATTATTTGGAAATATATATATATATATATATATATATATATATATATATATATATTATTTTTATTTTTATAATAATAATAATAATTTAATATTAAAAAAAAAAAAAAAAAAACTTTTTAATAAATTGAAACTAATAAACATATTAAAAGTTGGGAAAAAACAAAGATTACACTTAAAAATAAAAAATAAAAAATAAAAACTCGTCATTTCCAGAATTCTATCGATTCCCCAATGGGAAGTACATCATCAACAAAAAAATGTTCTACTAAACTTAGTACTTCTACATACTTTTTATTTTGACATATGTATCCAATCAAATATATTTAAAATATAGAAACATTGAAAAATAAAATCTTAAAACAAATAATAATAAAATAACAAGTAAATAAAAATATATATTAAAACATTAAAAAAATAAAAAAACATGAAAAAAATATCCAATAAAAAAAAACCTTGAAAAGAAAAAACAAACTTAACTTATAAAATATTAAAAATTAAAAAAAAAAAACAAATATATATATATATATATTAAAAAAAAAGTAATATTTCCGAAAATATATATATATAATTGAGGAAAAAAAATTAAAAAAAAAAAATCAATAATTCATCTTAATGAGATAATTAAAACAAACAAAACATTAAAATAAAATTAAAAAATAAATAAATGAATATTAACAAAAACAAAATAAAAAAAACTTTAAAAGAAATAATTATACAGAAATAATTATAAAAATAACATTTGAAAAAAATTAAAGTTATTAAAAAAAAACATTAAAAAAATAAATTGAAAAACAGAATAAAATAAAAATAAAGATATAAAAAATAAAATGAAAACTTATAAAATTAGGCCCAGGTCAATTTATGGAATCGACATGGTAGATCAGGCCTGAGTCTGTGGGGCCCTGGGCGATCGGGTCGATTCCCAGATTCGATTGGCCCCTAAGGGACACAAGTCAAAGCTATGCATTGCTACCCCACCCAGCTTGAAGTCCAGCAGCCAAGGCGTGCTCATCCTTGGCCGCCCAAAGCGTCGCCCCTCCCAGAGGCCTCATGACCTTGGGCGGCCGATCGATTCCGGGAATCGACCTAGCCATCTAGGGCTTAGACCCAATTTTTTAACATTTTTTTAATATAAATTTAATCTCTTTTTTATTTATTTTTATTTTATTGTTTTTTTCAAATTAATTTTTAATTTTTTTTTTTTAACTTTTTAAAAGAATTAAATTTTTTAATTTAAATTTGAATTTTTTTAAAGATAATTTTTGGATAGGATTTTGGCCACACTCTCGCACTCGCATCTATTTTTTATTTTTCTAATATTTTTTAAATGTTTTAAATAATGTTTTTTATTTTTTTCCAATTTATTTTAATGTTTTTTTTTTAATTTAATTTTTGTAAAAAATTTGTTTTAATGTTTTTTTAATGGTTATTTTTTTCATTTAATGTTTTTATTATCTATTATGTTTTTTTTTCCTTTTAATTGTATTTTTAATTTTTTATGTTTTAAATTTTTACTTTTTACATTTTGTTGTTTGTTCTTAAAATTAAATTTTTTTTAAAGTTTTTTTTAACTTAAAATTTATGAACCTTCTTTCGTTGGAATAATATAAATAAATAAACTTGAAATATATAATTTTTTGATAAAAACTTTATATAATTTGCTATTTTTCCAATTTTATTTATTTATTTTTCCCATTAAATTATTTTATTTAACATGTCATTTTTTAGCGAAAAAATCTTGAAATACGTATTTTTTAATATATTTATATGCAAAATGTGGATTTATTTTGTTGAGTGTTTAAAATTATTCTTTTTTAGTGACAATTAATTTTTGTGTATTGAAGTACTAGTTATTGATGAATAAATATATAAAAAAACCATAACCTGAAAATATTGATGTTATTATTTTTTTTTGCTTTTGCAAAAAAAATAAAAATTTCATTATAAAAAAAACGAAAAACACATTTGGAAAATCCTCGAAAAACAAACATCTTAAAATGAAAAACAAGAAAAATAAGACAACTTGAAAAATGGTTAAATTATCAACATTTAAAAACAAAATGTGCATACTTAGGATTTAAAAACAAAATGTGCATACTTAAGACATAAGAAAATTTAAAGTGTCAAAAATATTTCTTATAAAAAAAGTTGATGTTTTTTGAAATCCACATGAAAATCACCAACATTTAAAAAAAAAAAATATTCACTTAAGACATTAGAAAATTTGAAATGTAAAAAATAAGCCCTCTAAATAAAAAGGGTTGTTGTTACATCAGCACTTTTCAAAATCAACATGAAAATCAATAACATTTAAAAAATAATTGTTTACACTTGATACATAAGAAAATTTAAAGTGTCAAAAATAAGTCCTATAAAAAAAATGGGTTGATGCTACATCAACACTTTTTAAAATCAGCATGAAAATCACTAACATTTAAAAAAAAAATGTTCATACTTGATACATAAGAAAATTTATTGTCAAAAATATGCTAAAAAAAAAAGGTGTATTCTAAATAACTTTTCAAAATCGGGTGATTTTTTTGCTACCTCAAAAAAACGAGTAATAGTAAAATTCTCGTTTTATCCGTAACTATGTTATAGCCTTTCCAAGGGGGTTGAATTCCCTCCTTTAGGTTGACTTGTAACTATTAGGACCGACTTATGCTTCTAGAGTTTCCAAGACTTTCTAAGCTGAAAAATAAATTATTTTTACAATTACATTTTGCCCAGAAGGGTTTTATGAAACATGGTGTTGACTCTTTTGACTCGTGACAATAAATCCTAAGGCCTAACAAACCCTAGAAGCATGAAAAACATGATTTTACCTAGAAAACCATCAATAAAGAGCATAAAACTCATGTTTTAATAAGAATAACTTTATCTTTTCTTCTCTTGTTTTTTACATATGATACATATTGAAATGAGTACAACAACAATTATGAAGACCAAAACTAATAACATTCTCAACACTCCCTCTTAACTAGGGAGGTATTCACAATTGTATAACCAGTACAACAACATTCTCAAATTGAAGAGTTCTCGTAATAAGAGTCTGATTAATAAGCCATATTGTAAGCATCATCATTATGACTAACATTGTCTCTGAGGCCTAACTACAAAAGCTCCACTTCATTCAAGAGCATTATGTTGGGGGAATTTACATGTGATACTGCACTACTTCTATAAGGCACATACTCCCTCTGGATGTTCACAAGGTATGTCCTTTTAGGATTGTTCTTATCTTGGATCTCCATTCCTAATTCCTCAAAGAATGTCGGTCCTCTTCGACCACTCTTCTCTTGGATGTTTGTCTCATCCTCAAAGAGTGTCGGTACCTTTCCTTTCTTGGATTTCATGTCCTCAAGGAAACCACAAATGTTTATCCAATCCTCTACCATTCTCTCTTCATGAACTTCACTTAGACTTACAAATGTTAACCGTGGTCAAGTGCATGACACATGAAAAAAAGAATGCCCATGTGATTTTCCACATCACTCCCTCTCAACTAGAGAAATAACCCTATTCTCATTTTAATCGACGAATAAATCATTGCTCCTATTCAAGGAGACTCCTTCACTCCCTCAAAACCAAAGGAGACTCCTGACTTCCTTTCAAACAGGGAAGTCACCAACCCAATCGTTATAGCTTGTCTTTATGAGTATCAACTACCTACATGGCTCCCTTTTTCTTTCGCATCTCCCGCATCGAGCTTACTTCCTTCTGAGGTATCATGGATCCAACTCCACTCTTTGATCCTCTGATAGGATCCAAGTCATCTCTTTCACTTTCACTTGCATTTTCATCATCAAGAAGGAATTATATTGAGCCTTGCCAATCCTCAAGTTGACCATGAAAGTGATCTCGTTTGTTGACCTCTAGGTTATCTTCTTGCATAGCTACCTTTCAATCCCAAGATGTACATATCTTGACCTTCCAATTGCTAAGTACCAGGTTTTGAGATTTCTTCAACATCCTTCATACATTTTTATTCTCACAGTTGAACTTCCCTCAACTGCCATCATGTATTCCTGCAACATTTTTTCCGGGAAGAAAAATAATATGATAAACATATAACCAACCATAATTAAAATCCGACTTACCTCGTGATGATGACCTTCTCAAACCATCAACATCGTCATCGACCATCTCCACTTAAAACTTCCTTCATGCATTAGAGTGCCCAAGGATCGAACTTGATTACCAAGTTACAACTTTTCTTCCAAAGATTATACTGGATGTTAATCATCATTCTTACATAATCTAGAGAATATATTAATTCTTTATTTGTCCTTAAGTCAACTTCCTTTTAAACGTCATACTAAGCATGTTACAAGATTCTATACATGAATCTTATCCCAGAGACACTTCTAATATGCATCCTTAATGCCTCTTATCCCATCATCTAGCTACATGTCTTATAATAAACTTGTGTCCTTGTCCATTGCATTTATTCATCCCTTTACTAGTATTGATTCCCCATTACATGAAATGTATACTAACCTTGTCATAGTGCTTCTCCGAGAACCTTTCAAAATGATGGTTCTTCCAGGATCATGATGATCCACTTAAGTAAGAACACTACCTCTAACATAATGTTAGATAATGCTTGGATGAGTAATATGTAAAATGATTCATCTATCTAATTTTAAAGACTAGATTATTTCAACAAAGCAACTTAACCAAGTAGACTCTATCTGTTACTACCAGATGCTTCTCTTTATGATGTTATGCAAAACTAAGTAAACAACAATGCATATTATTCTGAAGGAAAGATCAATCTTCCTAGAGAAATTGATAGCCATTTTTCCTTCTTCAATAGTAAAGATCCTTTACTTCTTCCTTCTTCAGCTTCTTCTCTGGTTCTCTCGTTTCTTCAACTATGTGAGCCTCAATTCTTTCCTTCATCTTCTTGTTCTGATGACTTGGACATACCCTCTTAAAGTGTTCAAACTTATTGTAGTTAAAGCATTGAACCTTGGACATGTATTTCTTCTTCGAATTTCCAAACTTTCCCTTCTTCAGTGTCTTGACTCGAGCTAGAAAGGATTGAGACTACTCATCTTATCCAATATCATTGTTTACCTTGATTCTTGATTCTTCTAGGCTGCATTGAGCCCACAACTCATCAAAAGAACTTGAAACTTTCTTGGAGTAGATGCTTGTTGCAAAGCTGCTCCATTCTGCTAGCAACACATTTAGTACACAAATGATCACTTCCGAATCCGAAATTGATTCCCTAAGTCCTTGCAGATGGTCTCTTAGCTAAGAGACATTCATGTAAAAGGATGTCATATCCTCATCCTTCGATTTCGTCATTCTACATATTCTGCAAATAAATCTTTTGTCTTGATGTACTTATAGAGTACTAATTCACTAGCTTGTCATACCTTGGAATTTTTCAAGTTTGCAACAAATGGAACAGGAAAATCTTTAATGGATTCAACTATGATCCTTTGAGCTCTTACTTCCCCTTTCTTGAACTTTACTAGTTCTTTGCTAGGTTCAGTAATATCCCCAGTAACATACTCCATTACTTATTGTTATGTGAGTATCAGGTCAATCCTTTTCTTCCATGATAGATAGTTTGATGTTGCAGCGAGCTTATTTCTCTCGTTGCATAAAGAACCCATATGACATGTAGATTCAGACATGATGTAATAATATGATACTTCTTTGATAACCGAGATTCTCCTTGATAATGTCTTCAACCTTCTTGATGCCTTCAAGATCTTTGAAGAGACTTCCTTGAAAATTGTTTCCTAGGATTCCTCCAACAACGGCTTCCAAGAGTGATGAATGATACCAAGATCCTTGGATGCTTCTTTCAAAGAGGTCTACTAATGAGTCTTCACCTAGAACCTCTTTCTCAAGAGACAACCTTCTTGAAATCTTTTGATTTAGGGCTTCCTTGAGAATTTCCTTTTTCCTTCCCCTTGACAAGTAATTCCTTATAGTGTCCTTCCAGTTGCCTTCTTTGTTCACCTTAGCTCTGATACAATGTTGAAAATGTGCAATGTGGCAGCGTATTAATTTTTATTTTCCTTGGACTTAATATTTTCTTGTGAACTTAGTTAATCTTCTTATGTTCTTTAGTTAGATATTTTCATCGAAAAAATACCAAGAAAAAAACAGTAACAATAGAGGACACAAAAAATAGGCTCTCGGTCAAGGTAAAACCCCTCCAAGGGGAAAACCCAGTAAACTCTTCTCTTCTTAAAAAATTCGCTTCAAGATGAGACACAAAGACTCATACCAAGTCCTTCTACAAGTACCAAATCATCCCTCCAACAAGTTTATTCTCGATTCTACACCAACTAGCTTCAACCTACAACTTCGACCTACCAGCTTCACTATTGCAACTTCGATCCTGCAATTTTGGCTTTGTAGATTCTATAGAAACCCTAATCCACCTTCCTCTTGAGACCTTCCTAGAGAAAGACAACTCCTCCCAAGGTCAATGAGGTCAAGGTAGGGTATTCTTCCTTCCAGCCGCAAGATATTGTACTTCGTCCTCTTGCAACTTCAGCCTCTTTCTACAACACCAAAAACTGTACAAATTCGCATGTGTGAGAGAGATAGAGCCCAAAATAGAGATTTTTCCTTCCTACTTGGATTCTTCTTGCTTCTTAGACCTTTGCTCTTCTTTTCTGCTTCTCCCAACTACAGATCGAACTTCCTTCTTGATAGATCGAACTTGTTGATAAGTGAGTGCTAAGTGAAGTCGAACCGGTTCTATATAGATAGCCTTTCCAAGGGGTCGAATTCCCTCCTTTAAGCCGACTTGAACTTTTGGAGTTTCCAAGACTTTCTAAACTCAAAAATAATTCTTTAAGCAATTACATTTTTCCCATAAGGGTAATATAAACATGATGTTGACTGCTTTGACTCGTGATAATAAATCTTAAGACCTAACAAACACTAGAAGGGTGAAGAACATGCTTTTACCTAGAAGATGATTAATAAAGAGCATGAAACCCATGCTTAATAATAATAACTTATTTCATTCTCTTGTTTGTTACATAGGATACATATTGAAATGAGCAACAACAATTATGAAGATCAAAACTAGTTACATTCTCAACATCCCCTGTGATCAAATTCAAAGCTTTGGTTGACCCATACGATCAACTCGAACCTGTGGTTTACTTCCTGTGGTCAACCTGTCATCAAATAGTCTCTCGCTTTAGTCAAACCCGACCTTCTTATCTTGTCAAACTTAGACTTTTCTACGGTCAAACTTGGGTAGATTCTTGGTCAAACATAGCAGGTCAAAACTCAATCAAACGGTCGTTGCAATTGTAACTAGGGTTGTTACTCATAAATGTCATTGTACTTGTATCAATATATATTTTATGTAAATACAAAAAGGAGCAAAAATCATTATTATTGTCTAGCATGTTCTTCAAGCTTTGTTTTGGTCAAAAGAAAATGTAAAAGGGCATGTTCTTCGTGGCCCTTGTAGAAGAAGTAAATTTGAATTTTTTATAGTGTATCCTCCCAAGAACAAGTTGGCTCTGCTCTTAGAGGCACCTTTTCGGATATTGAAACGAATATATATTAGCAACTATTCTCCACCACTTGGAAAGAAATTTGGAGCTCTTCAATGGACAAGAAATTAGGGTATCTAAGGCAACTCATGTGCAACATCTAAGGCAATTCTGACGCACTTTGCATGGCAAATCTAAGGCAATTCTAAGGCACTTCGCATGGCAAATCAGAGGCATATCTATGGCACTTTGCATGCCATATTTGAGTTTGTATACCTTTTTCTGAAGCAATATATATTTGTGATGATGTGGGCTCTTAGGCAACTTATCTCTGATTTATGAGCAATCTTATAGGCAGAAACTTGTGGCAGCTTAAGGATGATATTGTAACATACTTCAGGGAGACTATTGCTTTTTATGAAAGGATGACTTGGCACTTGGGTAATCGGTCTACTAGTCAGTTTGGTTATGACTTGGATTTCTCTCTTTTACAAAGATTCGATAAGGAAATGATTGACGAGTTTTCCACTTGTGGGTTTTTCCCTAGCCTTTGGCCTAACTTCTAGTGTCTCTTGGTTCTTATGCATTATGATCTCCACTTTTCTTTGTCTTTGAATGTGTAATTACTTGATGACATAACCTAATGAAGTAAATGTTATAAGAAGACAGATATCAGTGACATGTGACAAGTAATTATCATGAATCAGAAATTCATCATTGTAATTAAATTTCCAACAATGGTAGCTTCTACAACTCAGCCAAACTTCATATTTACTTCTTGAAATTACACATGTGGAGAAGAACAGGAGAGAGAGAATGTTGTTCAAATTTGATTACCGAAGGATAATTGGTTCCCTAAAGCTTTGATCTTTGCCCTAGGGAAGAGTGTCCAAAAGAATTTAATTTTTCCCCCAAAGTAACTTTATAAAATTATAAAGTTAAATCTAATTTAAAAGTGACTTTAAATGATAAAGTTACTAAAGTCTAATTTTAAAGTGACTTTAATAAAGTTAATGTAAAATTAGAAAGGAAAAGTGACTTTAGAAATAAATGACTAAGTTGGCATTTATTAAAGTGGGGTGAATTAAAAAATAGAAAGTGAGATTTAAAAGAGCATTTAATCTCAGCCCCAGATCTAAAGCTATTTCAGCCATTGGATTTGGGGATAACCCAAAAGTCACTTAGAGTTCTATTAAAGGAGGAAAATGAGAGAAAATGGCATTCATTCATTAATTCTTTCATAAGCACATTGAGAGAAGGAGAAGGAGCACGCTGAAGAGAATTTTCTGAGCAGTGAGAAGAAGAAAGGCAGTGGCACTAACTTTCAACAAATCCGTACAGCAAGGCAGAGCACGAAGTTCGAGGCAAGTGGGCACGAATTTCGAGAAGAGAAAACTGCAGATTTCGAGGGAGACCATACAGCCATTCCGGCACTATTTTCGAGATTGTTCGTACAATTTTGAAGGTTGTAATTTCTGCTGTAATTTTTTTGTTTTGTGGGCACAGAAACTGAGGTGGAGTTTGGCACGGCTTTCAAGATAAGTTTTGTTTCAAAGTTGCTATAATTTTTTTTGCTATGTAAATTTCTGCATCACTATAAAAGCAATATTCAAAAAATAAATAGAAGCTTTCGAACTGGTTTTCCCCAAGAGTTGTAGGAGGTTTTTCCAGGGTCATATTGACCAAAAATCACTGTGTTAAAATGTTTTGTGTGACTATTTTAGTCTGCTGATTTTTATTTCTGCAATTTCCAGCACTGTGAAAATTTTGCAGAATTTGTGTTTTCAGAAAATATTTATTTTCGAGCTTGTTGAATGTAAGGTTATGGGAAAAGGCATTTAATTAATTGGAGAAATAAGGTGAAACTCAAAACCGAGGTGAGAAAATAGAAATTTTTACATGGTATCAGAGCTTGGGTGCTGAAAGTGCAGTTTGGGACAACAAAGAGAAAAATTACAGTTTGTTGATTTTTCACTCATAAAATTCCAGCAAGCTTATTTTTCTCACACAAAAATTTTATCTTTACGACAGCGGTGCTATTTTCAGTTTTTAGGATAGCAAAGATGTCATTGGGATTGAGGGTGGAAGATAGGTTGGATGGGCATAGTAATTACAGCGTTTGGAGAGAAAGAATGCAAAGCATCTTTGAGGAGGGAGAAGTCTGAAATATCATGGTTCATAACCAACAGCACCCTGTTGTTGTGGCTACTAATGTTGTTCAGTTCGCAACGTATAATAAAAAGAATAACAAGGGAAAAAGGTTGATTCTGGATGGTATTAAAGACCATGTGATTCCTCATGTGAGAGGAAAGAGACATGCTCATGAGATGTGTCAATCTCTACCAGAGTGCCAATGAGAACAGGAAGATGGTCCTAGGGGAGAAGCTAAACACCATTAAGATGGGGAAGAATGATAGTGCAACTGGTTATCTCACAAAGATAACTAATGTGAGAGATGCATTGGCAGCACTTGGAAAGGTCATTCCAAACACTAAGTTGGTGCGAAATGCAAAGAATGGTCTTCCTACTTCATGGCTGAATTTTGCTGATGGGGTTTGTGCACGTGAGACCCTTCCCACATGGGACAGGCTTCGGGATGATTGCATTTAGTCAAAGATCAAGAAGAGTCAGCTTGGGGCAGCAAAGCCAGTTGAGCAGGATGAGGATGTAGCATTGTTGGCCGGAGGCAAGAGAGGCAAAGCCAAAAAGCATGCTTCCATAAGTGGTGGTGGGGGAAAAGGCAAAGGTAAAGGTAAACAGGAGAACACGCAGAAGGACTACTCCAAAGTGAAGTGTTGAAGTTGTCAGAAGATGGGACACTATGCAGTTGTGTGTCCGGAGAAGAAGAAGAAGGGGAAGAACCAGACCATGGCAGCATCAGCAGAGATTAAGGACTTTTCAGATAGATTTGACAAAGAGTTTGGGTTCAGTGCTTATGAGTCCACTAGTGCAGGATCACCTGCCACGGAGGTTCAGAGGGAGCATGCATTTCCCTCGACTAGCAGAGCATCTTCAGGTATCTAGTATGTGGACAGTGGGGCTTCACGTCATATGACAGGAGTCCGTGAGTACTTCTCAGAGCTTTCAAAGAGTGGCACTGATATAGAGGTAGTACTCGGTGATGATAGTGTTGTTAGAGCAGTCGGTGTGGGGACACTGACATTTGATAAGGAACCCAAACCTCCCTTGAAGGTGTCGGATGTTTTATATGTGCCAGGGACGAGAAAGAACCTCGTATTTGTCTCAGCATTGGAGGATAGAGGGTATGAGATATTGTTCAGGAGAGGACAGGTGCTGATATATCCCAGGGATACTCCAGCTGAGTTAGCTAGAGTGATAGGTGTACGCCATGCAAAGGTGTACAAGTTTGCATTTCAGCCCCTTATGGCATTGAGCAGTAGCACCGACAGCAGAGCTAGTAGTTATGAGTTGTGCAAGATTTGGCACTGCAGGATGGGGCACATGTATCATGGAGCCTTGACGACATTGCGGAAGATCACTACAGATGTGCCAGATTTCAGTACTGATCATATTGATACATGCAGAGGATGTGCGGCGGGCAAGTTTTCCAAATCCCCTTTTCCCAACAGTGACAGTAGAGCAACTAGGATACTTGATTTGATTCATTCCAATGTGAGTGGTCGGATGTCTCATGTTTCCTTGAGTGGATATGAGTATTATGTGTTATTCATTGATGATCACTCCAGGAGGACCTGGATTTATTTCTTGAAGACCAAGAGTGAGGTCTTCAAGCAGTTTCAGGAGTTTAGCGCTCTTGTGGAGACACAGACAGGTCGGAAGATCAAGTCCCTGAGGTCGGACAATGGAGATGAGTACACCCTTGGAGAGTTTGTTGAGTATTGTGCGGAGGCAGGCATTAGGAGGGAGTTCACAGTTCCTTACAACCCCCAGCAGAGCAGGGTTGCAGAGAGGAAGAACGGATCCATCGGGGGGGCTACCAAAGCCATACTACATGATCAGGGTTTGCCATTGTTTTTGTGGGCAAAGGCCTGCAACACTGTCGTTTATTTGCAGAACAGGAGTCTGCATCATGCCTTGGGGCATGTGACTCTGGAGGAGGCTTTTTCTAGGAAGAAGCCTGATGTTGGTCACTTCCGTATCTTTGGGTGTATTGCATACTCCTACGTACCCAAATAGAAGAGGACCAAGCTAGAGCCCACCGCAGAGAAGGGTATCTTTGTGGGCTATAGTGAGACCTCGAAAGCCTTTCGGGTCTATATTCCTGCTTCGAGGAAAGTTGTTATCAGGCGGGATGTGAGATTCAAGGAGGACCGGGCTTTCAAGAGGTCACGGGAGTTAGAGTGTCTGGATCAGTCAGATCCTCGATAGCAATTGAGTCAGTCACAGAGATCCAGTGGGCAGGGATCAGGGGGATCCGGAGGTACATCTATGACGATGTCTGGTCCGTCAGTGAGCAGTGGCTCGTAGAGTCAGAGGGGTGGTGCTTCAGGCAGCATGCAGAGCAATCCACAAAGCAGTTCACTAGGGAGTCCACTGATGGACAGTTCACAGGGTACTTCAGTGTCTACAGGTTCAGGTTTAGGCAGGAGGACAACAGACAGACAGTCAGGAGTTCAGACTTCTGATGAGGAGGAGGAGTTTCATTCTCCAATGGCAGAGGTGTGCTCAGGGAAGAGGAAGCCCAAGGGTCTTCAAGATACCTTGAGAGAGGCCACATCTGTCGCTGGGCCTAAGAGGCCGGTCAGAGAGAGCAGACCACCTGAGAGGTTTTGTAGCTATATGGAAATGGTTGTCAACATCCTTGACTCTGAGCCTTCTAGCGATGAGTAGGCAGCTAGGCAGCAGGTCTGGAGAGAGGCCATGCAGGAGGAGTATTCTTCTATCATGAAGAATGATGTTTGGGAGGTGGTGCTAAGGCTTGAGGGCAAATCCGTGGTGACTTCTAGATGGCTTTACAAGGTAAAGCATGATGCAGATGGCAGCATTGAGAAATTCAAAGCGAGGTTTGTGGCTAGAGGGTTCTCCCAAGTAGAGGGAGTAGATTATGATGAGACCTTCGCTCTCGTGGCTCGATATACTTCGATTCGCTCCATTATAACGATAACAGCAGAGATGGGTTGGAAGATCCACCAGATGGATGTGAAGACCGCATTTCTCAATGGCTTCATACAGGAGGAGGTGTACATTGAACAGTCACAGGGCTTTGAGGTGCATGGGAAGGAGTCTCATGTGTGCAAACTGAAGAAGGCCCTTTATGGCCTGAAGCAAACTCCCAGAGCTTGGTACTCCAGGATAGATACATACTTGCAAGTTATGGGTTTCACAAAGAGTGAGGCAGATCCAAACTTATACTTCATTGTGATAGGTGAAGAGCCTCTCAGTCTGGTGTTGTATGTGGATGACTTGGTCATTACAGGTGCAGAAAGACTCATAAAGCACTGCAAGAGAGATCTTGCGTCAAAGTTTGAGATGAAGGACATCGGCTTGATGCATTACTTTTTGGGTTTGGAGGTGTGGCAGGAGGAGGGGCATTTTTTCCTGGGGCATGGGAAGTATATTGTGGACATCCTTGGCAGATTCCACATGGAGGATTGTAGACCCATGTCGACACCGATGATCACCATTTGGAAGAAGCTTCATGCTTCGGATTCCGAGTTGGTGGATCCCACATTGTACAGACAATTGATTGGTTCCTTGATGTATTTGGTCAACACCAGACCAGATATATGTTTTGCAGTCAACACGATGAGTCAGTTTTATGTGTGAGCCTAGGAAGGTTCACTGGATTGCTGCAAAACACATTTTGCGATACTTGCAAGGAACAGTGGAGTATGGTTTGGATTATAGGCAGGGGGATGGAGTGAGATTGGCAGGTTACACTAAACTCGATTGGGCAGGTTGCGCTTCTGATATGAAGAGCACTTCAGGGTGTTGTTTTGGGTTGGATTCGGCAGTGGTGTCGTGGTTCAGCCGAAAGCAGCTGTCAGTGGCATTGAGTTCAGCAGAAGCGGAGTATATGGCAGCCAGTCTAGCTAGTTGTGAGGCCATCTAGCTTCGCGAGATGATGTTTGGCTTATTTGGTCAACTGTTGAGACCTTTAGTGATTTACTGTGATAATCAGAGTTGCATTAAACTCACGGAGAATCCAGTATTTCATGATCGGTCAAGGCATATCGGCATCAAATATCACTTCATCAGAGACTATGCTGTGAAACTCGAATATATTCCCACTAATGAGCAAGTTGCAAATATTCTTACCAAAGCCTTACCACGGGGCAAGCATGTCTACTTCAGAGATAAGATGGGTGTGGTGAGGAACACCTTCCTCGGTAAGAGGGAGTGTTGAAATTTGGTTACCGGAAGACAGGTGGTTCCTTAAAGCTTTGATCTTTGGCCTAGGAAAAAGTGTCCAAAAGAATTTAATTTTTCTCCTAAAGTGACTTTATAAATTTATAAAGTTAAATCTAATTTAAAAGTGACTTTAAGTGATAAAGTTACTAAAGTCTAATTTTAAAGTGACTTTAATAAAGTTAATGTAAAATTAGAAAGGAAAAGTGACTTTGGAAATAAATAACTAAGTGGGTCTTTATTAAAGTGAGGTGAATTAAAAAATAGAAAGTGAGATTTAAAAGAGCATTTAATCTCAACCCTAGATCTAAAGCTATTTCAGCCATTGGATTTGGGGATAACCCAAAAATCACTTAGAGTTCTATTAAAGGAGGAAAATGAAAGAAAAGGTCATTCATTCATTAATTCTTTCATGAGCACATTGAGAGAAGGAGAAGGAGAAGGAGAAAGCTAAAGAGAATTTTCTAAGCAGTGAGAAAAAAGAAAGCAGCAACACTAACTTTCAGCAAATCTGTACAGCAGGACAGAGCACGAAGTTCGAGGCAAGTGGGCACGAATTTTGAGGAGAGAAAACTGCAGATTTCGAGAGAGGCCGTAAGCCATTTCGGCATTGTTTTCGAGGTTGTTCGTACAATTTTGAAGGTTGTAATTTCTACTGTAATTTTTCTGTTTTGTGGGCATGAAAACCGAGGTGGAGTTTGGCACGGTTTTCGAGATAAGTTTTGTTTCGAAGTTGCTGTAATTTTTTTTGTTGTGTAAATTTCTGCATCACTGTAAAAACAATATTCAGAAAATAAAGAGAAGCTTTCGAACTGGTTTTCCCCAAAATTTGTAGGGGGTTTTTCTAGGGTCATGTTGACCAAAAATCACTGTGTTAAAATGTTTTGTATGGCTGTTTTAGTCTGCTGATTTTTATTTCTGCAATTTTCAGCACTGAAAATTTTCCAGAATTTGTGTTTTCAGAAAATATTTATTTTCCATCTTGTTGAATGTAAGGTTATGGGAAAGGGCATTTAACTAATTGGAGAAATAAGGTGAAACTGAAAACCGGGGTGGAAAAATAGAAATTTCTACAAATGTGTATGATCCAAATTGCTCAAGGTGGATGACTCACATGTGTATCTATACTTGTAAAATGGAGTGGACTTTGACCAAGTGTAACACCCATTCATTGGTGGGGCTGACTTGACACTTTGGGGCCTACATGAAGCCCAAAAATAATACTTTTGATTTCAATTTTCATAATCTTCCTTGGCCGACTTGGGAGGTCCTTTTTGGCATGTGGGAATACCTCATGATGCTACACAAAAATGATAAAATCAACATGGACATGTGCCAAATTTTCAGCGCCAATCATAATGCAAGGACTGAAAATAGTTTGATAATCAATGTTGGTGTGTGCGTGTGTTTCACAAGTGGGATCATTGAATGACAATAATTTCCTTTGAATGCCTTGATTTTGATACTAACCATGGCATATTGTTTATCAAGTATTAGCAGCAGAGTTGAAATTGTGGAATAGCTTTCACTTGCTAAATTATTTAGTGTATCATGGTTTCATGGTGTTCTGCCGAATGATCATGTAACAGAATATGTTTAAGATTTCATTTTCTCTTGCTGCAATAAAACATTCATAAGCACCTAATTGATCGAATATGGACAATATAATTTCTTGGTTGTCATAAGAATTTCAGGATTATTTTTCAATTCAAGCATCCTCTTGTGTATCAGAATCAAAGATGAAAAAATCGCGATATTATCGCGATAATTTGAAATTATCGCGATTTTTTCAACCAAACGATAATATCGGCGATAATTTGAAACGATAATTTGAAATTATCGTTATCGCGATATTATCGCGATAATTTCGAAATAATCGCGATTATTTCAGTAAAAATCGTGGGCCCATCAAATAGCAACCCTATAAGTTCAAAAATCGATTTTTTTTTTCGTCATTTTTGCAGCCCTCTCATTTTCCTGACACACCCTGTTGGCAGTTCATGGTAATGTTAAATTCTTAAAGTAAAAGTGATATTTCCTTTATTTTTCATTTTCATCCTTTCATCCTTTTACTTAAATTTTTAACATTACCATGAAATGACTCAGGATGTTTAAGAGTGGTTTCGACCTCATTGGATTTCATATGGAGAAACTAGAATTTTAAATTTCACTCAAAATTCAGCAGACTTAATGGTTTTCAGGGTTTCATGGTTTGGGGATTTGCATTGTTTCCATTTGATTCTATTATGTGTAAGGGTATGAGATTGGCATTTGATCAAGAGTATGAAGTCCTTTAAGAACCTTGATGTTGGTGGCATTGATTGTTGAATTTTGTTGATGTTGGTGGTATTGATTGTTGAACTCCCCTACTGTGGCCTTAACAAGAATGTACCCTTCACTCAAAGGAAAACAACTGGTTAGGCATGTTAATCTTTTTCTACCGCATTTTAAGGTTGAGCAATCCAAGTCTGAAGACTTTGAGCTAGATGATATTTATGTATCTCTTGTTGATGATCCCATTTCTAGTAGCGATGAATCAATGATGAGTTTCATGAGGAGGAGGAGCAACAATAGGAGGAGGAGGTGACACCACCTACCCCTGCTACCGGTAGAGGACGTGGTCTACCTCCTTTAGCTCCTAGTGTTTCAGGATCTGGAGCACAACAGAGTCCATTGCCAGCCCCGCCAACTTCTTCGTCTAGAGGGAAAGCTGTTACATTTTCTCGCAAGAGGGGCAGAGGAAATCAGTGGTATAGGTTATTTGGTGCATTCCTTTGTATATAACATTATGACTCATGATATGAGATACATTATTATATTTTTTGTTGATATTTTGAGGTTGAGTTGAGACTCAGGACTTAGTATTCAGGACAGGATTCAGTTTTATGTGTGATGTAGCACTAGACATGATATTACACATCTTATATATTAGTTTTTTTTTCATAGTTATGTGTCAATGCATTTATTTTATGCTGTATATGCTTTAAATATTAAAAAAATTGAAAAAAAAAGAATATTTTTGTATGTGCCGATTTTTTCCCGATAATTACGATTTTTTCCCGATAATTACGATTTTTTCCGATTTTTTCCCCTCGGCGATAATATCCCGATAACGATTTTTTCATCTTTGATCAGAATCACATTTGAAATCTGCAATCAAGTCATCACTTGGTTTGACAAGTTTCCTTGTCAGTAAAACTTGAGATCAACACCACCTGAGTTAGTTGAATCAAGCACACTAATTCTAGGCCACTTTCTCCTATACTCTTAAGATTACTTCAGGGATTCCCCCCTAGGCTAAGGTAGTTCTTTCTGTTATCCTAAAGAGTGAAGCAAAGCTACCATGGTGATATTGGGTAGCTTGCCTGATATATCCTTAGGCTTTCCCCTTCGTAAGGTTAGGACGTTTCCTCTAGAAAGAACCTAAGTGATAACATATCAAAGATAATACCAGCTTCAAAGAAAAAAATCTGTAGTGCAATGGCCTTGAAAGAGTGTTTAAGCCCTAGGTAACCCTAGGAAAAGTGATAATCCAGAAATCTTAGTTTCATCACTGCTAAGAAGCCATGCACAATACCACTAACCAAAATCTCTAGATCAATAACTAAATCCATCCCTTGCATGTGGAATTCAACTAGCAAAAAGTTTTTGGACCCATTACTAAATTGGGTGAAAAGGATGATCTGAAACACTGGTTCCATAGTTACAAAAGTGATGCAACTGGAAGAATAGTCTTGGATCAACGCACTGAGAAGTGATCTACAATCTCAATTGTGCAATGACAAAGCCTGGCAATGCCACCAACCAGATAGCCTAAGGCCAACTCAAGGAAAATGCCTTCATAGTCATAAACGGAACCAACTCAAGATCAGCACATCTTGAAAAGGTAAATCTCCAAAGAAAATGCTCTTCCTTCAACGCAAAATAATCTCTGCAACAAAATTAAAAGTCCTAAGAATAGACACCTGGAATAAACCCGCAAGGAAATTCCTCAAGCTGAAGGCTCTAATACTACAGAAGGCATGCAAATCATCTCCAAAAAATGCATAGACCGGGATCAAATAGTTTCAAATAAAGCACCCTTCTCTAGTGAATAACAACACCACAAAGACACGGCAACACTAAAGTTAGGCTCCCTTTTGCGTGCAAACGCTGGTCATAAAAGCACCAACGTAATCATCCAAAAGGAAGACTCTAACCAGAAGCTCTATTAAGCAAAGTTCGCCCACTCAGAGAACATATTAAGATTCAAAGAGGATATAAAATCAAATGGAACCAACCAGAGAACTTGGATTCTACAATAAGAGAAAATAAATAACAAATATAGGGCAGCACTAGAGCAACCACATATAGCAGAGCCCTAAGAGAGGAAAAAAACAGCCAAATACAACAGCGCTAAAGATATAGAACCTAAGAACAAGTGAACTATAATTTATGGTGCTCATAAGCTAAATGACTTTCATATTTAATGAAAGAATAATAACGTTATATGAAATATTCCAAATGTGAGTTGTGCATAAAATTTAAATATGCAACCCAATGGGTCAGGTGCATTCCACAATTGAGATTTTGAGGCCACATTGACTAGGTTAACCTGAACCAAACCTAAATTTTCAGTATACTAGGATTTCATTCCACATTTATATTCCTTATTCCACTTGCCCTAACTTGTGTACTCTATGGTTTATAAGCTTTTTACAATGAACACAAAAGAAAAAGAAAAGGAACATGAATTTAATCAATCATTTGGAAGTGTTCTCACAACATTCATGATATATCTATTGTCTCCATCCAATAATCGAACTAATAGAGTATTGATTTCCTTGTCAAATGAATTAGTTGAGGCTCCCTTAAATTATTGGTTTATTCAAGAAGTGATAGATAGTTGAATATGTCAAAGGGATTTTTTGGATTGGTGGAAGCGCAGTGTTGTTATTGCCCCCAGTGGGGCTCAATTTCCCAAGTCACATGTTTCTCGATGTCCCACCTTTTGATAGGTGAACTAACATGTTTGTCCAAAGTCCAAAGTCCATTCAGAATCATCATTAAGGAGGGGTTGAATTTAAGGAGGATGTCTGATCTTTAAAACAGATAAAAGACTAATTTAAGTGATTACAGTGAATCCACAAAGTACTGCCACTGTAATCTTCAAAAATAAAATTGGAGAATCTAAAGCTACACTGGTTCAAATTTGAAAATAACGACTCTTTGAACCTTTCGGCAAACCTGACTTGTCTTGTCAATGACTTACAATGTTCATAAAAAAACCTATTGAAAATCAAGTGAAGATCCACCGAAAAGCTGCCAAATTAGGAAAGGGTTAGAAACCAGAAGGAAAATGTCATACGATACATGGATTGCAAATCATTCTTTCCAAGATGAAATGCAATCCAAATCTCACATTCTAGGAGACCGCAATAATTTAAAGAAAAGAAAAAAGATATGAAATTTCTTCTGACGTACTTTACATCCATATAAGCTTTTTGATATTTTAGAAGGTGTCATTGCAGATAGGCACAGAACCTGATGATATGACAAGCTGCGCTTTTTGAATTTTCAGAGATTTTCACTGCAGATGGGTGCTTCACTTGAGGATGAGAAAAACTGTCCCACAAAGCATGTAGCTACTGGTGCATATTATTCATCATCAGGTTCAGCAAAGAAATCTGGCTCATCAGGCTTCTGTAACTTGTGCAGTTGATTAGTTGAACAATCAGAATTAACAGCCTTGAGCCTTTGAGCCCCTCTCCTTGTATTTGCAGCAAATCGAGAGGCCAATATTGTGGCCCCTAGACTTGGATTATGGTGAGGAACTTTGGCCATGGCTGTGACCGAGGTACCATCATTGTCTGTACTAGTGTCATCTTTTGACGGAATGGGGGTGTAAGTTGTAGGACTGAATTCTGGCCTTTCATCATAGTAGAAACTCTCCTTCCTCTGAAGATCTGCTGCCATCTTTCTTCTTTTGTACCGCCGCCAAGCTGCTTGTATAAAACAGGCTGACCATGTCCTCCATTGGTGAGAATAGAAACGAAATGTATGTTGAAGCTTCTTGCTGTGCAAACGCCTGAACTGATTTGCAACAAACTTCAAATCTTCTGCCCTCAGTGCAAATGCATCCACTTCCACCAACGTTTTAACTGTCCTTGTAGAAGCTGGCAAGTTTAAACTAGATTTTGGATCCAAAGCCCAAGTGAGCAGTTCTTCACCACAGAACTCACCAGGGCCCAGTGTAATTGAATTGAAAAAGCCACTTCTACCGCCATTGGTGGTTGTACTCTCTAAATACCCACGAATGATGAAGAGCATTTCAGTCACTGGATCTCCTTCCCGAACAATATATGTTCCTTCAGTGCTAAGTGCAGACTGCAGGCGCTCACATATAGCATCAAGAAGCAAATCATCCATTTGTGAGAAAAAAGGGACCTGCAAAAAAGAATCTGATTATAAACCTTCTATCCTTTTAACATACAGCTAAAGCTAATAATACATTTATTTATGAAAATTGTCACTAGAATATTGAAATCACCTATGCTCCATCTTTGCAACTCTTTTGCTAAGATTCAGAACTTGCAAGTTGATTAATATAATGCAAAAAAAATTATCTAAACTATTGTAGATGAACTATACATGACTTTACATATGTCGTTTACATCAACCATGATGTTGTTTTCCGTTTGTTGGAACAAAATGGGCACTTTTTTGTTGAAAATGTAACTATGGACAGTCATCATAATTGCTATTATACTTTGTCATTATGTATTTATTGTAAAATTGAAAAAGAAGAAAGAGAAAATTATTTTGAAACATGGGTTTCATGCTCCTTTTACTTATTTATTAGGTCAAAGCCTCCATTGTAGGCTTCTAGGGTTTTCTTGAGCCATAAGAGTCATTGTCACATTTATTAGACCCTTCTTCGGCTTTTGTATCATGTAAAGAAAAATTATTTTAAGTCAAAACAATTATATTTCACCTCCTCACCAAGTCGGCCCTGTTTGGGGCAATTCAACCCTATGGAAGCAGTGTAAATAGAAGGAAAATCGACCTATTTGGCATCCATCCATCAACAAGTTCGATCTGCAGTGAAGGAAGAGAAAAAGAAGTGTGAAGTCAAGGACACAAAGGTCAAATAAAAGGAAGAACAAAAATCGAAGTTTTGGGGCATCTTCTCTCTCACACGTGCGAGTTTCCTAGGGTTTCTGGGCAAGTTGCAGGGGCCAAAATTTCTGCAGTGACTGCAGGTCTGAAATTCTCAGTTGCAGGGGGGCGAAATTTCAGATTGAACCAGTTTTGAAGGAGTTGACTCTTGTTGACTTTGGCAGAGTCTGTTTACTTGGAAGGAGGGCTAACATGGTGATTGGAGGTCTTTTTCTTGGTCAAAAGTTCTTGGATTGTCTCACTTTGACTTGGTTCTATTATAGAAGAAGAATTTGACTGGGTTTTCCCCTAGGGGAGGGATTTTTCCTTGGCTGAGTGCCTACATCTTGTGTCTCTTGTTCCTATGATCTACATGCATTTTTTATTCGGTAATTGCATGATGAAAGATAGTATAATAAAGAAGTAAAGAAGCCAACACATATCACAAGAAATTATCAAGAAAAGAGGAATCAAAACCCTAATAACTACATGCATTGACTTCTCAACATGGTATTAGAGTCGCTAAGGTGAAGGAGTGACTATTTGAAGATCACTTTGTTGGCTATCATTTGAAGGAAGGAAAGCACTCTTGGAAAGAAGATCTCTCTCATCAATGGCAAACTATTTGAAGATGGGACTCAAGACCCTGAAAGATTTCTTGGAAGTTGCAAGAAGCTTTGGTGTCAACATCATCTACAATCTATCTAGGAGAATCAAAAATGAAGAATTATTGGCTGCACTTATAGGTACATTTGATGATGACAATGCTTGGATCATTGATAGTGGAGCCTCAAGATACATGACAAGAGAAAGTGGACAACTTCAAAGTTCGAACCTTAAAAAAAAAAAAAAACATCATCTCATTCAGTGGAGCTTGGAGATAACAATAGCTATGCAGTCAAAGGTCTTGGATCTACTTCATTGAAACTAGAAGATGGTAGAAAGCTTCATCTCAACAACATTTTCTATGTCCCAGGATTGAAAAAGAAGTTACTTTCTATTTCTTGTCTAAAAGATAAAGGAGATAGGATTGCCTTTGTAGATGGAAAAGTTCTTGTTTGGGGAAGGGACTCTAGTATTGAAAAAGCAAGAGTTATTGGGATTCGTGAAGGAAGGTTGTAAATACTTCTAATACCTTCTCCTCAAGCTCTTCCTCACATGGATATTAATCCCTCTGAGCTTTGGCATAGAAGATATGGGCACCTTCATTATAAAATATTGTCCTCCCTGAGTCAAATGGTGAAAGGTATCCCAAACTTAAAGGAGGACCATGAAGGAGTATGTAAGGGATGTGCTTTGGGAAATAATTCAAAGAAAACATTTACTAGCAGTGACTCAAGTTCTACATAAATATTAGATTCTGATGTATGTAAACCAATAGCAAATAAATCTCTTGGAGGCCATCTATGTTACGTAACCTTCATTGATGATCACTCTAGAAAAACTTGGATTTATCTTCTCAAATCTAAGGATGAAGTCTTTGAAAAGTTCAAAGAATTCAAATTAGAAGTGGAGATCTTAACAGAAAGGAGGATAAAGACCCTTAGATCCGACAATGGTGGCGAGTATACATCTAAGAACTCATAGTCTTTTGCAAGGAAGCACGTATTAAGAGGGAGCTCATAGTTCCCTACAATCTTCAACAAAATGGGGTAGCAGAGAGAAAGAATAGGACCATTGAAGAATGCATAAGAACCATAATATATGACCAAGGCCTTCCAAAATTCTTATGGGGAGAAGCAGCTACGACGGCAGTATACATACAAAATAGAAGTCCTCATAGAATTCTTGAAAATATGACACCGGAAGAAGCATTTTCAGGGAAGAAGCCATATGTAGATCATCTTTGAATCCTTGGATGTCCAGCCTATATTCATATTCCTAAGGATAAGAGAAAGAAGTTGGATTCTAACAGTATGAAGGATACATTCATTGGTTATAACCTTTCATCAAAGGCTTAGAGGATCTACATCAAAGAAGAGCGATGAATTGAATTTAGTAGGGATGTCATATTTGATGAAATCCTTGCATATAAAAAGTCCAAGGATATCTCCATTGAATCTAATAAATAAGATGTTGATTTTTGGTAGCATTGGATGTGCTTTAAGTCTAAAAATTTGTAGGGAGGCTTAGGGACATGTATTCCAAAGAACCCAGAAAGCATTTTAGGAAACTCCACTCAGATTATGTTTTATGAAAATAATTAATTATTTTTAATAGGACCCTAAGTCTAAACTTAGGAAATTAAAATAATTAAAGGATATTAATTAAAACAGAGTGTGAATCTTCTAGAGAAGACAAAGATCAAGTCAAGTTAATCTGAGTCATTGGTTAATGATTTAATCTCGGTCATTGAAATTTCAACGAGAAGATTATAAAAGGACTTGATGGGGCATTTGGAAAATACACGAAGACGGAGAAAGAATTCAGAGATCGAAATTCTTTAGTGAGCAGTGCTCAGGGAGAAGATCGATCGAGAGGATTCTCGCAGAGAGGGGCAACGAAAATTTCTGGTTGGAAGTGATCCTGAGCCAGAGAGTGCAAAGCAGAGAAGGCAGTAAAGACCACAGAGGGTAGCAAAGAGCCACCCACGTAGAGGCTACGCAGGGACTGCACAGAGCTTCAGAGGGAATTTGATTTTCTGCAGAGGAAATAGTGGAGGTTCAGTGCCAGTCACCAAAGAGAGTTTTTGGAGGCCAGAAGGGCATCGTTTCCAATCAGCAGAGAGATCTAGTGCAGGGAGAGAGGGCAACTTCAGTTGTGACGCAAAGACTATGCAGCGTGATGCAGTCACTGCGCAGAGCAGCGCATACACATCTAAGGTCAGTATCAGATTCCCGTGGCAGAGTGAGATCTTCTCACGAGACTTTATTGGTTAGTTTTCCTCTATATGATTTGTTAGTTTCGACAATCATAGACTTATACTTAGATAATTACTGCATAACATACAAACCCTCAGCTGCTACACTGGTTTTCCCACATTGGGTTTTTCTTGGGACAATTGTCCAAAAATAACTGTGTTAATGTGTTCATACTTGTGCTAGTATTTTTCCTTGTATTTACTTTCCGCAGAATTTTTATTGTGAGACTACAGTGTTTTTTATTTCGATATTTACCATAGCACATGATAACTAATTTGTTCAGTTAAACAAATAAGTGAAATTTAATCAGCTACTGCAGTAGGATTCCAAATAGTGAAATTTTCACATGGTATCAGAGCTACAGATCTAGAAGAGCCAATGTTGAACGGAAGAGGGAGATCAGGAGACTGCGCAGGCAGTAAATCGAATTCCCTACAAGATTGCGCAATCCAGTCCAGGAGGACAAATTTTTGTGAAAATCTCTCTCTGAGTGAGTCGACAGAGAGAGATTTCCAGATCAAAATTTGCCAGTGACAGAGGGCGTTGCGCAGCAGGTTCAACACAGAGCAGTCTTCACGAGGGATGCAGTTTTTGTTGAATTGCAAAAGTGTTAGAAATTGAAGGAAAAATACCAAAGATAAGTATGGAAAATTTGTATGTCTTTGAATTATCTTCCAAATTAGAAGAAGACTTCGCATGTTTTTCAAGTTCAGCATCTGCAGGTGTTTGGTACATTGATAACGGGGCTTCAGCTAGTGTACGAGAATATTTCTCGAGCTATCAAGAAGGGCAGATGGGCTTCCAGATCACCATGGAAAACATAACAAAATGTACTCCAGTAGGGAGAGGCACCATAGTTTTTCAGATGAAGGCAAGAACCAGCATCAGAGCCACTAATGTTGTGCATGTGCCAGGGCTAGGAATGAATCTGATTTCAATGTCCCAACTACAGGACAAGGGATACGATGTATACTTCATTGGAAAGAAGGTATGCATCAAACATTTCAATTGGAAGAAGAAGAGGAAAATTGGAGCTCGAGCAATAGACTATACAGATTGCAGCTCAAGTCTCCTATGGAACTAATAGGAAGCAATCTTGATGGCGAAAGAAATCTGAATGAGCTATGGCATAGGCGAATGGGACATTTGCATCATGAAGCACTAAGGATGCTCAGAGAGACTGTCACTGGAGTACCAGTACTCAGTACAGAACATGATGACAAATGCAAAGGATGCGTACTAGGAAAGTACGCTAAGGCAACGTTTCCCAGAAGTGATAACCAAGCAAAAGGCATATTAGGATTGATACACTCAGACATTTGTGGCCCAATGTCCACTAAAGCTCTCAGGGGTGGCAAATATTTTGTCCCCTTCATTGATGATTACTCCAAGAAAACCTAGATCTACTTCCTAAAGACCAAGGATGAGGTCTTTGATCAATTTAAAGAGTTTAAAGCTCTCGTGGAGAACATGACAGGAAAGAAAGTAAAGGTATTGCGCTCAGATAACGCTGGAGAGTATACAGATAGAGACTTCACAGATTTCTACACAAAGGAGGGCATCAAGAGAGAGTGGACAGCTCCATACAATCCACAGCAGAATGGTGTAGCGGAGCGAAAGAACAGAACTGTTGTTGGGGTAGCAAAAGCTATGTTATATGACCTAGACATACCTAGATTCTTATGGGCAGAGGCATGTAACACAGTTGTGTATATATAGAATAGAACCCCTCACAGAGCATTGGGGAAGAAAATGCCTGAAGGAGTTTTCAGAGGGAGGAAGTCGAAAGTGACTCACCTTTGGATATTCAGAAGTCAGGGATATTGTCATGTACTAGCTGAAACGCGTAGTAAACTGGATCAGACTGCAGAAAAAGGGTATCTCGTAGGATATAGCGAGACCTCAAAAGCATACAAAATCTACATTCCTAGCAGCAGGAAAATTGTAGTAAGGCGAGATGCTAAGTTCATGGAAGATAGAGCTTTCAGGAAATCTCATGAGATGTCAGCAGAGGATCAGTCAGCAGAAGTTCCTTTAGTCCAGCAGCAGCAGGGAGGACAAGTAGGAAGACAGATGCCAGGATCGAGTACAATGACCAGTACTAGCATTTCCACGAGAGGAGAAGATTCTGGCAATTCTCAGCAGATGGAACAACAACAACAGGAGTAGGAATTTAGAGAACCTCCTACCACCAGTGGTAGAACCAGTAGGACGGCTGGGAAGATACTGAGGGACGCAGAGGATTTCAATGGAGCTCCCATAACCGAGAAGAAGTAGCATAGACAACCTGACAAGTACTAGGCATTGGTAGCACAGGTAGAAGAACCCTCCAGTTTTCAGGAAGCCGTATAGCACCAAGTATGGGTGGATGCCATGGTAGAAGAGTACAGTTCTATCATGACGAATGATGTCTGGGAAGTTGTATCTATACATGAGGATAGATCAGTTGTAGGATAAAGATGGATCTACAAGATCAAGTACACTGCAGATGGTACCGTGGAGAAGTATAATGCCAGGTTCGTGGCAAAGGGGTATGCGCAGAAGGAAGGAATTGACTATGAGGAAACCTTCGCCCTGTAGCCAGATCAGTGTTTTGAAAATCGCGATTAAATCGCGATTTTTTGAAAAAATCACGATTTTTTCATTGCAACGATTAAATCGGCAATTTTTTCCCGATTTTTTCAAAAAATCGGTAATTGCCAAAAAATCGCGATTTTTATGAAAAAATCGCGAGTCGATCAGTAAAAATCGTGGGGCCCGAAAACAGCGATTTTAAAGTGCGATTTTGAAGTTTTTTTTTGTCATTTTTACATTGACAGGTTTGCTTGGAGAGCTAAGGAGTGAAGGAGGAGAGCCACGGAGGGAGATTAATCATCTACAAGCCCAAGATTGGACAAAAGTGAAGAATTTCTTGCAAACCAAGCAAATAAAAATTGAATTTAAACCAAGTGACTCCGGCAAAACGTTTTTCCAGGTATGGGCATCAAATTAAACCCATTTTTTTTTGTTTTTTCTTGTTCTTCCATGGGTTTCTATCACCCATGTATTTTTCATCATTTGTGATTGCATTTGGTTGTGTTTTTTATTTTGTTTTTGTTTTATTGAGAGGAGAGGGTTTATTTTGGTCAAAAATGAAAAAAATTCTTAGTTAAATTTTGTTTTTTATATTTTTTCTTGTGCTCTTAATTTCTTCCCATTATTTTTGCTTGTGTTTCAACATGTATTTTTTCCTATTATTTTTGCATTGAGTTGAGAGTTTTTTTTTGTGAAAAAAATCAAAATATTATATGTAAAATTGTAATTTTTTTATTTTATTTTTTAACTGGCAATTTTTCTTGTGCCCTAGGTTCAAAGTTCAAAGTTTCCAACATGCCAAGGAAATTAGATCCTTTATGGGAATTTGGTGAACCTGATCAGGGGTTTGACCGAGCAAACTTGACTTGCAAATTATGTGGTCAACACATGACAGGGGGGTATACAGGTTGAAATACCACCTGGCACAAATTCCTGGGCATGAAGTAGGCCCTTGCACAAATACCACTACAGAAATAATCAAAAGAGCCATGAACTCATTGGAAGGAATAGAAACCACTAAACTCAGCAAGGCAGCTCTGAAGAGTCAAATATCAAGGTTTAGAGTTGACCGTGAGAGTGGTAGTGGCGGTTCAGCATCAGCATCTTCTACAGGCAGCCCCATAGCTGCCTCCTCATTTTTTGCTCCTAGAACTACTCACGGGGCACAACCATCTATCTCCTCCCTTATTAAAAAAAAGGAGAAGGAAGAAGCTGATAGGTTGTTGGGAAAATTATTTCTTTGGAGTGATATTCCTTTCACTGTTGTTAGGAACAATCCATTTTATCAGGCTATGATTGATGCTATCGCTGTTGTTGGCCCAGGATACAAAGCCCCTTCATATGATGACTTTAGAGGGCGCATTCTGCAAAATGAGAAAGCTGACTGCACCAAGAGATTAGAGGAGTTAAGGGCATCATGGGAAGTCACAGGATGCACTGTGATGTCAAATGGTTGGACTGATCAAAGGGGTAGGACCCTTATTAACTTCTTGGTCAGTTGTCCCAAGGGGACAATGTTTATGAAATCTGTTGATGCATCTGCACATGTCAAAGATGCAAGAGTATTATGTGATTTATTAGATGTGTTCATTTTGGAGGTTGGGCCCCAAAATGTTGTCCAAATCATAACGGACAACGCTGCAAACTATGTTTCTGCTGGCAAGATGCTTATGGAGAGGTATCCGAGTATATTTTGGACACCTTGTGCTGCACATTGTCTTGATTTGATGTTGGAGGACATCGGAAAGATTGATTTTGTCAAAGATATTGTAGAATCATCAAAGAGCATCACAAAATTTATATATAATCATGCATCTGTGCTTAATTTGATGAGGGCATTCACCAACAAGGAGTTGGTGCGGCCTGCTATTACACGTTTTGCCACTAGTTTCATATCTCTTCAATCCCTCCTGAATTCTAAGTGGGATTTGAAGAGAATGTTTGTTTCAGATGAGTGGCGTGCTTTGACTATCAGCCACAAATTAGAGGGAGAGGCCATCTGCAGGTTGGTGTCATATCAAGAAAGTTTCTGGGCTGGAGTGGAAGAGGTGTGCAGCATTACTGAACCTTTGGTAAAGGTTCTTAGATTGGTGGATGGAGACAAGCCTGCAATGGGCTACTTGTATGAGGCCATGGATAGAGCCAAAGAAGCTATTCGCAGCTATTATGATGATAAGGGTGATGAGGGGTTTCAAAGACAACTTCTTTTATGGGAAGTGATTGATGATCGATGGAACAACACACTCCATCGTCCCATTCATGCTGCAGGGGTCTTCCTGAACCCCGCATTTTCTTATTCATGTGGCTTCCAATTCGATGCTGAGGTCATGGATGGCTTTTTCACTTGTGTTCAGAAGATGGTGCCAAATCCATCAGAACGTGCAAAGATATCCAAAGAGATGGAGGTATACAGAATGGCAGGTGGCACCTTGAGCTTCGACATGGCTGTCCAGGATAGGACTATTAAAATGCCAGGTAAGATTTTCATTATTTTAAAAATTTTCTTATGTTTGTAACTTTATAAATTTATCTTATTTGTTGTAACTTGTAACTTTTAGATGCATGGTGGAGGAGCTACAGTGGCATATTACCAAAACTCCAAAAACTTGCCATTAGAATACTCAGCCAAACATGTAGCTCTTCAGGATGCGAGCGCAACTGGAGTGTATTTGAAAAAATACACACCAAAAGGCGCAACAGGTAAAAAACTTAAAATATTCCAACTGATTTTTTGAATTCATTAAATAATTTTTTTTAAATATTTAATTTATTAATTTATGACCCTTGTACAGGTTGGAGGCCCAGCGGCTCAATGACATGGTTTACGTCTACTACAATCTTAGATTGTGGGTGAGACAACTTGAGAGGACCCCTGATATGGAGGCCATCTCTTTAGATGCGATTGACACCACTGGTGAATGGAGGGTTGAGGCTGAGAGGCCTGTCATGGAGTCAGCCCCTGATTGGATAGAGTAGGAGGTAGTGGAGGGGGAGGACTTGGAGGAGGAGCAGCAGGAGGAGGAGCAAGAGGAGGAGGTGACACCACCTACCACTACTACCGGTAGAGGACGTGGTCTGCCTCCTTTAGCTCCTAGTGCTTCAGGTTCCCGTTCTGGTGCTTCAGTTTTTACTTCTAGAGCACGACAGAGCCCATTGCCAGTCCCGCCAGCTTCTTCATCTAGAGAGAAAGGCAAAGCTGTTGTATTTTCTCGCAAGAGGGGCAAAGGAAATCAGTAGTATAGGACCATAGGTTATATGGTGCATTGACATTCCTTTGTATATGACATTATGACTCATGATATGAGATACATTATTATATTTTTTGTTGATATTTTGAGGTTGAGTTGACTCTTGAGACTCAGGACTTAGTATTCAGGACAGGATTCAGTTTTATGTGTGATGTAGCACTAGACATGATATTACACATCTTATATATTAGTTTTTTTTTCATATTTATGTTTCAATGCATTTATTTTATGCTGTAGATGCTTTAGATATTAAAAAAATTGAAAAAAAATCAATATTTTTGTATGTGCCGATTTTTTCCCGATTTTTACGATTTTTTCCGATTTTTTCCCCTCGCCGATTTAATCTCGATCGCGATTTTCAAAACATTGAGCCTGCATACAGCCTCCCACTGACCTGAGACCCCAGCGCGTACTAGATCAGATGGGAGATTCACCAGATGGATGTCAAGACAACATTCTTGAACGAGGTGATAGAAGAGGAGGTGTACATAGAACAACTTGAAGACTTCGAGACCCATGAGAAGAGAACTCATGTATGCAGATTGAAGAAAGCATTTTATGGGCTCAAGCAGGCACCCAGAGCATGGTATTGTCGGATTGATAGCTACTTGTAGCAGTTGGAATTCGTCAAGAGTGATGCAAATCCCAATCTCTATTATTTAATGGTGGAGAATCAGCCTCTAACCCTGGTATTATATGTAGATGATATGTTTCTTACAGGGTTATCTAGGCTCATAAAGAACTACAAGAAGAATCTAAAAGCAGAATTCAACATGAAGGATATGGGGTTGATGCATTATTTTCTAGGGTTGGAAGTATGGCAGAAGAATAAAGAGATCTTCCTGGCAGAAGAATAGAGAGATCTTCCTAGGACAAGGAAGATATGCTACAGAAATTCTGAAAAGGTTCAGAATGCAAGATTGTCGGTCCATGGTGACGCCTACGATCACCAACTAGAAGAAAATAGATGCATCAGAGGACAAGGAAGTGGACCCCACCTTGTAAAGACAACTCACTGGGGCACTCATGTATCTAGTCAACACCACGCCAGACATTTGTTTCGCTATCAACACCCTTACTCAGCTTCATGGTGGAGCCAAAAAGGGTACATTGTGCTGCAGCTAGGCACATTCTCATATATGTGCACAAAATAGTCGGATACGGGTTGAAATACACCCGAGGAGATGATGTCAGATTGAGCGGGTTCACAAATGCAAATTGGGTAGGAAGTTCAGCAAACCGAAAGAGTACCTCCAGCTACTGTTTCACTATTGGATCAAGAATGATCTCTTGGTGCCGCAGGAAATAGAATTCGGTAGCACTAAGCTCAGTTGAAGCAGAATATATGGCAACTAGCACAGCAACATGCAAAGCCATATGGGCTTGGGACGCTTCTCGTGAGCTTGTTTAGGAAGAGGATGGAATCGACTAGTTTTTATGTGACAATCAAAATTGTATCAAGCTCTCTGAGAATCCAGTATTTCATGATCTGTCAAAACACATAGATATCAAATGTCATTTTATTAGAGACTATGTACAGCATGGGGCAGTATAGCTGCAGTATGTTCCCACTGGAGATCAAGAAGCAGACGTACTCACCAAGGTTGTAGGAAGAGCTATGTTCATTCAGTTCAGGGAGCAGATGGGTATGGCTAAGAGCCCGTTCCAGTAGCAGATGGGTCCTCAGTTACAGCACCAGCAGATAATAGAGAGTTGTAGTGCAGGAGAAATTGAGAGCAGTACGCAAGGTCAGCAACAGCACGGATGCAGCAGCACAGAGTTGGTGGACAATAGTGTCAGACATCAGCAGCGCAGAGGGAGATGTTGTAGAAGCAGGGTAGTACTTCAACTGAATGTATTGCTAGAGCACATTCTTGCAAAGGCGTGTTGATTTTTGGTAGCATCGGATGTGCTCTAAGTCTCAAAATTTGCAGGGAGGCTTAGGCACATGTATACCAAAGAACCCAGAAATAGTTTTGGGAAATTCCACTCAGATCATGTTTTATGAAAATAATTAATTATTTTTAAAGGGGCCCTAAGTTTAAACTTAGGAAATTAAAATAATTAAAGGATACTAATTAAAACAGAGTGTGAATCTTCCAGAGAAGACGAAGATCATGTCAAGTTAAACTAAGCCATTGGTTAACGATTTAATCTCAGTCGTTGAACTCTCAACGAGAAGATTATACGGAGTTGATGGGACATTTGGAAAATACACGAAGACAGAGAAAGAATCCAGAGATCGAAATTCTTTAGTGAGCAGTGCTAAGGGAGAAGATCGATCGAGAGGATTCTTGCAGAGAGGGGCAACGATAATTTCTGGTTGGAAGAGTTCCCGAGCCGGAGAGTGCAAAGCAGAGAAGGCAGTGAAGACCACAAAGGGCGACGTAGAGCCAGCCACGCAGAGGCCACGTAGGGATTGTCGATTTTCTGCAGAGGAAAGAGTCGAGGTTTAGTGCCAATCACTGGAGAGAGTTTATGGAGGCCAAACGGGCTTCGTTTCCAGTGAGCAGAGAGATCTAACGCAGAGAGACGACAGCTTCAATTGTGATGTAGACACTGTGCAGACTGATGCAGTCACTGTCCAGAGGCAACGCAGATGTTAATTTTGGGAAACTAGGTCCAAACTCCATGTTGCACTGCTCATATGATGATGGTCATATTTTTGTTGGATTCCTCTTTCGGAGAGGTGCAAGATTGATCTAAAGATCATCTTATTTGGATGAGCAGAACATATATTTTGAATTTATATTCCACAAATGTGCAAGGTCGGCCAGATTTGTAATGTAGGCTCACATGCCTAATAAATATGTCACACACCCTCACTGATAGATATAAATTGGAGAGTCTTGGAGGACATTTTCATCATCAACTCATCACACATCTCTCATTGTGATCTAATTTGTTCATTGGCCTTTGGATGCATCTTCCCTTCACAAGTGCGGAGCTAGAGGAGTTGTTTTATGCGGATCTGTTTAAGGCTTGTTGTTGCAGCATTGACCAGGGTTGACCGTGGTCAACCCTTGTTCGTTTGACCTAAAAACTCTGCCAAAATTCTGATTTTGGGCACTAAAATCGAGGAAAACATAGTTGTTTCACAGAAGCCCTAATCTATAGCATTGACTTTTTGTTGTTGTTCTGCGTTGACTTTGGGTTGATGAGTTGTCTTTGAGGACTGTGGGCATGACACTTGGAGGATTGGCTGACCGAGAAAGTCTTTGCTGGCTAAAGCATCCCGTTGACTGTCGTAACGCACTATATCTCATATCTTTGCTGGACAAAAGGAATTGTAAATCTGATCTATATTATTGGCTTGTCTTCTATTGATCTATTATTGTGTTCTATCAGCATTTTACTTTCATGTTTATGTGATTGCTATTTTGTATCGAGCCTAAGAAAGATTGAAGTAAAATTGCATCAAGCATAGAACACCATGGTTATCTAAATTTGACATGGTATCAGAGTTGAGGTGAAGACAAAGTCCAAGCTAGTGTTAGAAGCAATCACTAAAGGAAGGAATCCTATCAAGGACAAATGGCCTCCTCAACCTACAAGGGTTTCAAGGCTGATGATAAATTGACTGATAAGTCTGATTATCATGCATGGAAGATGTCCTTGGATATGGTTCTAGAAGATCAAGATGTCATGGACTATGTGCAGGGGAAGATTCAAGAACCTCCATCAAATGCAGTTGTTGCCACAAAGACTTAGTAAGGGGGAAATCAAAGCAAATATGATTATTCCGGATTCTATTCATAAGCACTTGGTTGCTTACATTTCGAAGTTGAACACATCTAAAGAGATGTATGATAAGTTGGGGAGCATGTTCAAGGCTAGCAATGCTAATCAAATCCTTTTCTTCAAGAATCAATTGAAGAATATCAAGAAGGGCAAGGATGAATCTATTCAAACCTATTTTATGACGCTCACTGAAATCAAAAATAACCTCCTAGCTATTGGGGAAGCAATATATGATCGAGAGATGGTTCTTATTGCACTTGGAGGTCTCCCCCGTGATTGGTATGTATTCAATACCACTATTCTTAATAATAGTTTGATTCTTGATTTTGATGAAATATTGATGAGATGCACTCGAGGAAACAAGAATGATGGAATATGCCTGTAATGGAAATGGAAATGACCCTACTGCCTTCGTTGCTCATGCAAAGAAGAAGAACCATGGTGGCCCAAGAAATCAAAACCATGGTAGAAAAGGGCCCAAAGGAAGGAAGGCAAGATGTTACACTTGTAACAGGGCTGGTCACTATGCAAGAGAGTGCCCTAATAGAGAGGACTCTCCCAAGGATGATGACAACAACAACTCGAGAGGGAATGGCAGGAACAACAGGTTCAAAGGAAGGAAGGCTCCCTCTGATCGTAGTGGAAATCTGCCACCTTTCAAGAGGTCAAGAAATTCCAAGTACGTTGAATCTAATGTTGTTGATAATAAAAGAAATGAATTTATTCTTGTATCTGCCCTCTCTTTTGCATCTCCACCCGACACCCTGGATGTCTGGTTGATTGATAGTGGTGCTTCAAGGCACCTCACTGGTAATAAAGAAGCCCTCTCTGATTTGGGTGAGAAGGATACTAATCTGGAAATTATCCTTGGAGATAATGCCACCTATCCCGTGAAAGGGACAGGGACTATGACCCTTCATCTATCTCAAGGTCAAGTCCTCCAATTACAAGATGTGTTATACGTACCTGATTTAAAGAAGAACCTTGTGTCCATTTCGGCAATGGAAGACAAAGGGTTCAAGTTGGCATTCATTGATGGAAAGGTACTTATCTGGAAGAAGAACTTCAAGGAAGCTCTTTCTATTGGTTTTAGAGTTGATACACTCTACCAGGTTGGAGGAAGTCCACTGGGGGCTATGTCATGTGATACATCTCTTCAAACAGAGTTATGGCACCGAAGGTTTGCACACCTTCATTACAAAGCCCTTCCCGAAGCAAGGAAGGTGGTGACAGGGATGCTCGAATTTAGAGATGATCATAAAGGTACATGTCAGGGTTGTGCCGAAGGGAAGCATACAAGGGGACCATTCCCCTCAAGTGTCACAAAGACAACTGATATCTTGCAGTTGATACATTCTGACTTATCTAGTATACTGTCTGTGCCATCCTTGGGAGGATGTTCCTATTACATGACTTTTACAGATGACTTCTCCCGCAAGACCTGGATATATTTTTTGAAGAAGAAGGACAAAGCATTCAAATGGTTCCGTACCTTCAAGGCCTTGGTGGAAAATCAAACCGAGAAGAAAATCAATGTTTTGAGGACTGACAATAGGACCCAGTATGAGTCAAATGAGTTTAATGACTTTTGTAGAGAAGCTGGAATTAAGAGGGAGACCACATTTGCGTATACTCCTAAGCCAAATGGTGTTGCTAAAAGAAAGAACAGGACCATTGTGGAAGTTGCCTGCACCATGCTATGTGACCAAGGTCTTCTGAAGTTTCTATGGGGAGAAGCTGTGAACACTGTTGTGTACGTTCAAAATAGATGCCCGCATTCTGCTTTGGACTCCAAAACTCCCGAAGAAGTCTTCTCTGGTAAGAAACCTGATGTTTTTCATTTTAGAGTTTTTGGTTGTCATGTTTACTTTCATGTGTCGAAAGAAAAGAGAAGCAAGTTGGATGCTTCTAAAAAAGAAGGGAATGTTTGTGGACTACAGTGAAACTTCAAAGGCATATAATGTGCCTGGTCAAAGAGAAGTGGAGATATGCCACGATGTCACCTTCGATGAAGATGTTACCCTCAAGAAAGTGAGAAATCTTCCTAGCTCCAAGGAAGACAAAGAAGATGAATAAGCAGGGAAACAGGAAGAGTCGAAGGATGACCTGATGCCCAATGTTGAAGGACCTATGGATCCTATTGATCCACCTCCTTCAAATAAGAGAAGACCCTCATGGCTCAGGAATACTCTTGCAGATGCCGAGAGACATATTGCCCCAAGGGGGACATTCCATGAAAGCAAGAAGCCGAAGAGATACAAAGGGTATTTAGCAGCCATGAGTACGATAGTATAATTTGAGCTTGGATCATTTGAAGAAGCCATAAACATCAAGTTTGGAAGGATGCTATGCACGAAGAATATGAGTCCATTATGAAAAATGATGTCTAGGAAGTGGTCCCAAGACCAGAGAACAAATCTGTTGTCACCTCGAAATGACTCTATAAGATCAAGCATGGATTTGATGGAAGTGTTGAAAAGTACAAGGCAAGATTTTTTGACCGAGGCTTCTCTCAAAAAGAAGGCATAGATTATGATGATATATTTGCACCTGTGGCCTGCTATACCAACATCCTATCTACTATTGCCCTTGCTTCAATGCAAGGACTCGATCAGATAGATGTGAAGACAACTTTTCTGCATAGTTCTATAAAGGAAGAGGTGTATGGGGAGAAACCTCTGGGGTTCAAAGACGAGATAAAGACACCCATGTATGCAGGTTTGTTAAAATTGGACAACTAGGTCCAAACTCCATGTTGTGATGCTCAGATGAAGATACCGATATTTTTATTGGATTCCTCTTTCGGAGAGGTGTAAGATCCATATAAAATTTATCTTAATCCGATGAGCAGAACATTTGTTTTGAATTTATTATTTATAATAAATGATATGTGCAGGTCGGCCTTAAGGTTTTACACCCCCAGCAGATGTGTCACACACCTCAATGATGGATATAAATATAGTCAAAGTTGGAGAGCATTTCACACTCACTCATCACACATCTTCTTCTCTTCTCTGATTTAGTACGAGCTCCTTGGAGGACGAATTCAACTCACACGTGGGAAAAAGGACGAGTTTGTACAGCCAAGAAGAAGGACGCAGTTTGCTGCAGCTAGGGTTTCCTAGGAAGTTTGACCAGCGTTGACTTTGGTCAACGCATGGTCCAAAGAGGCTGAAATTTATTGGAGACTTCGATTTTGGGAGGCCGTACACATTGGCACAAGAACCGAGGTCAAAAGGTTGACCAAAGTTGGAGCTGCGTTGACTTTTATGTTGCTGCCCTGCGTTGACTTTTCTGGACAGCATTGACTTTTCTGGAGTTGACTTGTGTTGACTTGGTGACTGATTTGAGGATTGTTGTGACACATTCTGGGTTGGCTGATCAAGGAGACTTTGCTGGTTGAAGCATCCTGTTGACCGCTGTAACGCACCATCACATTCTTCTGTTTCTGGTTTGTCTTCTATAGATCCACTGGTATGTTCTATTAGCATTTTACTTAACTGTTTGGGTGATTGCTGTAATAAAAGTAAAGTTGCATCAAGCATAGAACATCTGCAAAAATTTACATGGTATCAGAGCTGAGGTGAAGACAAGCCCTAACTTTAGCAATCACCATCTAAGAAAATGGGTTCCACAAGTTATGAATTCAAGGAGAATGACAAGCTGACTGGAAGGGATGACTTCCATGCTTGGAAGATGATATTAGATCTCAAATTGGAAGACCATGATCTCATGGACCATGTACTGGGTAAGATACAAGAACCTCCATCAAATGCTACTGCTGCTGCTAAAACCAAGTATAAGAAACGGGAGATCAAAGCAAAGCTGATGATCAGGGAATCCATTCATAAAAGTCTGGTAGCCTACATCTCTGAGTTGGGCACATCCAAAGAGATGTATGATAAATTGATCCTAATGTTCAAAGTTAACAATGTGAACCAAGTGCTATTCTTCAAGAATAAATTGAAGAATCTGAAGAAAGGCAGGGATGAGTCTGTCCAAGCATACTTTCTGAAATTGACCGAAATCAGGAACAATCAGCTGGCTATTGGGGAAACAATAGCCGATCGTGAGATGGTACTCACCGCACTTGGAGGGCTCCCATATGAATGGCAAGTTTTCACTACTACCATTCTTAATAATAGTACAATTCCTAACTTTGACGAGCTACTGTCAAGATGTATGCAAGAAGAGACAAGAATGAAGGAATTTGAAAATGACAGAAATGCTGCCTATGCTGCTCATTCTAGAAAGAAGAACTCTGGTGGTCCTAAGAACAAAGGAAGAGCTAGGGCCCAAGGAAAGAAGGGCAAGTGTTTCACTTGTCATAGACCTGGTCACTATGCTAGAGAATGTCCTTTCAAGAAGGATTCTCCCGATAGAGATGACAACAACAACAACCGGAGGAATGGAAATCAAAGAAACAACAGGTCCAAAGGAAAGAGGAAAGCTCCCTCTGGCGGAAACAATCAACCTTTCAAAAGGTCTAGAAACTCCAGGTATGAGGAGTCTAATGCTGTTGATAAAAGAGATGAATACATTCTTGTATCTGCTCTCTCTGCTACATCCCCGCCCGACACCTTGGATGTCTGGCTGATAGATAGTGGTGCCTCAAGACAGATCACTGGGTTCAAGGAAGCACTCTCTGACATGGTTGAGAAGGATACCAATCTGGAAATTATCCTTGGAGATAATGCCACATGTCCCGTGAGAGGGACAGGAACTGTGACCCTCCACTTGTCTCAAGGACAAGTCCTACATTTGCAGGATGTACTCTATGTACCAAAATTGAAGAAGAACCTTGTGTCTATATCAGCGATTGAAGACAAAGGCTTCAATGTGGCATTTATTGATGGAAAGGTGCGCATGTGGAAGAAGAATCTCAAGGAAGCTATAGTGATTGGTTTTAGAGTTGGAACACTCTACTAGGTTGAAGGAAGTCCGCTAGGAGCTATGACATGTGATACTATCTGACAAACTGAACTATGGCATCGAAGGTTTGGACACCTTCATTATAAGGCCCTTCCCGAAGCAAGGAAGGTGGTGACAGGGATGCCCGACTTTGGAAATAATCATGAAGGTGTATGTAAGGGTTGTGCCGAAGGAAAGCATACAAGGGGACCTTTCCCCTCAAGTGTCACAAAGACATCTGATATTTTGCAACTGGTCCATTCTGATCTATCTGGTATGCTACCCATGACATTCCTGGGAGGATGTTCTTACTATATGACATTCACTGATGACTTCTCCCGCAAAACCTGGATATACTTCTTGAAGAAGAAGGATGAGGCTTTCATGTGGTTCCGTACCTTCAAAGCCTTGGTGGAAAATATGACAGGGAAGAAGATCGAGATTTTGAGGACCGACAATGGCACTGAATATGAGTCAAATGAGTTCAAGGACTTTTGCAGAGAAGCTGGCATTAAGAGGGAGACTACTCACCTTTCTACTCCACAGACGAGAATGGTGTTCTTGTTCACAAGAACAAGACTATTATGGAAGTTGCTGCCATGCTATGTGACCAGGGTCTACCGAAGTTTCTGTGGGGAGAAGCTGCAAATACTGCTGTGTACATTCAAAACCGATGCCCTCATTCCGCTTTGGACTCCAAAACTCCCGAAGAGGTTTTCTCTGGTAAGAAAACTGATGTCTCACATTTTAGAATTTTTGGATGTCCTGTCTATTTTCATGTGCCGAAAGAAAAGAGAAGTAAGCTGGATGCTACTGGGAAGAAAGGAATGTTTGTGGGCTACAGTGAGACTTCTAAGGCCTATAGAGTCTATGTACTTGGTCAAAGGGAAGTAGAGATAAGCCATGATGTCACTTTTGACGAAGATGTGTTATGAATCTAATTCATAACTTAAGTAATAAATATAGTTATTAATAGAATAAATAGAAATAAATGTAATTACTAGTTAATCAAATAGTAATTATGTAATTAGTGATTAAGTTAGCTGAAAAGGCATGTCTAAAAGACATGCCTGTTCATGAAAAGGTACCTGCATAGGTATAAAAGCAGGACCTCATTGTAAACTTTCAATCATGTCATATCTTATCAATAAAATATTTATTATTATAAATACCACTTGTGTATTTTTATAATTAAAATCTGCTTTTGCTATTAAGCCTACAAGCGTACAAGTCGTACTGCTACAGTATTCAAAACTACGAATTCCGCTGCTACAGTGGTATCGGAGCCATATTGTGGACAGGTTGAAGGAATGGCACACAACGTCGTTCTACAAGCCTACGAACGTAGTTTACAAGCTCGAGCACATTATTTACCATATAATGTGCCATTACGTCAAGATCCCAAAAGAATTGAAATAATTAGAAAAATGCTAGAAAAGCTTGAGCACTTAGAGAAGTTATGTGCAAAATATTCTGCGGTAGTCCATAATAAAAAAGATGAAAAATGCAGTAATAATAATAAAACAGTTAGTTTTTCTAAAGGGAAATCAAGTAAAAAATCCATGGACAAGTCAACTAAATATATCCCTCCACCAATGCGTAATAAAAGTAAAGAAGAAGGGAAATGTTGGAAATGTAGAGACAAATATTTCGTAGGACATAAATGTGTTATTTATACAAGAAATGAAACTGCCACGGTTCCAATAAAAGACAAAAATATTGAAAAAAATATTTATGATGATGATCCAAATAAAAATGATGAGGATGAGGACTATTGTGAGAAACAAGAAAGCGAAAATGTGAAAAAAACTCTACAAGATAGCGATGATATTTCTCAGGATGCTAAAGAAGCACCGGGCTGTTTTGAGGAAGATGCTACTGCTTCTGATAATCTGGAAAATACGATAAGAAATGTAGAGCAGGCCATGGAATTTAACGGCAGGTTGAATGCAGCATCTGTATATGATTCCTCTGTACAGGGGGTTTCATTCAATGATGCACAGGGTCGTTCCAACAAAAATGTTTTAAGAATTTCTGGGTCCAGAGAATGGTCAGGAATTGATGGAATCAATAACGTTGAAAGACCTAAATCCACAAGCTCAGAGGAAACCTCAGACGAAGAATTTGACGGACCGAAGAGACTCAGCTTGTTGAGGGCACGTATTGCATCTGCCTTGAAATCCTTGCCTAAAGATTTGGATCCTTGGTTCCAAACATTGGATCCAGAAAACACAGGATACATGGAGGCAAAGCGTATATGTGTTATCTTATCAGAATTAACCCCTGAAATTCGTAACATATTTGGTCGGATTTCAGGAGCTGCAGGAGAATGGGAAGCTATTGTCCGAGCTTTTGAAAAAGATTATCTGTACCTTGGTGAAGCTGCACAAATCATAGTTCAAAATGTCAATTATGAAATTCCTTATGAAATAAAGCAGGTTCTTAAAATTCAGCAACAGATGGCAGACTTGGACCGGAAAGAAGCTGAGCTTAAAAGGAGTGCAAATGCTTCAGCAACGAAATACCACGAGGCTTGCCAAGAGCTGGGGTTGCAGGGCGAGAATGTCGGGTTAGGACTTCTGGAAATGGCTAAAACGCTCCCATCAACATTTGCTGATATTGTGGAGATTTTATGTGGTGATTCTGTTCAAAAAGCGTTGGGATTCTACCAAACGTTTGTTGATCATGCACATACAGAAAAAGGGTTGTCTGCTGTGGATCTGTCATTTCCTTGCTGCAGATTGCCCATGCTTTCCGCGTCTATGTTCAAACGATGGCTCAGGCCCGAGGCCTATCCCATAATTGTTACCATGTGTTGCTTGAAATGCCTCAGGATTATCTTTCATGGCAGCTGCAGCCTCTGCGTTGAAGGGTTCCTCTGGATTGGGGTGCCCAAACAGATGGATCAACCCATAAACGACGATGTTTATTTTCAGAAATGGCTGCCAGTCATCTCGGAGAATGTTAAGGCAGATGTTGCCTTTGGAATCGATGTTGGGGTGATAAATGGGGCGGGTGAGGCACTTCTGCCTAGGGGGCTCATAAGGGTAATCCCGTGGGACACTCACGCTGAAAATGAAGGACCCGCCCGCGTAATACCCTTCGTCGGGCCGAACGGTGATAACGAAGTCGGTGACGTTGTCTTTACCATTCGGGAAAGATATGGCGGCTATCCCTTCCGGGAGGTCGAGCTCACTCAAGTCTATCCACAGCCGCAACTCTCCGGAACTCATCACCCGTTTTCGCTGGTTTTTCTTCTCCACGATCTGAGAAGCGAAGACTGTTGCTTCCAGTTGTCTCGAAATTTGTTCACGAATACAGAGTTGAGAGCTACAACAGAGGACTCACGCGTTATTACAGGAAAAAAGGCCAACGCCCATGTTTTCTGTGGCCTCCCGCGTCTCGTTTATTTTGAAAGTGGCTACAGAAAAGAAATGGGCAGAATTGTGCGCATAACATATGCAATTTTTAATAATGTGCAGTTGCCCTATTTCGATTTTTACTTCGAAGTCATACTTTCGGCCTTAATTGCCATTCGCCAGCACCGTGTTCTCTGGGTTTACTACGAATGGAAAACGTCGTGCTTGGAGATTAAATTCACGGAAGAAGGGTTCGAGGGCTACGGGAATGGTGTGGCCAAGCTATGATATGCCAAGGCTCGGGCAGATGGTCGATGGTCTGGTAAGAATCGGGCGGTTCAACATTTTGTAGAAGTGACCGGGTTAATAGTTGGTGAAATTAAAAAAAGGTGTGACGTTTAAAGACGCGAAATTTCCATTTAATTAAAATCATAAGTAAAAGTTATAATATGTATTATACATATATATTATAATTATATAATTTATATATATATAAGTTATTATTATTTAATCTAAAAATAATAATAATAATAAATATATATATATATATATATATATATATATATATTATAAAAAAATATTATATGTATGTATATGTATATTTGTTATAACTATTAATAATTTAATTAATTAAAATCACTATTTAATTAATTAAATTAGTGGGAAAAAGAGAAAAAGAATAGTTCTATATGATTATAAAAAAACATGGAGTTCAAAGAGAATGTATAGAAAGAATTCTACAAGGAAGATATATATATGCCCCGCAGATAATTCGAAGAGAAGAAAGTTGTCGAAAAGTTAAGCTTTGAGGACAAAGCTTTTCGAAGGAGGAGGCAATGTTATGAATCTAATTCATAACTAAAGTAATAAATATAATTATTAATAGAATAAATAGAAATAAATGTAATTACTAACTAATCAGTGAGGATTATGTTAAATAGTCATTAGGTTAATGGAAAGGCATGTCTAAAAGACATGCCCATTCGTGAAAAGGTACCTGCATAGGTATAAAAGTAGGACCTCATTGTAAACTTTCAATCATGTTATATCTTATCAATAAAATCTTATTATTATAAATACCCCGTGTATTTTTATAATTAAAGCCTTTTGCTATTTAATCTACAAATCTGGAAGTCTTCTGCTACAGTATTCAAAACTACGAATTCCGCTGCTACAAGATGCTTCCCTGAAGAAAGTAGTAGATCTTCCAAGATCCGAAGAAAATCATGAAGAAAGGCTTGGAAATCAAGAAGAACCGCAGGATGAGACAATGCCTGATATTGAAGGACCAATGGACCCTATTGATACATCTCCTTCACTGGGAAAGAGACCATCATGGCTCAGGGACACCCTCGAAGATGCTGAGGGTCATGCTGCCCCAAGGGGGACATTCCGAGAAAGCAAGAAGCCGTGTAGATACCAAGGGTATCTAGCTGCCATGAGTACTATTGTACAATCTAAACCTGGATCTTTTGAGGAAGCCGTAAAGCATCAAGTCTGGAAGGATGCTATGCACGAAGAATATGAGTCCATAATGAAGAATGATGTCTGGGATGTAGTTCCAAGACCGAAGGACAAATCAGTTGTCACCGCGAAATGGCTCTACAAGATCAAGCATGGTTCTGATGGAAGTGCTGAAAAGTTCAAGGCAAGATTTGTTGCCCGTGGCTTCTCTCAAAAGGAAGGAGTAGATTATGATGACATATTTGCACCTGTGGTACGATATACCACCATTCGATCAATCATAGCTCTTGCTGCTACGCAAGGATGGAGTCTTCATCAGATGGATGTCAAGACCGCTTTTCTGCATGGTGCAATAAAGGAAGAGGTGTATGTGGAACAACCTCTGGGATTTGAAGTTCGGGATCGAGACACTCATGTCTGCAGGTTGAAGAAAGCCCTCTATGGGTTAAAGCAAGCACCCAGAGCTTGGTACGAGAGGATGGATAGTTACTTGATGAAGTTGGGCTTCACTCGAAGTAATGTTGATCCGAACCTTTACTTCAAGGTTGTGCAGGGGAAGCCTCTCATTCTAGTGTTGTATGTGGACGACCTCTTCCTGACAGGTGCTGACCCTCTCATTCATCAATGTAAGAGGGAGCTCGCTGCTGAGTTCGAGATGAAGGACCTAGAACTGATGCACTACTTCCTAGGCCTGGAGGTCTGGCAGAGACCTGGAGAGATTTTCCTTTCTCAAGGAAAATACATTGTGAAACTTCTGGAAAGATTTGGTATGGTGGACTGCAAGACCGTGTCAACACCAATGGAACTCAACTTCAAGAAGTTGAGTGGCAGCGCTGCTGGGCCTGTATTGGCCAATCCTACTAAGTATCGTCAACTCGTAGGAGCTCTGATGTTCTTAGTGAACACCCGTCCAGATATATGTTTTGCAGTGAACACTTTGAGTCAACAGATGGTTGAGCCTCATCACTTTTCAGCTGGGTTGGTGCCAAGAATCTTCGAGATATCTTAGGGACACGATAAACCATGAAATTTGAGATACCTTGCCGGAGTGTGACACTCGTGGATATCTTTGATACCGATTAGGTGGCGGTGTGGTGGATAAATGAAACACATCGGGATCTTTGCTTCAATCTTGGTTGCACTTCGATTTCATGGATGGCTTGACGAGAAGTCGGTGGCTTTGAGCACCGCTGAGGCTGAATACATTGCAGCAAGTATGGCCTGTTGTGAAGCAGTTTGGTTGTGAAAGCTCTTTAGTGAGCTGTTTGGACATGTGCTAGATACCACTGTGATACTCTGTGATAACCAGAGTGGGATTCGTATGACTGAGAATCCTGTGTTCCACGACCGATCCAAGCATATTGATATCGGGTACCACTTTATCCGGGATATGGTACAGCGAGGCGCCGTAAGGCTCGATCATATAGGAACTGATGAGCAGGTCGCGGATATTCTCACTAAGCCCCTGGGGAAGGTCAAGTTCCTAACCTTCCGTGAGAGTCTTGGTGTCGTGGAAAGACCCTATGATATGGGTCCTGTTGGACGATGAGCTCTGGGAGCTCTGGGGGGCTTTGGGGAGAGCTTCTTGGAGCTATGGGCAACCACAAGGCTAGGCTTGCCAACCTTGGTGGTGTGCTTGGACCCCACCGTTGTGATTTTGAGTTGGTTCACCTCTCATTTTCTGTGCCCCGTATGCATCCTACCCATTGAGTTCGGGGCTCATGGGAAGTACCTCTCATTTGGCCAATGAGGTGGGAAAGGCTAGAGACTAGTAGCAAATATTGATGGACGCATCAGAGATTGCCGTACTCTCTATCTAGGATGGCACGGTCCAACCACTTGATCTGGGATCAAGTTTAGTGAGGTCTGGGACCTCTGCCTGACTTCGGGTCAGATGAACCAACTTCGGGTTGGTTGGAGACTCTTTATGAGTCTGATAGAGGTTTCGAACCTCTGGGCTGAATATGTCAGCCGGGGGATGATGTCTTTGTGACTGACCCACTTCTGTTCTGAAATAAAGAGGCCAGCAAAGCAAGTTACGGCGAGATGACGCACGATGTTTGATTGCACTGATGGATGGAGTTCTCCCTAGTTGAGAGGGAGTGTTAAAATTGGACAACTAGGTCCAAACTCCATGTTGTGATGCTCAGATGAAGATACCGATATTTTTATTGGATTCCTCTTTCGGAGAGGTGTAAGATCCATATAAAATTTATCTTAATCCGATGAGCAGAACATTTGTTTTGAATTTATTATTTATAATAAATGATATGTGCAGGTCGGCCTTAAGGTTTTACACCCCCAGCAGATGTGTCACACACCTCAATGATGGATATAAATATAGTCAAAGTTGGAGAGCATTTCACACTCACTCATCACACATATTCTTCTCTTCTTTGATTTAGTACGAGCTCCTTGGAGGACGAATTCATCTCACACGTGGGAAATGCTGAGAGGATAGATAGCTACTTGATGAAGTTGGGCTTCACTCGAAGTAATGTTGATTTGAACCCTTATTTTAAGGTTGATAGAGAAAGGCCTCTCATTCTGGTTCTCTATGTGGACGATCTCTTCCTAACAGGTGTTGACCCTCTCATTCATCAATGTCAGAGGTAGTTAGCTTCCGAGTTTGAGATGAAAGTGTTGAGATTTTGTGTATTTGGGGTAGCATCAGTTGTGCTCTAGCTCCCAAACTTTGTGAAAGGATTAGAATTCGCCTGATCTACAAGACCCAGAAATGGATTTGGGAAATTTCATCTGGTTTAGGAGATATTAAATTAATTAATTATTTTAATTTATTTCCTAAGTTAAAACTTAGGGAACTTAAATATTTAAAGTGAATTTAATTAAACATGTGATGAAATTGTCTTAAGTCACACAGATCAAGCTTTCTTTTAATCTTAGCCATTGATTCAAAATCTGATCATGGTCGTTGATTTGTCAACGAGAAAAGTATAAAGGAAAGGCTTGGGGTCATTTGTAAAGATACACAGAGGCAGAGCATTGAAGCTAAGCTGAAATTCTAGGGCAACGTTTGCTAAAAATACTCAGAAGTGTTTCAGCTGTAGAGAGGGGAATTTAGACCAAGGGGATGATCTGATCCCAAGGTCTAGAATACACAAGAGGCAAAGAAGAGATCACCTCAAGGACAGTGCAGAGGAAGGCAGAAGTAGCAAGGACAGCGTAATTTTCAGGAAACCCTTCAGGGGTTACGCAGAGACCTTTAGGGGCAGCGTAGTGACTGCGTCACCCATTCTGGGGTAACGCAGTCCCTTCCAGAGCAGTGCTGAGGGTTTGGAGGCCATCCAAGGCTGACATAGAAGCTTTCAGGGGCTTCAGAGGTTGACGCAGAGCCTTTCAGGGGCAGCGCTGGGGTTTCCAGGCCTAGATTTGGTTGAGTCCTGTAAATCTCATTTGAGGGTGTGGATCAGTCATCATTTTGGCCCTAGATCAGCTAGAGATCTGCAGATCTAGTGTTATCTCTATCGGGTTTTCCAGATCTGGAACCCAGATTTGTGTTTACAGAAATAATCTTAAAAATAGAACCCTCCAGCAGCAAGAAATCAGTTTTCCCACATTGAGTTTTTCCAGGGACTATTTGTCTAGAAATAACCGTCACTTTGTCAATGTGTGCATGTGCTTATTCTAGATCAGGATTGGTAGAGATCTGTTGTGTGTTTTGCTTCGATGTTAACTTGAATTTATTCAGTTGATAACTTATATAAGTAGGAGGACCTTAACCGGATTAACAGTAATAATTTCTGCATAAGATATAAGATTCAGACATTTCTACATGGTATCAGAGCAATTGCAGATCTAGGAGGGTCACCAGCTAAGGAATCTGAAGGATCTGGCTGCAGAAAGCAGCTAGCAAAGCAGCAGAGAAGCAGATCTGAAGAGACAGCGCAGTTTTCAGGAGCAGATTCATGTAGAGGGAAGGGTGACGCTATCCAGCTCTGTGTCCTAGCAAGCCCACACAATTACTGCGCAAAGGCAGCTCAGAAATAGCGTTGGTTGGGTCTGAAGCCAGCCAGTGTGATTCAGATCTGAATCCGTCAGATCCGGAAAAGACTGCAGAAATTCAAAAGAGCTAGTGGGGTTAAATTTCTGAAGTTTTCATATTTTTAGCCTTAGCACAAGTGACAAATATTGGGAGGAGATCAGCTTCTCAGGAAGTTTCTTGCCAAAGGAAACTTAGAGTTTCATCAGAGGATCAAAGAAGAAGCTAAATCATAGTTGATTTGGTAGATTTCCAAGGAAGGAAATCAAGTGTTAGAGGGAGCAAAGGGTGCCCAGTTCGTAAAGGACCCTAGATCCAGATCTCTAGTGTAGAGAGGAGGAGCTCCGACACATTCTGAGCAGATGGCTCCTCATGGACTGTGTGATCAAGATAGGCTAGAGGGCAAAAATTTCAGTGTGGAAAGCAAGGATCCTGATTGTCCTTGAGGCGTACAATCTAAGAGACCATGCAAAGCAAACTCTGGCCACACCGACAAATGCAAATCTCCTAAGGAAGCATAAGGAAGATGCTGGGCATGCCAAGCGGCTGATTATGGATAGTATCAAGGACCATATTGTACCACACATAGCTGAGAAGAAGACAGCTAATGAGATGTGGAAGGTCTCGACTTCCCTGTATGAGGGAAAATCTGTCCAAAGGAAAATGTTGTTGGAGACCCAAATGAGGTCATTCATGATGACCAAGGGAGAAGACATGGAACACTTCCTCTTCAGATTGCAGGCAATCAGGGATCAACTGACTGTAAAGTGTGCAACCGTAAATGATGTTGTGATAGTCAGGACTGCCCTCAATGCAGTCACGGATGAGTGGGAAACCTTTGTCCAAAGTATCTTGGGCAGAGCGGACCTCCAAATTGGGACAGCTTGTGGTCAATCCTGCGGCAAGAAGAACTACGCAGATTCACCAAGAGGCAGCACAGCGCTGCGTTGAGCAAAGGAAAGAAAGAAGAGGAGGAAGATGCAGCCTTGGCATCAAAGAAGCAGTCGAAGAAGAAGAAGGATCTTTCAAAGATCAAGTGCTTCCAGTGTGGCAAAATGGGACATTTTGCCAACCAATGTCCTGAGAAGAAAAGGGACAAGGAAGCATCCTCTTCCAAGGCAGTTGTGGCAGATGATGGATTAGGAGATGATGTAGCCATGAGTGCTCATGAGCCACGGAGGTGGGGTGACATGGACATGTAGAGGAACTACATGAAAGAGAGGCAGGATCCTTGAGCAGCTCATCTCTTGGATCACAAGCGAGCTACGGTAGCCTTAAGACAGTAGCGGGACAAGTGGAGCAGTGGGTGCATAGATCACAAATGAGGCAGAGGCAAAGGCAAATCTGGAGGCTTGGAGGAGCAGCGCAGAGCAAAGTAGCAGCAGCGTAGAAGCAGTAGCAGCGCAGAGGTTGATGTGACTTCAACAGCGCAGAGCAAAGTAGCAGCAGCGTAGAAGCAGTAGCAGCACAGAGGTTGATGTGACTTCAACAGCGCAGTGCAGAGAGCTTCAGAGGGACAGTGCAGTGCAGCAGTAGCGTGATAAAATTCAGCACAAGGAGCCGATGTGACTTCAGTAGTGCAAAGGGAGTCTGATTACGCAGGCTGAGCTGTAGCTATGCATCGTTCTTTAGATGCCAGCATAGATCTGCAGCCTATGGAGCTTCAGTGATAAGGATGCAGCCCATTTGACTTGTTTGTCAAAGATTGGGCGGGAGATTCAATTGTTTCTCTCAACAACTGAAGTTGTAATACAGCAGATCAGCAGTGGCAGTGCTATGAGCAGCACAGATGCAGCATATTGAAAGGGAGCTACAGTACAGTGGTTGCATTGGCAGTGGCAGAGTCATGGGCAGCAATACAAAATGGCAGCAGCAGTGCAGAGTTGAGTGGCAAGAGGCTAAGCTTCAGCAGCACAGAACCAGTACTCAAAGTCATGGAATGCATAGTGTGATGTATTACTAGAGCACACCCTTGATGCTAAGAGGGAGTGTTGAGAATTTTGTGTATTTGGGGTAACATCAATTGTGCTCTAGCTTCCAAACTTTGTGGAGGGACTAGAATTCACTTGATCTACAAGACCCAGAAATGGATTTGGGAAATTTCATCTGGTTTAGGAGATATCAAATTAATTAATTATTTTAATGTATTTTCTAAGTTAAAACTTAGGGAACTTAAATAATTAAAGTGAATTTAATTAAACATGTGATGAAATTGTCTTAAGTCACACGGATCAAGTTTTCTTTTAATCTTAGCCATTGATTCAAGATCTGATCATGGTTGTTGATTTTTCAATGAAAAAAGTATAAAGGAAGGGCTTGGGGTCATTTGTAAAGATACACAAAGGCAGAGCACTAAAGTTAAGCTGAGATTCTAGGGCAGGGTTTGCTAAGAATACTCAGAAGTGTTTCAGCTGCAGAGAGGGGAATTTAGACCAAGGGGATGATCCGATCCCAAAGTCTAGAATACACACGAGGCAGAGAATAGATCAACTCAAGGACAGCGCAGAGGAAGGCAGCAACAGCAAGGACAGCGTAATTTTTAGGAAACCCTTCAGGGGTTACGCAGAGACCCTTAGGGGCAGCGTAGTGACTGCGTCACCCATTCTGGGGTAACGCAGTCCCTTCCGGAGCAGCACCAAGGGTTTGGAGGCCATCCAAGGCTAACGCAGGGGCTTTCAGGGGATTCAGAGGCTAACGCAGAGCGTTTCAGGGGCAGCGCTGGGGTTTCTACGCCTAGATTTGGCTGAGTCCTATAAATCCAGTTTAAGGGTGTGGATCATTCATTGTTTTGGCCCTAGATCAACCAGACATCTGCAGATCTAGTGTTATCTCTGTCAGATTTTCCAAATCTAGAACCCAGATTTGTGTATTCAGAAATATTCTTAATAATAGAACCCTCAACAGCCAGAGACCAGTTTTCCCACATTGGGTTTTTTCGGGGACTATTTGTCCAGAAATAACTGTCACTTTGTCAATGTGTGCATGTGCTTATTCTAAATCTGGATTGGTAGAGCTCTGTTATGTGTTTTGCTTCGATGTTAACTTGAATTTATTCAGTTGATAACTTATATAAGTAGGAGGAGCTTAACCGGATTAACAGTAATAATTTCTGCATAAGATATAAAATTCAGAAATTTCTACAGAAAGACCTAGGACTGATGCACTACTTCCTAGGCTTGGATGTCTGGCAGCAATGTCACATGGTTCGAGTTCAAGTTCGAGTTCGGCTATGATTAGGTTCGGTCTGAGTTCAAATTTTTGAATGAGGTTCGGATGAGATTCGCCACTAGGTTCGTCTATATATATAGGTATGTCAATTTAAAATGAATTATAGCATAAAATAGTAAGAAACCAACATCAGTACTCATAAAAAATGCTATTAAAGGATAAATTACAAGCTTGAGTTGTGTCATGAAGTTATGAGTTTTTATCGATGGACTTGGTCAATGGCTATGAGGTTCGATGAGATTCGCCAAACCTCAAAATTATTTTAAGGTTCGCCAAAATTCGAACCTCAAGGTTAAAGTTCGTCGAACCTTGTGACATAGTCTGGCAGAGGCCAGGCGAGATTTTCCTTTTTGCTGCTGGAGAAATTTGGTATGGTGCACTGTAACTCTGTGTCGACACCAATCGAGCTCAACTTCAAGAAGTTGTGTGGAAACGATGTTGGGCCTGTGCTAGCAAATCCTATCGAGTATCGACAGCTCGTGGGGGCCCTGACGTTTCTAGTGAACTCCTGTCCGAACGTATGTTTTGCAGTGAACACTTTGAGTCAACATATGGTTGATCCTCATCACATTCACTGGATTGGTGCCAAGAATCTATTGAGATATCTTCGGGGCACAATCAACCATGGGCTGAGATACATTGTCGGGAGTTTGAGACTCCATGGATATACTAATGATGACTAGCAATGTGGTGGATCGCAAGAGCACATCTGGATGTTGCTTCACCTTGGGTTCTGCTTCGATATCTTGGATGACCAGGAAGCATAAATCAATGACTTTGAGCACCGCTAAGGCCGAATACATTGCAGTGAGTATGGCCTGTTGTGAAATTGTTTGGTTGCGAAAGCTCTTCAGTGAGTTGTTTGAGCATGTGCTAGATGCCACCATTATCCTTTGTGATAACTGGAGTGGGATTCGTCTTTCTGAGAATCCCATGTTCCACAATCGATCCAAGCATATTGATATCAGGTACCACTTTATCAGGGATATAATACAGCGAAGCGTCGTAAGGCTCGATCATATAGGAACTGATGAGCAGGTCGCGGATATTCTCACGAAGCCTCTGGGGAAGGTCAAGTTCCTAACCTTCCGTGAGAAGCTTGGAATTGTGGAAAGACCCTATTCTGAGGGTCATGCTTGAGTAGGACTATGAGCTCTAGGAGCTCTGGGGGGCTTGGGGATAGCTTCTTGGAGCTATAAGCACAAACGGGGCTAAGCTTGCCGAACCTTGTGTTTCTGCGCCACCATTATGATATTGAGTTGGTTCACCTCTCTTTGATATGTGCCCTGCACACATCCTACCCATGGAGTTTCAGACACATGGGAAGTACCTCTCATTTGGAAAATGAGGTGGGAAATGTGGATAGAGACCAAATAGCAAGACTGATGGACGCATCGGAGATTGTCATACTCTCTATGTCTAGGAAGGCATGTGTTCAACACCTTGATCTGGGATCAAGTATGATGAGGTTCTTGCCTCTAAACTAACTTCGAGTTAGTATGAGACTCTTTTTGAGTCCAAGAGAGGTTTTAACCTCTAAGCTGACTTCGGGTCAACTGAGTGTGATGTCTTTGTGACTCACCTTTTTGTTCAATCTGAGAACGAGTGCCGGCAAATCAAGTTACAGCGGGATGAAAAACGATGTTTGGTAAAAGTACACGATGGTACTGATGGATGGCACTTGTGGACAGATGGAGTTCTCCCTAGTTGAGAGGGAGTGTTAATTTTGGGCAACTAGATCCAAACTCTATGTTGCACTGCTCATATGATGATGGTCATATTTTTCTTGGATTCCTCTTTCGTTGAGGTGCAAGATTGATCTAAAGATCATCTTGTTTGGATGAGCAGAACATATATTTTGAATTTATTTTCCACACATGTGCAAGGTCGGCCAGATTTGTAATGTAGGCTCGCATGCCTAATAGATGTGTCACGCACCCTCACTAATAGATATAAATTGGAGAGCCTTGGAGGACATTTTCATCATCAACTCATCACACATCTCTCATTGTGATATGATCTGTTCGTTAGCCTTTGGAGGCCTCTTCCCTTCACACTGCGGAGCTAGAGGAGTTGTTTTCTGCAGATCTGTTTAGGGCTTGTTGCTGCAGCATTGATCGTGGTCAACCCTTGGTCGTTTGACCTCAAAACTCTGCCAAAATTTCGATTTTGAGAGGTCGTACTGCTGTGCACTAAAATCGAGGAAAAAGAGTTGTTTGACCAAAGCCCTGATCTGCAACGTTGACTTTTTGTTGTTGTCCTATGTTGACTTTGGGTTGACTAGCGTTGACTTGTGATGTGTTGTCTTTGAGGGTTGTGGGTGTGACACTTGGAGGATTCGCTGACCGAGAAATTCTTTGTTAGCTGAAGCATCCTGTTGACTGTCGTAACGCACTACATCTCATATCTTTGCTGGACAAAAGGAATTGTAAATCTGATCTATATTATTGGTTTGTCTTCTGTTGATCTATTATTATGTTCTATCGCCATTTTACTTTCATGTTTATGTGATTGCTATTTTGTATCGGGCCTCGAAAAGATTGAATTAAAATTGCATCAAGCATATAACACCATGGTTATCTAAATTTAACAGTGAGATCTTCTCACGAGACTTTATTGGTTAGTTTTCCTCTATATGGTTTGTCTATTTCGACAATCATAGACTTGTACTCTGAAAATTACTGCATAATATACAAACCCTCAGCTGATGCACCTGTTTTCCCACATTGGGTTTTTCCAGGGACAATTGTCCAAAAATAACTGTGTTAATGTGTTCATACTTGTGCTAGTATTTTTCCTTGTTTTTACTTTCCACAGAATTTTTGTTGTGAAGATTGCAGTGTATTTTATTTTGATATTTACCGTAGCACATGATAAATAATTTGTTCAGTTAAACAAATAGAAGAAATTTAATCAGCTACTGCAGTGGTTTTCTGGATAGCGAAATTTTCACAGAAGATATACCACTCTTTGAAGCAGAAAAGCAACATGACCAGGCACCTACAAATCAAGAAGAAGGACCAAGCAAACCCTCAACCTACAATCATTCCTGAAGTAAAGAAGGGGCCAAATCGGTTAAAAGCCACACTTGAAGATGTCAAAGGACATGGAGTAGCAAAAGATACTTTCAGACAAGGCAAGAAACCAAAGAGATACTCTCAATATGTAGCATATATGACGAAACTAATAGAAGCAAAACCAACCACATTTGATCAAGCCGCTAATCATGATGAATGGAAGAAAGCCACGCAAGAAGAATATCAATCAATCATGAAGAATGGGGTTTGGAAAATTGTTCCTAGACCTAGTGACAAATATGTTGTCACCTCTAAATGGATAAATCAAGCATGATGTTGATGGGAGCATAGATAAATACAAAGCAAGATTTGTTGCAAAGGGTTTCTCTCAAAAGGAAGGTGTGGACTACAAAGAAACGTTTGCTCCTACGTCCAGGTACACTACCATTAGATCCTTGATTTCTTTAGCAGCTACTATGGGATGGAACATCCACCAAATGGATGCCAAAACAGCGTTCTTGAATGGAACCATAGATGAAGAAGTATATATTGAACAATCGGAAGGTTTTGAGATACACAGCAGGGAATTTAACATCTGCAGATTGAAAAAGCTCTATATGGGTTGAAACAAACACCTAGAGCTTGGTATGCAAAAGTGGATGCCTATCTCTTAAGGATTGGATTTGTCAAAATCTTTGCAGACTCAAACCTCTACATCAAAGTAGTAAAGAATGAACCAGTTATTATTTTATTATATGTGGATGATTTACTCCTTACAGGTGTGGAGCATAGAATTCAAGAATGTAAGAAGATGTTCGTAGCCCGATTTGAAATGAAAGACGTAAGACTTCTGCATTACTATTTGGGCTTGGAAGTTTGGCAAAAACACAGGGAAATATATCTTGGTCAAGGAAAATATATCATCAAGATTCTACAAAAGTTTGGTAAGACAGATTCCAAGCCTATGAAAATTCCCGTGATCACTAACTTAAAGAAGTTGAGAAGTTCAAACACTAGCCTCGTTGGTCCCACATGTTATCATCAGTTGGTTGGCTCATTGATGTATTTGGTGAATACTAGACCCGATATATGTTATGTTGTAAACATTCCAAGTCAATTTTAGTTGAAGCCACATCATGATCATTGGATAGTTACAAAGCATATCTTAAGGTATTTGTATGGGACTATTGATCACTACCTAACGTATGATGGAAAGGAAATTCGATTGACAAGTTTCACCGATTCTGATTGGGGTGGGAATGAGACAGATGGAAGAAGCACTACTAGTGGTTGTTTTAGTCTGGGATCTGCGATGATTTCTTAGATAAGTCGTAAACAAGATTTGGTTTCTTTAAGTAGTGTTGAGGTCGAATATGTTGTTGCTTGTTAAGTTCAAAACCAAGCAGTTTGGATAAGGAAGCTTCTGTCAGATTTGTTTGGAGGGCCCTTGGATCCCACAGTTATAAATTGTGATAACCAAAGCAACATCAAAATGTCTGAAGTCCTTGTGTTCCATGCTAGGAGTAAGCATATTAATAATAAGTACCACTATATTAGAAGTTTAGTACAAGATGGGGTCGTAAAGCTACAGTGTGTTTCGACAAATGAAACAAGTAGTTGATGTATTGGCAAAATCTTTCCCCAACAAGAAGTTTGTATATTTTTAGAAGCATGCTTGGATTGGTAGATATCTTTGACTTGGTTGAGAGGGAAAGATGAGTACCTTAGGATGGTACTTGGGAGGACATCTTGGCCTGGTTGGTATTGAGATCTCAGTTATAGTTTGGCCTTGATGATGTCTAGATCCCTATGTGGGAGGGTATCTTGGTCTTGATATGGAGCTATGTTTTAGTGATTTGACCTTGAGGATACCTAGATCCTTGTGAGGGTTGGTGTCTTGGCATGGAGGCCTCGATGGTATCTATATCCTGTTCGATTAATACCAAGGTTGTATCTTGATGGTACCTATAGTGGCAAGTTGCCTTGATGACACCTTAGACCCTATTGGGAGGATACCTTGACAGTTATGGTATTGAGATCCCTAGCATTATGTATGTTGATATTCCTCTAAGAAAATGTCAATTTGAGTTCATCCTTGTACTTGTTCGTACAATTATGAATACCTCCCTAGTTAAGAGGAAGTGTTGAAAATGTAACTATGCTCCTTCTTCATAATTACCATTGTACTTTGTCATTATGTATTTATTGTAAAATTGAAAAAGAAGAAAAATAAAATTATTTTGAAGCATGGGTTTCATGCTCCTTTTACTTATTTATTAGGTCAAAGCCTCCATTGTAGGCTTCTAGGGTTTTCTTGAGTCATAAGAGTCATTTTCACATTTATTAGACCATTCTTGGACTTTTGTATCATGTAAAGAGAATTTATTTTGAGTCAAAACAGTCATATTTCACCTCCTCACCAAGTTGGCCCTGCCTTGGGAAATTCGACCCTATGGAAGTAGTATAAATAGAAGGAGAATTCGACCTATATGGCATCCATCCATCAACAAGTTCAATCTGTAGTGAAGGAAGAGAAAAAGAAGTGTAAAGTCAAGGACAAGAAGGTCAAATCAAAGGAAAAACAAAAATCAAAGTTTTGGGGCATCTTTTCTCTCACGCATGTGATTTTTCTAGGGTTTCTAGGCAAGTTGCAAGGGCCAAAATTTCTGCAGTGACTGTAGGTTTGAAATTCTAAGTTGCAAGGGGCTGAAATTTCAGATTGAAGTAGATTTGAAGGAGTTGACTCTTGTTGACTTTGGTAGAATCTGTCTACTTGGAAGGAGTGCTAACTTGGTGAATGGAGGAGGTCCTTGTCTTGTTCAAAAGGTGTTGGATTGTCCCACTTTGACTTGGTGCTTTTATAGAAGAAGAATTTGACTAGGAATTCCCTTATGACAGGGGTTTTTCCCTCACTGAGTGCCTACACCTGTCTCTTGCTCCTATGATCTTCATGCATTTTTTATTTGGTAATTGTTTGATGATATATAATATAATAAAGAAGTAAAGAAGCCAACACATATCACAAGTAATTATCAAGAAAAGAGGAATCAAAACCCTAATAACTACATGCATTGATTTCTCAACACTTTTAATGAATGTTTTCACCTAAAGAAGTGGCACATTCTATGACCTAGGTGAGAGGAGATGCCAATGCATGTGCATGTGTGTACATCTAAGAAACTAGATTCGTTGGTCTAGCCCCTTGTGTCTCGAATCCATTGAATCAGACACGATTTCAATAGACTCGTATCCTTCCGATTGTGTTCGATCGGGACGCGTTCGTGTTCGGATCGTGTCTCGATTCGTCGGACACGAACCCCGAGAAATTGACCTCCGCGGGTTTTAAAAAGTTGATCTGGCTCATTTCTATTTTCACTTTGACATTTGGGGGTTGGCAAGGAGCAAAGGAGCATTTTCAAGGAGATTCAAGCAACAGGTAAGTGCATTTTCTCTCTTTTTTTTCATTCAATTTTCATGTGCATTTCTTTTACAAATTTCTGCATTTTTTGTTTACTTCTTTACAACATTCATGGCTCAATCAAGAGCAGTAGGGAAAGGGAAAAGGAAGGGGAAGGGGAAGGATGTCCTCATTGGAGATGCCCCTCCTTTTCCAATTTCATCAAGGTCTGCAAGTGTTCCCTCTACTGGAAGTGGGATTGTAACAGCAACTTCAAATATTGAGGGAAGATAACAAATATCCATTGTGGAAATATGTCACAAGAGAGCAAGGACCAGTAAGAAAGATGAAGGCAGGAGGAAATGTTGCTTGGAAATGCAGCGATTGCAACAATCATTTCATGAGCACATATTACTGTATGAAAGCTCATTTGTTGGCTTTACCAAGTTGTGGAATTGCAACTTGTACACAGGTTCCTTTAGCAAAGAGAAAGAGAAGCATATGTTGGTGTGGCAAATGTGGCTGCAAAAACTGAAAAACAAAAAAAAAACAAGAATGATGACCCCCTTCCATTCTTGAGGAAAAGAAGCAACAAGTTCCCATTTGAGAGTTCTAGTGGGGGACAAGAAACAAAAAGAAAGGCAATTGCACATGATCCAATGGACAAGATTTTCCGAAAAGAGAAATAGGAAGAGCTTGATCTCACCATTGCCTTTTTTTCCTATCAGAACTTCATATCCTTCAATGTTGCATGCTCACCTCTATTTAATAAGACATGTCGAGCTCTAACTCAAGGGGCTCCATTAGGGTATGACAAAGATCATGATTTTCCAACAAGACCTAAAAATTAGACAGTTCTCATGGCGGCTTGAAGCCCAAGCATTAGCTATAGATAGTAGATTTACTTGTCTTTTCTAGTTTCTAGTAGTTTTTATAACTATTGACTCTTTCATATTTATTATGATATTTTTTGTAAACAATATATGACAATTTAAGTTTGAAGTTTGAAATTGGCAATTATAACTCATTGGTAATGAATTATGAATGTGATGCTTTGTGAAAGTTGAAATTTGCTTCATTTCATTTCATTTTATAACATTTCATTTCATGTTACATATTCTTTGTTGTAATGGTTACACTTAACAACTTTGGTGATCAATGATGATAAATGTTATATATTGAATTTTGAAAGCTTGAAACTTTAAGATTGATGAATCATGAGACTCAATATGTTGTATGTTACTAACTTGTGGACGTGTTTGATGAAGATTATAACTTCAAAATGACTGATGTTAAATGGTTCAATCTATGGTTTTATGCTTTTTTATATCTAATTCATCATTCTACATGCTTTTGTTGACATATATGCATCAAAATATATAAAAATATATATTATATAAAAATTCACTCCCAAATTCGCTCTTGAAACAGGAGCTTCTGAAAATGTTGCTCCCGCTCCCATTCCCAAGTAACCTTGGTAGGGAGGGTGGCGTTGGTCATAGAGCTTTGACCTTGTATTACGCACCTGCATCCTTGGGTTGATGGTTAGAAAGTAAGCCTAATGGTACCTAGAGTCGCTGAAAGCTTTAGTCCATCTTAGTCCCACCCAGATAGATTTCCTTGGTCAAGAATCTAGTCTGTGGCACCGTGAGTGCCTAAACTGTTCAAGGACCCAGAGAGATTACCCTGGTCAAGAATCTAGTCCATGGCATCATGGTGCCTAAACTCTTCATGGTTCATGTGTTTTGAGATCTTCCTTGTACTTGTATATGTCATTATGAATACGTCCCTAGTTAAGAGGGAGTGTTGAAGAATGTAACTAGGTTTGGTCTTCATAATTGTATTTGAGTCATAATGAAATGTATTTATCAAAAGAAAGAAAAATATATATATTTATTATTATGACTTATTAAAGCATGGGTTTTATGTTGGGGTCATCATGTTTTAGGTCAAAGTCCCCATTGAGGACTTCTAGGATTTATATTGAGTCATTAGAGTCATTGTCCATTTAATGAGACCCTTCTTGGGCTTTTGAATCATGTAAAAAGAATTATATTGAGTCAAATAAGTCATTTGTCACCTCCACAGCAAGTCGGCCCTTCCCTGATCAAGTCGGCCTCCATGAAGGTAATTCGAACACTAGGAAAGGCTATATATTTAATGCAATTTGATTCATTTGGAGCACACTCTCTCACACCAGTTTGATATCCGATAAGAGACAGCAGAAAAGTGCGAAGTTGCAAGGAGGAAAAGGATTGCAAGATCGAAGTTTCTAGGGCATCTATATCTCTTATGTTGATTTTTGTAGCATCCGGAAGTGCTCCAAGTATCAAACTTTGCAGTGAGGCTTGGACAACAGCATTCCAAAGAACCCAGAAACAGTTTGTGGAAATTCCACTCGATTCAAGACTTAAGGAAATGAAATAATTAAAGGGTATTAATAAGTCAGATTGTGAATCTTCTAGAAAACATGGATCAAGTCAAGTTTTAATCTTAGCCATTGATTAATCTTTTAATCTGGGTCATTGGTTCTCCAACAGGAAGATTATAAAAGAAGGCTTGAGGGTCACTTGGAAAATAAGTAGGGCATACACTCAATACCCAAAGGAGATCCATTCTGATGTAGAATTCGATCTCAGCAGCAGAGTTGCAGGGCGAGAAGTTGCAGAAGCAGAAGGAGGAGGTCAACGGTGATCAAGATCAAGGTCAGAAAGCAGCAGTGGGTCACTAGATGCAACTTGAGGTTGCAACGCAGAGACCCCACACAGTCTCCACGCAGATTCACGCAGTCCAGCGCTGCGACTGCACATAGAATCACGCAGAGTGACGTAGGGGCATGCAAGGGTTGTTCTGGGTGTCAGAGAATTATCCGAGTAAGCCGGAAATTCAATCTCAGGTGGTTCAGAATTTATCTGTCGTATAGTTTCCCTATAAAGATTTGCTGAAGAATTAATAAAACCCTCATCTGCTGCACCAATTTTCCCACATTGGGTTTTTCCGAGGACAATTGTCCAAAAATAATTGTGTGCATGTGACTGATTCTTGTGCTTATGTTCTCTACTATTTATTTCTCTGCATATATAATTGTGAACGTTGCAGTAGTATTTGTTTCGATATTTGCTGGAACATTTCTGAATAATAACTTATTGAAATAATAAGTAGGAGAAATAAATCTATCACTGCAACTGTTTGTAAATTTTCACAAGGTATCAAAGCCAGAGATGAATAACAGAGAGGGGGCATCTATCAGTGAATGGAGATCTACTGTTGCAGCAATAGCGCAGAAGGGTTCACGCAGTTCTCTAGGAGGGGGAAGAAGCACGATAGAACAAATGGATCACGATGTATCTGTATTGGCATCCAGATTAGAGGAAGATTTTGCTTGTGTATCGAAGAGATGTATCTGTATTGGCATCCAGATTAGAGGAAGATTTTGCTTGTGTATCGAGCACTGTGTCTTCAGATGTCTGGTACATTGACAGCAGAGCCTTTGCTCACATGATGGGAGTACGGCACTGTTTTTCCGACTACCAAGAAGAGCAGCTGAATTTCAAAATAACTATGGCTAATAAATCAAAGTGCACTCCCATTGGGAGAGGTACCGCAGTTTTTCAAACCGAGGCAAGGAACAAAATCCGGGCCACTAATGTACTGCATGTGTCGGGTTTGGGGATGAATCTACTCTCAATGTCACAACTTCAAAACAGAGGATATGACATCTACTTTATTGGCAATAGAGTCTACGTCAAGCACCCCAATTGGAAGAAGGCGGCACAAATCGGGGTAAGAAGCAACAAGTTGTACAAGATGCAACTTGATTCTCCAATGACACTAGTTGGCAGTGCAGATGAAACGGACCTGAATGAGCTATGGCACAGAAGAATGGGGCACTTGCATCATGGGGCGTTGAGAACTCTCCAGAAGACTATAACAGGTGTTCCAGAACTGAGCACCAAACGGGATGATGTCTGCAAGGGGTGTGTATTAGGGAAATATGCCAAGGCAGCATATTAGAGAAGCAACAATAGGGCCAAGGGTGTGTTGGATCTAATACACTCAAATATTTGCAGGTCGATGTCCATTAGAGCTCTTAGCGGTGCCGAATATTTCGTCACCTTCATTGATGACCATTCTAGGAAAACCTAGATCTACTTCTTGAAGACCAAGGATGAAGTCTTTAGTCGATTTAAAGAGTTTAAGGCTCTGCTGGAAAATCTGACAGGGAAGCGGATCAAGGTATTGCGATCAGATAATGGAGGTGAATACATAGATAAAGAATTCACTGGATTCTGTGCAAGGGAAGGCATCAAAAGAGAATGGACAACTCCATACAATCCGAAACAGAATGGGGTGGCAGAAAGGAAGAACCAAACTATTTTTGAAGCAACCTGAGCTATGTTGTATGACCAAGACATGCCCAATTTCTATGGGCTAAAGCGTGTAATACAGCTATCTACATTCCGAACAGAACTCCTCACACTGCACTGGGAAAGATCACGCCAAAAAGTGTCTTCACTGGCAACAAGCCCGAAGTGAGTCACTTTAGGATCTTCGGTAGTACAGCTTACTATCATGTACCCAGTGAGAAGAGAAGAAGTTGGAGATGACTGCTGACAAGGGGTATTTAGTAGGATACAGAGAGAATGCAAAGGCTTATCGCATCTACATTTCCCTGAGAGCAGGTTAGTAGTGGTGCGAAGAGATGTGAAGTTCATGGAGGAGAAAGCCTTCAGAAGATGACGAGAGTTGCCTTCTGCTACGCAGTCAGAGGAAAACCCTGTAGTGCAGCCCCAACAACCAGCAGCAGAAAATTCAGTTGCCTCTCCAAGGCATAGTGATCCAAAGGATGGGTCTCCCGAGGATTTGCAAGAAGGAGGGCCAATAAATCCACCCACCACTAGTGGAAGAACGAGCAGGGAACTTCGACAAATTTTTAAGGATGCAAAGGATTTTGTCGGAGTCCCCCTAATGAGAAGAGACAATGTAAGCAGCTTGAAAGGTATCAAGCCTTAGTTGCTCAAGTCAGAGAACCTTCCAGCTTTAGGGTAGCATCTCAGCACTAGGTGTGGGTTGATGCAATGGTTTAAGAGTATAGTTCCATCATGACAAACGATGTCTAGGAAGTAGTACCCAGACCGCAGGAGAGATCAATTGTAGGATCCAGGTGGATCTATGCTACAGATGGCAGCATCGAGAAATTTAAAGCCAAGTTTGTGGCTAAGGGGTATGCTTAGAAGGATGGAATAAACTATGAAGAAACCTTCACCCTTGTAGCCAGATACACATCTATCAAGTCTGTGATATCCCTTGTCGCACAGATGGACGTCAAGACGGCATTCTTGAATGGTGTGATAGAAGAAGAGGTGTATATAGAACAACCAAAGGGATTTGAGACACATGATCAAAAAACTCATGTGTAGATTGAAGAAAGCATTATATGAACTGAAGCAAGCTCCGAGAGCCTAATATGGTCGAACTGACAGCTACCTGCAGAAGATGGGATTCGTAAAGAGTGATGCAGATCCCAATCTCTACTATCTGAGAGTAGGGAGTGAGCCTTTGATTCTAGTACTGTATGTGGATGATTTGTTCTTGACAGGATCATCAAGGCTCATCACATATTGCAAGAAGAATTTGGCTGAAGAATTTGACATGAAGGATCTAGGACGGATGCACTATTTTCTAGGGTTAGAAGTTTGGTAGCAGAATGGAGAAATCTTCGTTGGTCAAGGAAGATACACTACAGAGATTTTGACGGCATTTCAGATGGAGGATTGTAGGCCCATGACCACTCCAATGATTACCAACTGGAGGAAAATCGACACGTCCGAAGATGATGACGTTGATCATACGCTGTACAGACAGCTCATAGGGTCATTGATGTGTATCTAGTGAATACAAGGTCAAACATCTATTATGTTGTTAAAACCCTAAGTCAGTTCATGGTGGAACCGAAAAGGGCACATTGGGTAGCAACCAAGCATGTTCTCAGGTACCTTCGAGGGACAGTCGAGCTTGGATTGAAGTACACCCGTGACAATGATGCCAGGTTGAGTGGTTTCACTGAGGCAGAATGGGCTGGAAGTTCAGTTGATCGGAAGAGTACTAGTGGGTACTGTTTCAGTCTGGGATCAGGAATGACTTCCTGGTGCAGTAGGAAACAGAAGTCCATGGCACTGAGTTCAACGGAGGCAAAGTATATGGTAGACAGCACAGCTTCGTGCGAAGCCATATGGCTTAGGAAACTGCTAGTAAATCTACTCAAGGAGAAAATGGAAGTGACCAGCATTTTATGTGATAATCAAGGTTCCATTAGGCTCTCTGAGAATCCTGTGTTTCATGATAGGTCGAAACATATTGACATCCGGTGTCATTTCATCAAGGACTGTGTACAAGGTGGAGTTGTTCAGTTGCAGTACTCTCCATCAGGAGAGCAGGTGGCAGAAATCCTTACAAATGCTCTGGGAAAGACAAAATTTGTCTACTTCAGAGAGAAGATGGGGATGATGAAGAATCCCTTCCAGTAGCAAGAATGGAGGATTCAGTATTCAGAGGGAGACGTGGTACAGTGCCAACAAGTGACAGTGGCAGTCTCAAAGGCAGCAGTACAGGGGGCAGCAGCGCAGCAGATGGGGGGAGCAAAATCCTGAGATCAGCACCGCAGAGTGTGCTTCAGAATCAGAGCAGCATGCAATAGGCATATTGTTGGAACACCTTCCTCGCTAAGAGGGAGTGTTGATTTTTGTAGCCTCTGGAAGTGTTCCAAGTCTCAAACTTTGCAGAAAGGCTTGGACAGAAGCATTCCAAAGAACCCAGAAACAATTTGTGGAAATTCCACTCGATTATTTTAATGGAGACCCTAAGTCTAAACTTAGGGAAATGAAATAATTAAAGGGTATTAAGAAGTCAGAGTGTGAATATTCTAAAAAACATGGACCAACTCAAGATTTAATCTTAGCCATTGATTAATCTTTTAATCTAGGCCATTGGTTCTCCAACAAGAAGATTATAAAAGAAGGCTTGAGGATCACTTGGAAAATAAGCCATGCATACACTCAGTACCCGAAGAAAATCCATTATGATGTAGAATTCGATCTCAGTGGGAGAGTTGCAAGGCGAGAAGTTGCAGAAGCAGAATGAGGAGGTCAGGGGTGATCAAGGTCAGGGTCGAAAGGCAGCAGTGGGTCACTAGAGGCAGCTTGAGGCTGCAGCGCAAAGACCCCACGCAGTCCATTGCTGGGACTGTGCAGAGAATCTTGCAGAGTGACGCAGGGGCATGCAGGGGTTGTTCTAGGTGTCAGAGAATTGTCTGAGTAAGCCCAAAATTCAGTCTCAGGTGGTTCAGAATTTATTTGTCGTATATTTTCCCTGAAAAGATATCATTTGCTGAAGAATTAATAAAACCCTCATCTGCTGCAACGGTTTTCCCACATTGGGTTTTCCTGGGGACAGTTTTCCAAAAATAGTTGTGTACATGTGATTGAATCTTGTGCTTATGTTCTCTATTGTTTATTTCTCTGCATATATAATTGTGAATGTTGTAGTAGTATTCATTTCGATATTTGCCGGAAGATTTCTAAATAACAACTTATTGAAATAATAAGTAGGAGAAATAAATCTATCACTACAACTGTTTGTAAATTTTCGCATCTCACATGTAAATTTTTCTGGGCTACTGCTACAAGATCGAAATATTGCATCTAGGTCGAAGTTCTGTTGCAACTTGTACGTTGAAATATTGCTTCTAGGTCAAAGTACTGCTTCAAAGTCGAAGTACTGCTGCTTCAAGGTCGAAGTGTTGCTTCATGATCGAAGTGTTGCTTCTAAGTCGAAGTTCAGTTGTTGCTACCAATTGCTGCTAGGTCAAAATTGTTGTTGCTCGTTGTTTATAGGTCGAAGTTGTTGCTGCAAGGTCGAAGTTCTAGATAGAAGTTGTTGCTGGAAGGTTATCATCTGCAAAAGAAGGAAGGGTTGACTTGGTGATTGGAGGAAGTTTGTTTCTAGGTCAAGGAGTCTTGGATTATCTCGTGAAACTATTGAAGGAATAATTGTTGACTGGGTTTTCCCCTAGATTGGGTTTTTGCCCTAGTTGTCCGCCTACATCTGGTGTCTTTGATCTTCATGTTGTGGTTTTGGTAATTGCTTGATGAACTAAGATAAAAGAAGAATACAAGAAAGTTAATAAGAACATAAGAGTAACACAAGTAATTATCAAGATAAAGAAATTATTTCTGCCTTTCTGATTTTCCAACAGATGCTACCCCCAGAGGAACCTTCAAAGAAAGCAAGAAACCATGTGAGTTCCAGGGATACAATGTAGCCATGAGCAACATTATTCAGGCTAAACCACACACTTTTGAAGAAGCAGTTAAAAATCAAGTATGGAAAAATGCAATGGCCAAAGAATATGAGTCCATCATACATAATGATGTATGGGAAGTAGTTCGAAGACCCCAAGGTAAGTCCATTGAGAATTCTAAATGATTGTTCAAAATTAAACATGGTGTAGATGGAAGTATTGAAAAATATAAAGCTAGATTTGTGGCTAGAGGTTTCTCTCAGAAAGAGGGAAAAGACTATGATGATATTTTTACACCTATTGCTCAATATACTACCATCTGATCTATTGTGGCTCTAGCTGCTAGCCAGGCATGGACTCTTCACTAAATGGAAGTGAAAATTGATTTTATGCATGGCTTCCTCAAGGAAGAAGTATATGTGGAGCAACCATAAGGCTTTGAAGTACATGACAATAAAACTCATGTATGTAGATTGAAGAAAGCTCTTTATTAATTGAAGCAAACCCCAAGAGCCTGGTATGCAAGCGTTGATAGCTTCTTGATGAAGCACGGTTTTACCAAAAGCAATGTTGATCCAAATCTCTACATCAAAACAATTGAATGTATGCCTTTGATTTTGGTATTATATGTTGACAACTTATTCTTGACAAGTGAAGAACCTCTTATCCTCTAGTGTAAGAGGGAGTTAGCTTCTGAATTTGAAATGAAAGATCTTCATTTGATGCACTACTTTATGGGTCTAGAGGTATGGCAGAGACCTAGTGAGATTTTCCTTTCTCAAGGAAAATATGTTGTCAAGCTTCTGGAAAAATTTGGTATAACAGAATGTAAGTACATGAATAACCCAATGGAAATGAATTTCAAAAGGTTATATGGTAAAGTTGCAAGACCTTATTTGGAAAATCCTTCTGAGTATGGACAACTGATTGGGGCACTCATGTTCTTGGCGAACATTAGACCGAACATATGTTTTGCGGTCAATACGTAATATTCCCAATTAGCCTTGCTAATTGGAATATTTCATTTCTGTTTAATTTTGCCGCTTTAGTTAGAAATAATTAATAAAGTGAGAAATAAGAGGGGTCACCTCACTTTAGTCACCTCACTTTATAAAATAAAGTGTTTTCCTAGTTGATTAACGTTATAACTTAAAGAGGGGGCCTTGGGGGTCCACACGCATATGAGGGGAGGCCTCACGCTGACCCAAGAGTAACTGCAAGGTGAAGGACGCAGTTAAGGTTTTGGAGGGAGTTTGGCATTATAAAAGGAGGGGTTTCCACTTCATTTGGTATTCATGATTTGATATTATTATTGAGAGCTAGACTTCTGTCTGCTTCAGCACGCCGGCTGTTTAGTCGGTCTGCAACACTGTTTAGTGCAACCGAATGTCTCCGGTCGGAGATCTCACCCTTAGCCTCGGGGGACTTCGAGTGTCTGCCCTGGTAAGGTTATTTCTGGTTTCACCCTTAGCTTCGGGGGACTTCGAGTGCCCGCCCTAGTAAGGTTTGTTCTGAGTACACCTTTCAGTTTCAGTAGCAAGTAGCAGCAGTTTCTGGTGCAGATTTGGGGAGGAAGAAGCCCTCTTGTGGCTGCGCAGTTCTGAGGAGGAGGGACGCTGATTCAGGAGAAGAGAGGACGCCGATCAGCCTTGGAGAGTGAGGACGCTGTTCCAGGGAGGACGCAGTCCAGATCTGGGCAAGAAAAACGCTGTTCCAGGAGGAGGAAGGACGCAGAGCAGCCTTGGAGTGAGGACGTTGTTCCAACAGGAAGAGGAGGACGCAGATCTGAAGGCACATTGATAGATCCAGCCTTGGAGATTGTAGATCTGAGCAGATATTTGCAGATCTAGTTCTGTATGGTGCAGATCTGAAGGTATAGCACTAGATCCAGCTTGGGAGATTGCAGGATCCGTAGATATTGCGCATCTATCAACCAGATCCGAAGAGACAACATCGCATCCACCCCTGCGTGTGTTGCGGGGCAACATCCGAAGAGACATGGTCGATCCGCGCATAGATCAAGGTTGGGGAAAGTATCCCATCTAGAGGACGGCAGCATCGTGTGAGGGATAGGACGCGCATCGGGTTTGAGGCTCGCATCCGGGATCTGTTGGCTGCCAGGAGCAAGATTCACTCCCGCGAGGAGTCGCCTGACCAGGAGCAGTGCTCGGTGTTAGAAGGCTTGATGTGTCATTTTCTCCACATCCAGAGCCTGCAATTTTTCCCAGAGTTAGCTTCTCAATGTATCAGACGCTGTCATTGTTGTAGCCATTATTTGTCCGAGAGGGACTCCACTTGCCTAGAGCAAGGATAGGTGCATTCATTCTGATTTTTCTTGTACTCCTCTCTATGTACTTTCAGATTAATAAAATGGCTCAGTTTTCTGGCACTCCGTGTGTATTTGTTCCATGATCTGGTTCAGTATTGTATTTTCTATATCTGTCTGGCATATTTCTGTGTATTACTGGTTATTTCCCCTTTGGGGATATTACAGTGGTATCAGAGCATAATTCTGGCTCAGCCTGTGGTCTATGACATTGGGAGAGAGATCATACAGAGGGTTGCTGAAATTTTGGAGAGCAATAGCAGTGCAATACCAGAAACGCAGTTGGAAAAAGGGCCAAAATAAGAAGGGTCAAATTTTGAAGTTTGGAATTATGAGAAACGTTTTCTGGGTTTTTCTGGGTTTTGGACAAGGATCACCTTCCAAAATTCCTAGAATTTTCTGAATAGTTTTCAGTGGGTAAATCGGAGGTCGAAGTTAAGCAGCAGTATGGTTTTGCAGCAACCGTGCAGTTTCTGAGGAGCCTGTAGGCACCTAGCAGAAAATGCCAATGGCAGGAGATGTGAGTCCAGCTCGATATGCAGCCGTTTTTGCAGAGTGGCAGAGCCTAGGTCAGGCATTCATGGATGCTTTTCCCTTGGAGCGCTATTTCCAGTATCGATGCGGCATCAAACCCCCTGAGCAGCACCAGCACAAGGGGCACGGATACCACCGTGATGACCACCGTGCAGCTAGTAGATTTCATTTGCCCAGGTTTGATGGCTCATCAAACAGTTCGGCAAAGCCCTGGGTGGAGAAGCTGGACATCTATTTTCAGCTTAACCAGATGACGCAGTCAGAGGCCATTAAGGTGGCAACATTGAATCTGGATGGTGAGGCCCGGGATTGGTGGTTCCATGGGATGGTGACACGCGGGCATTCTACAGTGACGACATATGCCGAGTTTACTCAGAGGATGGTAGAGCGCTTTGACAGGAGGGGTCCGGAGCAGCATTTTGGTGAGCTGACCAAGCTCAAACAGACTGGGAGTGCAGAGACATACATTTCAGACTTCTTGAGGATTTCGGTGATGGTACCTGATTTATCGGCAGCTCGGATGGTTTGCATGTTTGTGGGGGGGCTGTCAGAGCCACTTCATAGCCTAGTCCTGTCGAACAGACCGGCTACCCTTCAGGATGCCATCAGCAGGATTCGGGACTTACAGGATGTCTTACCCAGAACTCGGACACCTTATCCCCAGAGACAGGCCTTCCAGCCTAAGGGTAAGGACACGAGGGCTCCGCCTCCCAAGGCGAATCCTGGACGAGGGCAGTTTGATGATGAGGCCAGGAGAGAGCTGAGGAGGGAGCGATTGTGCTTCACTTGCTGGGAGCCATGGGCACCAGGACACAGGTGTGCGGCAGGGAAGGCACACTTCATTGAGGTCTTCTCCGAGAGCAGTGGAGAAGAGGATGAGGGAACACAGGATTGCAGGGAGTTCGAGGATACACCTAGTGAGACACAGAACTCACCATCATTAGAGACCTCCTTGACCGTGCCGGTTGATATCGTAGTGGAGGAGGTAGAGCCTACCCCGGTAGAGCCATCCACTGAGGTGATGACTGGAGCCATGTCCGAGTCTTCGGGTGGTAGCAGCACACAACAGATGGGCGAGATATCAGGGGATATATCCACTATTGATGAGGCACTAGGAGATACAGAGGTATCGGATGATGGTCGCAGACAGCAATATCATCGGCTTCGGACGGACCTTCGAGTTTTGAGAGAGAAGGCCGCGTCAGTACGGGAGACCATTTTGTTGCAGGACCAGGAGCTGGAGGGTATGAGAGTGACTTGTGCCAAGTCGGCAGCCAGGTTGGTCAGCATTGGGGAACAACTGATTCCCTGATGGTACAACCAGAGGGCACATTGGAGCGTCAGGTCATTCCCCTTCAGGTATGCATGGATGGGACTGGCGGTACTGTTGAGTCATCTCTTCCCGTTGGAGAGGGAGAGGCAGAGCCACCTAGTCAGGTCTCATATGTTGACTTGGATAGTGGTATGAGACGATCAGAGTTGCACAGGGTACAGCAACCACGTGTTGAGATTGGATGGCGAGAGATTTTGAGTTGGTACTTGGTGGAGCAGACTATGGATGAGAGGGAGGTCTCAAGGAGAGATCTCACTGGAGATGCACTTCGACACACCATGGGGTGCAATGGTTTTTTTCCCTTCTCACAAGAGCAGATAGAAGATGGGGGACATCTTCGGATGGATAACATCTCTCATGCGTGTGATGGACATCCCTTGAGCCATACACATCATGATGGGAGGTTTTTGCCTACCACCTATTTGATCCTTGATAGGGTCTCATTGATCCTTGAGAAGTTTATACTTCAAAATCCCATGAAGTGCAAAATCAGAAATTTGATTTGGGAGGATGGTAGCCCTCATGGGAGGAGTACCAGGATGAGGAGAAGGAGGCATCCACAAGTGATTGAGTGGATGGGGATGATGAGCAAGGAGCTAGGAGGCTGCTTGCAAATCTGTGACACCAGGCAGCAGGAGGCTTGGCTGCGCTGGTTACTCTTGAAAGAGTTTGGCCATCTCTTGGCAAACACTCTTCCTAAGAGTCGGAGGGTGGAGGAAAGATGGCTGGATACTTGCATCATGGAGCAGCATAGAGTATGTATGCACGGTGTTGCTATGATACTCGTTATGTCTTCATCACATGAGTTGTATGATGGAAGTATGGGGAGGCAGCAAATTATTTGGTTGCTTGGTTTGTTTCTGGGAGAGCAAGGGCAGAATTGCTCTCACACTTTGCATGATGTTGCAGGAAGAGGGGATGGCACTATCTCCTTGATCTTTGATGATGACGGGGAAGCACTTCCATCTTGGGGAGTATTCCACACTTGTTGCAGCATTAGAGGAGTCTTTGACAAGGAGCATGTCAAAGAGCAGAGTCTGGTAGTGACAGGAGCTTATTTGCATGAGCTCCCAGCGTCGTCACCTTGGAGCAAAACATTATGGATGAAGTGTGCGCAGCAGAGATATGGTGGATCTATAACCCATAGGTCCCAGGATCACTTCATATTTGTTGCACAAAGAGGAGGTAATGATGATAGAGACATCTATGGCATACTCTTCTTGACTTGGGTTTCCAAGCATGAGGAGGATTATCTTCTTGCAGCACATGGTTCATTCTTCTTCATAGCATGCCAAAACACTATGGAGGACTCACTTATGGATCCATGTACCATCTTACTTCCAGCGTATGGTCAGATTTGTATGGGAGGCTTGATTATGAGAGAGACACATGAGCTGAATGTGCCTTTGAGTATTTTCTGCACTACATGTTCTAATAGGAGCATGGGAGGAGGCATGGCCACCACTACTACATATGTGTTCTCTTTTGGTGTGGGCCATGAGATTGATATTCATCTATTGTACAGCCATGGGCAAGTGTTTGGACCTATGTTGTTGTCATATTCAGCCATTTACTACCCATTAGTGATGGATCTTGTACATTGCTTGCCATATGATTTTCTGAGATTGCAGTGGATGAGACTGCGCTGTATCCTTGTGAGGGATTGTTTGCATTATGTATCCTCATGCAACACCTTCAGCAAACCTCTCATTAGGATGATCCATGAAGCACATGTCCTATTCTTCATGGATGAATTGTTTTGGGCCAGCTTGTTCTTCGTTGATGGAGGGACCTTCTTTGGAGGATTGCTCTTCACTTTGCCATTGGAAGGCAATGATTTTGCAGCCCAAGATCGGCATACACTCTACACTTGTCATGAGTGGAGAGAAGGACAGCATGGGGTAAGCTATGATGCTTGCCAAGATCAGACTTTCAGCCCACCTTCATTACCAGAGCTTGAGGTGGACGGAGATTTTCAGGAGTTGCCTTGTCGGGAGGTGGCTCATTTTGTTTGGATGATTGCTTGGGGATGGAGGATCCACATGAGAGAGATGTTCCTCACTTCATGCCTTGAGTGGAGAGAGATGATGAGCTGGTACACAGTCGATGGGACAACTTACACATTCGTAGATGCAGAGCAGCAGCGGTCATGGTCCTTAGTCATAGCCAGAGGCAGTGAGCAGTCCGAGTCATGGGACTTGGGCGATTATTGGCCACAGTGGCGATGGGACCCGGGCGGACTATTGATTGGCTGGTATCAGATTGGACTATTGATTGGCTGGTACCATGAGAGGCCAGTTTGGGATCCTGGCATTGAGATATCCCTTCATATCCGGGTGATGCAGGAGACAGAGAGGTTTCAGTGGGACCCAGGCACATTTTGCAGTATCGGCAGGGAGCATCAGCTAGAGAGTAGGCTTGTTCAAGCATTGCTTGAGAACAAGCAATTTTTGCCGGATGAGGATGCCACTTGGGGGAGCGAGCAGACTTTACAGCATCCATCACTTCAGTTGCTTGAGGACAAGCAACGTTTTGCCGGGGGAGACTGTAATATTCCCAATTAGCCTTGCTAATTGGAATATTTCATTTTTGTTTAATTTTGCCGCTTAGTTAGAAATAATAAATAAAGTGAGAAATAAGAGGGGTCACCTCACTTTATAAAATAAAGTGTTTTCCTAGTTGATTAACGTTATAACTTAAAGAGGGGGCCTTGGGGGTCCACACGTATATGAGGGGAGGCCTCACGCTGACCCAAGGGTAACTGCAAGGTGAAGGACGCAGTTAAGGCTTTGGAGGGAGTTTAGCATTATAAAAGGAGGGGTTCCCACTTCATTTGGTATTCATGATTTGATATTATTATTGAGAGCTAGACTTCTGTCTGCTTCAGCACGCCGGTTGTTTAGTCGGTCTGCAGCACTGTTTAGTGCAACCGAGTGTCTCCGGTCGGAGATCTCACCCTTAGCCTCCGGGGACTTCGAGTGCCTGCCCTGGTAAGGTTATTTCTGGTTTCACCCTTAGCTTCGGGGGACTTCGAGTGCCCGCCCTAGTAAGGTTATGTTCTGAGTACACCTTTCAGTTTCAGCAGCAAGTAGCAGCAGTTTCTGGTGCAGATTTGGAAAGGAAGAAGCCCTCTTGTGGCTGCGCAGTTCTGAGGAGGAGGGACGCTGTTTCAGGAGAAGAGAGGACGCTGATCAGCTTGGAGAGTGAGGACGCTGTTTCAGGGAGGACGCAGTCCAGATCTGAGCAGAGAAACGCTATTCCAGGAGGAGGAAGGACGCAGATCAGTCTTGGGGAGAGGACGCTGTCCAGTTCTGAAGAGGAGGACGCAGATCTGAAGGCACATTGATAGATCCGGCCTTGGAGAGGGCAGATCTGAGCAGATATTTGCAGATCTAGTTCTGTATGGTGCAGATCTGAAGGTATAGCACTAGATCCAGCTTGGGAGATTGCAGATCTGAGGAGATATTGGCAGATCTAGCCTAGATCTGAAGAGATAACATCAGATCCAGCCTTGGGGGTTGCAGATCTGAAGAGATATTGTCAGATCCAGCATAGATCTGAAGGGTTGGTAGCAGATCTGATCTAGGAGGACGCAGATCAGGAGGGATAGGACGCAGATCTGGTTTGGAGGCTTCAGATCCAGTAGATCTGAGCATACAGGAGGCAGATCCACCAAGTAGGACGCTGATCTGAGGAGCAGGCTTGTGTTAGAAGGGCTTGACAGCGTTTTCCAGCATCCAGGAGCTTCGCGGCGGACTTTCTTCGTAGCATTTTCACCACTAGAGGCCGTCATTGTTGTAGCTATTATTTGTCCGAGAAGGACTCACTTGCCTAGAGCAAGGATAGGTGTACTCATTCTCATTGTACTCTCCTCATGTACTTTCGCATTAAGTCGCACGCCCGTCACACTCCATGTGTGAATGTTCCATGATCTCATGTTCCGCATTGTATTTTCTATATCTCTGTCTGCATATTTCGTGTATTATCAGTTATTTCCTTTGGGGATATTACAAATACTCTGAGTCAATATATGATTAAGCCATCACATGCACATTGGATTACTACAAAGCCTGTGTTGAGATACCTGCATGGGGCCATCAATCTTGGATTGAGATATACTTCCAGAGATGTGAGACTTCATGGGTGCTCTGATTTTGATTGGGTTGGTAACTCTAGTGACAGAATGGGCACATCTAGATGTTGCTTTAGCTTGAGATCTGCCATAATATCTTGGATGAGTAGAAAACAGAAGTTTGTAGCCCTTAGCATGGTTGAAGCCAAGTACATCGTTGTTAGCATAGCTAGTTGTGAGGCAGTATGGCTGAGGAAGCTCTTTGGAGAGTTGTTTGAGCATGTACTAGATACGACAGTAATATATTGTGACAATAAGAGTGGGATTCGTTCGACTTGCGGAAAATCTCGTGTTCCATGACAAGACCAAGCACATTGAGATTAAATATCACTATATCTGAAATATGGTGTAGAGAGGAGCAGTGAGGCTCCATCACATTGCAATTGATGATTAGATGGCTGACATAATTACCAAGCCTTTGTTGAAAGGGGATTTCTTGGTATTCAGGAGTAGCTTGGACTGAAAGATGTGACCCTTCTTGGTGGGGGGGCGGTCATGGATGATCGAGAACATTGAGCTATGCTCTTCCCCCTTATTTGAGCTCACAAGTTAGGAATGGAGCCAGGAGAGTTGTTGGGGTTGAGGGAACTCTTGACTATAAGATGTGCATGATCCTTGTCATGTGTTTACAAGTGGTAATTCCCCCTACAATCAAGTCTGGGACTTTCCAATAGCATACCCCAATACCAATATGCATCCTACCCACAATTTGGGCTTCTTTGGATTATCACCCATCTGGCCAATACATGTAGCTTGCTTGTGTGTGATCCTTGTCATGTGTTGACAAGTGGTAATCCCCCCAAGTAGAGATGAGACTTGGTTGTGTCAGATCCTTGTCATGTGTTGACAAGTGGTAACCCCCTCAAAGTCTGTGGATGCAGGTGTTCTAACACTTGACTTTTATTGCAAAGCTTGGTTGAGCGTGATCCTTGTCATGTGTTGACAAGTGGTAACTGTTGATTTTTAGCTAGCATCGGATGTTCTCTAGCTTCGAAACTTTGTGGAGGGGCTAAAACACATGAGCTCTCCAAGGCCCATAGATCTTTTGGAAAAATTCCACCCAGAACTTAATAATTAATTATTTTAATAGAGACCCTAAGTCTAACTTACGAAAATTAAATAATTAAAGGGAATTAATTTAAACATGTGGATGAGAATGTTCTAAGTGACGAGGATCAAGTCTTTTCTAATATTAGTTGTTGATTAGAGATTAGATCACGGTCGTTGATTGCTCAACGAGAAAAGTATTAAAGAAAGGCTTGAGGTCAATTGGAGAATACACAGAGTGTCAGCACTTGAGCTAAATCGAAATTCTGGGGCGTGGTTTGTTGAGAATTTTCGAGTGAGCTTGCAGTGCAGCGAGGGGGAGATCGGCAGAGGGATTTCATATTCGAGGCCGAGAATATAATTGCAAAGAGGTAGATCCGTACCAGAGAGGCAGCGCAGTCCAGGAGGGGTGACGCAGAGGAAGCGTAGACCCAGCAGGTGATTTGTATTTATGCAGGAACGCAACAGAATAAACATATAACCATAAATACAAAGATGCAGCGGAAACAACACTTCATTTCATTAATATCAAAGAACTGAAATTTCTACAGACAGAAGGAAAGGTCCTGCCTGCACCACCTCACCTCCAGTTGCTTTTATGCTGAAGTAAGTCTTCAACTGAGTTACAATGAGGCTCGAGGGCCTATTTATTATTGAGAAACAATGGAGAATCCTAAACATCCAAAACCTAACCCTAGGAGATGAAGCGCCAAAACTATGGGCCCCGTTTGGGTAAATTGGTGTTTCAACTTCCCAGGGACGTAACTTTGGCATACTATCTCCATTTGACGCACATGGTACATCATTAGAAATTTCTATCCGAGGAATACAACTTTCGCCACGAATATCCATTCTGGAACGGAATGATATTCGCTGGTGCGATGCTTGAAAAACGTCGTTTTGGGCCTCAAAACAGCTCCGGAAGTTCAGGACCCAAAAAAATGCTAAAAATAGTAATTTGTGCCGAAACTGAAAAACTGAAAGAGGAAATGGTGGGGCCCCAAGTGGAATAGGTGGGTGGCCACCAATATCCACCTGGATCATTCCTCCCTACAGAACCAATGGTCTCATTGCGTTGAGTTCCTCCATGAGATGAGGAAACTTCCTCGTTGAACTTGGTCCCCTCGGTGAACCACTTGCCTTGGTGTAGGAGTTGGCCACCTTTGATAACCCGATACAGCTGGAATGTTCCGTTGGCTATGCTCATTTGCATGTCCATGATGCAATCTGTGGTGGCCTGTTCCATGCAGTCTGGATTTAACTCCGTTGGTGTGAGTTGTTCTGCAATGTCCGAGGTGTCCAGTAGAGGTGGGAAGTAAGGACGAAGGCGATCCACATTGAAGACTGGGTGCAGACCAAGGAATGGTGGAATACCGAGCTCGAAGGCATTGTTCCCTACAACCTTGGTGATGGTGTATCACTGGTGATTTGAGCTGCCAAGCTTGCGGTGGGGTCCAGTGAGGCGCTCCTTCTGCAAATGTAGCCATACTTTGTCACCCACCTGGAAGTTGTGTGGCACCCGGTGTTGATCATGGCGTTGCTTGTACTTGGCATTGGCTCCGTCCAATATATCATGAACCTGTTGGTGGATGTGTTGAATGTGCTCGATGAAGCTACTGGCTTTGTCAACTTCAGACTGGACATGAGCTGAATTGGCCTGAGCAGCTGCAAATGGCATGGCTACGTCAATGGGACATAGTGGCTGGAATCCCAAGCCCACCTGAAAGGGGCTATGGCCGATTGAACCGTGGAGAGCCCGATTATAACTATGTTGTACATAAGGGAGGCTCTCGTCCCATGTGCGTGGATGCTTTGAATTGTACATGCGCAGAATGTGTACAATCATTCTGTTGACGACCTCTGTCTGGCCATCTGTTTGGGGATGGAAAGTTGTGGACTTGGTGAGCTTGGTATCCAACATTGACCAAAGGCTGGACCAAAATGTGCTGAGGAACCTGCTATCCCGATCTGATATGATAGACTGTGGGATCCCAAAGTGCACCCACACTCGTTCAAAGAAGAGTTTAGCAGTGGCTTCTGCTGTGATATTCTTCTTACAGGCCGCCATGATGGCCATCTTCGAGAATCTGTCAACGACCACGAAAACACAATCATTTCCATTCTTAGTAGAAGGCAGGCCCGACATGTAATCCATGGAGATGGATTCCCACGGTCGACTAGGGGTAGGTAGTGGAGTATATAGGCCTTGCTTCTTGATGGTCGATTTGGCAATGGCACAAGCAGTGTAGGATTTGATGTGCTTCTCGACATCCTTTCGAAGGTTCGGCCAATAGAAATACTTCTGTAGTATTGCTACTGTTTTCTCGACCCCGAAATGCCCAGCGACTCGACTGTAGTGTGCTTCCCATATCATATTGGCACGCTCGATTGAAGGAACACAAAGGTGTCCCAGGTGACATAAAAGTGCATCTTGGAGGTGAAAATTTGGAACTTGCGTGCCCCCCAAGAGTGCCTTGTAAGTGTGGCCGAATTCTGGGTCACTCTCATAGAGAAGCGGCCAATCAGAAGTCTCGTGCCCACAAGATTTGAGCACAGTGGTGAGCGCCACGATCGGTGGTCGGCTGAGGCAGTCTGCAACATTATTGGTGCTACCCTTCTTGTACTTGATATTCAAATGAAACTGTTGCAGATATGTGGACCACTTCTGATGGCGATCATTCTGCAACTTCCCTTGTGTCTGTATGAACTGCAGGGGCCGGTGGTCTGTGTGGATGATTGTTTCCTTCCCCAAAATATAATGCTTCCATTGTCGACAGGCTTGCACAATGGAATACATTTCTTTGTCATAGGTGGGATACTTGCGAACTGTCTCAGACAATGTCTCACTGTGATATGCCACTGGATGTCCCCGTTGAGTAAGAACTGCCCCAATAGCATAGTCAGAGGCATCTGTCTCGATCTCAAATGGCTGCTGCAAGTCTGGTAAGGTGAGCACTGGGGCAGAACAGAGGCGATTTTTCAATTCTTTGAACGCCTTCTGTTGAGGTTCCGACCAAAAGAATTTTGCTCTCGCTCCTCCGTTGGTGACTTGACTCAAGGGCCAAGTGATATGAGAGAATCCCAACACGAATCTACGGTAGAAATTAGCAAGACCCAGAAAGCTGCGAAGCTCTGTTATAGTAGTCGGGGCTGGCCAATCCCGAATGACTTGGATCTCGGCTGGATCCACATGCACCCCCCTTTCATCAATAATGTATCCCAGATATTGAACCTGGGTCATGCCAAACGTGGACTTCCCCAAATTGGCACACAACTTGTGTTGCCGCAGTGTTTGGAGGACTTGTCGGATGTGATGAAGGTGCTCTTCCCAAGTCTTGCTGAAGATCAGAATGTCATCCAAGTACACCACTACGAATGAGTTGGTGAATGGACGCAAGATGTCGTCCATCATCCTCATGAAGGTTGCGGGAGCATTCGTCAACCCGAAAGGCATGACCAGCCATTCAAAAAGGCCTTCCTTAGCTTTGAAGGCAGTCTTCCACACATCAGAGGGTTCAATTGGTACCTGGTGATACCCAGACTTCAGGTCGATCTTACTGAAATATTTTGCACCTTGGAGTTGGTCCATAAGGTCATCAATCCGTGGGATTGGGTACCTATTCCGGACAGTGATCTTGTTCAGCGCCCGATAGTCAATACAGAGTCTCCACGTCCCATCCTTCTTCTGTACCAACACGATCGGGCTCCCACAGGGCGATGAACTTGGTCTGATGTGACCTTTCTGCAACAGCTCCTGAATCTGCCTCTTCATTTCATCATTCTCCAGAACAGAGCGCCGATAGATCGGTCCATTAGGTAGCGGCGCACCGGGGGTCAGATCAATCGGGTGCTTGACCTGACAGTGCAGAGGAACCCCTGCGGGTGAGGTGAATATGTCCCCGTACTCCTCCACAACCTTATCCATTTGTTGTTGTTGTGCAGAGGAGCCCTGTCTGGAGGTCGTGGCCACAGTCTTCTTCTTGCCCTGGGGGCGGATCATCAGGAAAATGAATTTCCCGGTTTGGGAAATGAGCTTACTGCATTGTTTTGCAGTAACCAAAGAGATAGCGGCAGGAGGTGGTACCTCTGGTATCCTGTACAACTTATTTCCCAAAGTAACAATAACAGCACGAGGCCGAGACTCATACACAGCATGACGCTTCCACAAGTATGGTTGTCCTAATAATACATCAGAAACATCAATAAGAGCAACGTCACATAATACCTCATCCGTGAAGGGCTTGATGCTATAGGGAAGGCGACACTGCCAGCTGACGCGGAGATCTCGTCCTTGGTGAAGCCACCCGATGGTGTATGGATGTGGGTGAGCTGTGGTCGGCAAGCCCAACCGCTTCACGGCGTCTGCTGAAATGAGGTTCTTTTGGCTCCCATTGTCGACAATGAACTATATAGGGGAGCCCTTTACCCACATCTGGGAGTGGAAGAGACGTTCCTCCTCCTCTGGATCTTCTGGTTCCTCCTTCTGGACCTTTGTAGTGGCAACAGTGGCGTTGGGCTCCGCATCAATAATCTGTTTCCCTTTTTCATTCCCCTTTTCAGGTTCTGATTCGGAGTCGGAGCATGCATCTGACTCAGAAGCCCTCATCTCGGCCACTAGCGATTGCTTGGCCCGACACTCACTTGTGTTGTGAGTGGAGCTCTTATGGAACTCACACCACTTTCCCGTGTCCTTCTTTGGCTTTGCGGTGCTGTTCTTTTCTTGTGGCTTCGATGAGTTGTCTTTAGCTGCCATGCCTTGGCTCGGTCCTTTGTTCTGCGGTTTGGAAGCACCTTTCCCTTGCTTTTGATTCGCAGATCCAAAGTCTCACTTCTTCTGCTTGAATTTTTGCTCAATCTTGGCAGCATACCGTTATGCCGTACCAAGCGAGGAGATGTCAAGGAACTCCATTTCCTCCTGAATGTATTTGTGCAGACAACTGCGATACTTTAGCACCAGATGTTTCTCTGAATCTTTGATACCCAACTTTGTACGCAGGGTATGGAACAGATTCGTCAGCTCATGCACATCTTGATCCCTTTGTTGTCGCAGCGTGGTCCATTGTATGTACTTGTCCTCATAGCTCCCCACAGGATAGTACTGTTCCTTAACGACGTCTCGGAAAGAATTCCAAGTTGGTACGGCTGAGAACAGAGAGGGTTCTGTCTGGTCCTTGTTCTCACAGTAGGTTTCCCACCAGTCCTTAACATGGGGGGTAGCTTTGAAGAGTGCAAAAATAATCTTCTCCCGGTCTGAAAAGTCATGAACAGAGAAATATCCTTCTAATAGATTCAACCATCTATCTACGGCATCTGCGTCTATTTGACCCTCAAATATGGGAATGTCAAAATTTACTTGTACCTTAAAGGGAGTCGCAACTCCAGAGTGGCTACTGGATGCATATGCGCCGCCGGTGGGCAGCCGTTGAAGGATCCGAGCAAAGCTATCCATCATCGCGTTCCTTTGTTTTTCGAGGGCCTCCTCGAGCAATATTTTGATAGGATCTCCTGCTCCCTCATCTTTCTTTTCGTCCCCCATGGGCGTCCGTCGAGGTTTGCGAGGTTGATCTTGTAAAGGTTCCACCAGATCAAGCCCTAGCTCCTTATACCCCGACCTCGTTGGGGACATGCAAAGAAGGATCGAGAAAAAGCAGACCGCTCTGATACCACTGATCCGGATTTATGCAGGAATGCAACAGAATAAACATATAACCATAAATACAGAGATGCAGTGGAAACAACACTTCATTTCATTAATATCAAAGAACTGAAATTTGCTTACAGACAGAATGGAAATAAAACTAGCTAGGGCACTGGTAGCTATCTCTGAGAAGAGATGTGGCGGCTACAGGCCTCTGAACTGAGTTACAATGAGGCTCGAGGGCCTATTTATTATTGAGAAATAATGGAGAACTCTAAACATCCAAAAACCTAACCCTAGGAGATGAAGCGCCAAAACTATGGGCCCCGTTTGGGTAAATTGGTGTTTCAACTTCCCAGAGACGTAACTTTGGCATACTATCTTCGTTTGACGCACATGGTACATCATTAGAAAGATCTATCCGAGGACTACAACTTTCGCCACGAATATCCATTCTAGAACGGAATGATATTTGTTGGAGGCGCGATGCCCAAAAAACATCGTTTAGGGCCTCAAAACGGCTCCAGAAGTTCAGGACCCGAAAAACTGTTAAAAATAGTAAGTTGTGCCAAAACTGAAAAACTGAAAGAGGCAATGCTGGGGCCCCAAGTGGAATAGGTGGGTGGCCACCAATATCCACCTGGATCAGCAGGGGTGACGCAGACCCAGCCAAGGTCACACAGAGCCAGTGCAAAGGCTAACACAGTCACAAAAGGGTGATGCAGGCTAGGAGGGGCTGACGCAGAGCCATAGGTTGCAACGCTAGGGTTTCAGTGGGTCAGAAAGGGCTCGTATTCAACAAATCCATAAGGGGTGATGTAGCCACACTGAAGGGTGACACAACGACTGCATAGGCACCTGTGGGGTTCCTTATCCTCAATTGAATCAGCCATATTTTCTGTCTCTGGAGATAGAGGTACATCTGCCGGGATTTCTCTGTCGGGCAAACCGCTACTGGTGCCCTTGTTTTTATTCAGAATTCTACAAAATAATAAAACCCTCAAGAGTTTTTGCATCGGTTTTCCCGCATTGAGTTTTTCCGGGAACATTTTTCCGAAAAATATTGTGTGTCCTTTGTCATGTGTGTTTAATTCTTTAGTACTTGATCTATATGTATGTGTAGATCTACGTAGTGTTTACTTCATTGTTTTCTGAATATTTTTGAAAATAACTTGTAAATGTAAAAACACAAGTAAGAGAAGTAAACCAGATTTTCGCAGTAGAAATTTATGTTAAGTAGATTCAGGAATTTTCACAGTAACCTCCCCAAGCAGAGGTGAGACTTGGCTGTGCGCGATGCTTGTCATATGTTGACAAGTGGTAATCCCCCCAAGCCAGTGTCAAGATAGGAAGACCAGTGGATATTGGGTGATAGATGAATCTCCCATATGATGATTCTTCTTCATTAGATTGAGATATCATCGTTACAGAGTAGAGATGAATAGAGAAAGCAGAGATCTTTGTTACAAAAAGAAATTCCTCCCTAGCCGAGAGGGAGTTTGGAAAATTGGCAGCTCAGTGACGAATTTCCTTAAATAAAATTTCCTTTCTGACAATTTTGGTGTGACTTTTTAAAAATAGAAAGTTGTGTCTAGCATCTCAAGCATGACTTTCCAAAAATAGTAAATCACCTCGCATCAATTGGTTATCAAGTATAGATGTTGGAAAATCACTTAACTTATCATTAATTAATCTTAATAGTTCCATTTTGACTTAATCGTCAATATTATCATTATCTTTATGACACTATGATATTATTATCAAAAATAAATTCAAGTCACCTTACCTTCATAGTTTGCACCCCTCTCCTTGATGTATCTCATGACTCTACATTACACTCTCTCGCAGTCTCTCATTAAAGACTTAGCATATTCCTCTTACACACTCTTTAAAGCATAGGTTATACTCTCTCTTAAATGCATAAGTTACAAGGGCATGTGTACCTTTCCTTAAATGGCATTCGTTGCCCTCTCTCCTTAATGGCATGAGTTACACTTCCTAAAATGGCATGAGTTAACTCCTCAAGGCATGCAAGATTCCTCCATTGAAGGCATGCATTGTATCTCTCCATAATGGCTTAAGTTACTTTTCCCTATTTGGCATACGAGTTACTCTAAGGAATGCTCTTCCTTTATGGCTTGAATTCATTGCTCCTCCTATATATATATATATATATATATATATATGTTCCTCATATCTTCTCGCCTCACTGATTTTTCATTGTGAAAGAAGGATTTGAAATTGATAGAGAGAGAGAGATTTGGAGAAACTTGAAAAAGATTGTGAGGAAGAACAGAACTTGAAGGTTGATTCAATGTTTGCATCAGTTGCTTCTATCAGTGATCTTCATGCTACAGCTTGTTCAGATTTGGGTGAACTTACACATTCTCTTGATTTCTCATTGTACTTTGTATCTCTGCTGAACAATTGATATCTAATAGAAGAAGAATCTGGTTGGTTTATCCCCTTGTAGGTTTTTCCTTGGTCATTGGACCTAAATTCTCTGTCTCATTCTGTTATTGGTTGTCTTCCAATATGCATATGGTTTATGTTCTATATACAATTGTTTAACTAATATTGCAGCATAAAGAAGTTTTGTAATAAGTGATTGTTACAGCATAGAACATCAGAATTTTAGCATTCAATGAATGCACACGGAAAATGTATCGAGGAATTTTACTTTACAGCCACTATATCATGATGTACAGTTAGTCAATTATATCAGTTTTACCATACATATGATTTTCACACATCTATAATGACAGGAACAGAATAGCAAATGGTCTTTCAAAAGCTGGAAGAACACCAGATCAAGGAATCTGGTTGGTCTCAAAAAATCAGGAGGGGACTTCTCTGAATATGTTCGTGAACCTTGGCTTTAAATCTGTTCTGGTTTCCTTAAAGTGTCATGCATAATTCTTGGTACATATGCTGACAAAGAATAGGACAAAAAAAAGAGTAATTCAATTCTCATTTTCTTACAGGTGATGAAAGAAAACTTTTCTTGAGCTGATGAAAGAAAACCTTAGTTATGTTTTGGAGATAGTATACAAACCATGAGCCCATGGAGCGTTGGATTGACGGTGAATGGGTGTTCTATTAAGGCACTCCGTGCGAAAAAATCACCAGTTCAAATCCCTCGGGGAAATTTATACCACCAAAAAAAAAAAAGTATTCAAACCATGGTAAAAAGCTATGTCACAGGGTTCGCCGAATTTGAACAAATTCGAACCTGAAGGCGAACCTAAAGACGAACCTAAAGCCAACTTTTATAATTTACAAAAAAAAAAATAATAATAATAATAAAAATAAAAAAATAAAAAAAAAATAAAAAAAAATTGGGGTTTGAGGTTAGAGTTCGGGCAGTTTTTGTCAGTGGTTTTAAGGTTTATGAGAAAAACCATGGGCAGCACATGGTTTTCTCTTGTTCTGTTTCTCGCCAATTAGTTTCCCGCAGTGGCCACTGGTTTGTCTTTATTTACCATGGTTGTCGATAGATTTTCACAAGCCAACTTCAGCCTGAGTGTACTCGCTCTATTGTGCTCAGTGTTGTATTCTCTGCAATTTCCTGAATTCAATTTCTAGACGTTGCTTGTCCCCGCCTCCAAGAGGGTGAAGTGAATAGTGGTTGTGATTTGTGACTCATGTGTTCTCATTGCTATTCATATAACTTTATTGATTGATTTTGATTTATTATTATTATTATTATATATAGTCGAACTTAATGCCGAACCTCATGCGAACTTCAACGAAAAATTCGAATTTAAATCAAATTTAATCATTGCCGAACTTGAATTCGAACCCGAACCGTGTGACATAGGTAAAAAGGAATATGAGATATAGTATAACAGGATGTAAGCGCCTTTTTGAATGCTTCAAGCATCTGATATTTGTAATTTTGTTCATATAAATCATATAAATAAAATTAGAGATTTTTTTTCATTTAAAAAAAAAATACATGGTAACTTTCATCATGTGTGCACAATTTGACTTCCTCCGAAAATAAGAAATACATTGTATAGAAGCAATAGTCTTCATACTCACCCGCCGTACAAGGTTCAAACATAAGTGTCGTTGTATATCACGACGGAGGTCTGTAGGTAAGCTCCGCAAAAGTGCCTCTTCATCAACTCCACGTGTGGCAATCCATTTGTACTGAACATAGCGACGAACACGTTCACGTAGATCATATGGAAGTTGGCGGTGTTTCATCCATTCCTCTGTATCCCTTCTCTTAACTCTCCACTCTTCAAGCCTAATTGTTAGAGATTGCAAATAGGTCTGCAGAAATAGTTGATCATATATTTTAGTAACAGAAGTAAACAAATCATTTATATGCTATATTATGATCTCATAAAGTACACAATCTGATATCAGAATAAAAACCTTTAAAATCACAAGAAGGCATTACACTTTTTAATCAATCCAGAAAACATAAAAAATATCAGCAATGAATGCATGCAACAGTCATATGTGCATTATCATTCTCATTTTTAAACATTCCAAACAGTGTGCAGGGGAAAAAAGAGGTCGATGAAACAATTAAACGATCAATTCCATCTAAGTAGATAGTTTTTAGTTCCTTCTAAAGTTAATAAACATGTCTATAGTTGAATGTTTTTGAATTTATATTAGTTGGGGCTATGATTCAGTGCTCAAGATGTAGCGACACATAACAAAATCGAGGTAACCACAATGGCTAAATTCTCTCTAATGCAATACATAAAAGTTCAAACACTTAGAAAAGAGTCACCTTGTGTCAAGCTCTATTGGGGAATTTGATTGCTGATTGCTAAAGTTTTGCCTAGAAACAATGTTACTGGGAACATTCTTTCAAGAGCAGCTCCCACCCCAGAACTAAGCTCTGAACTGTAATGTCAAGGGAGCACACTCCCTAAAATCTGGGGCGCGCTCTGGGGCTCTCTGGTGCCTGCCTTGCCATTCTAGAAAATGTGGTTCTCCCTGGCTCACCCAGATATTCCATACTCCCGTGGAAAGAGAAAAGAATGAATTGTTTTTTAATTTTTCTCTTAAACATGGGAAGTAGCAGTGGTTTGGAGTTTAGGGAAAACTCGAGGGATAAATTAGTGCTTATCCCCCACTGTTTTATTCATTACATTCATCTTTGTGTGCCTGAGCCTAGAGTGGGTAGCTTGGTCTTCTTGTTGAATTTTGAGGACAGAAAATTTGCAATAGCTTGGAGGAGAGAACAGAGGTTTCCATCTACTACTGCAAATAATTATAGAGCTAAAGAGATAAGCCCAAAGCATATTCTTTGTAAGTTTATGTACATCTCTTTGTTGTTTTTCTTATCATGTGGTTTCTCTATGCTTGTGGTATACCTTTCAATGTTCTTTAGTCCCACTATTGGCATGATATGGTTTAGGCCATCAACAAAGCCCCAAAAGATATAATGGCCCCAAGTATGACAAAGCTAGAACTATGATACTATACAGGGTAAGACAAAAACTCCAAAAGAGCTCTGACATTGTTTACAAATAAGTGAGCAAATAGTGGGGTATCCATTGTACGTAACAATTATACAAATGTTAGAAACCAACAACTGATAAATGTTCTTTGTGTTTTGGCTAATAGTGCAATGTTTCTTGCAGTGCATATCTTATCTATCACTTCATCTGCTCAAAGCATTTCATAACTCCTACTAAAAACCATTAATGGTGTTGGTGCTTCTAATCTTATTCAAGTAATCACTAATAATGTGAAAATTTGTAGGGGAGCAAGAAAATCATTGAGAAGGTTCATCCTCACATCTTTTGGTCTAGGCTTTTGGAGTTTGTTGTCGCTCAGATTGTACAGGCACGGTGAGACAACAACTTAGGTTGGGGGTTGTCACTCTCATCCCCGACCTCTCCATTCTAGTTGTCTCCCAACAACAGACTATGGGTAGTAGTCCCTATGAGATGTGGAAATGCAAGACTCGCTGGCAATCAACAAGTCTAGGAAACACGATTGAATGGCCTAACCACTTGGTTGATTTTAGCAAGCTATGATATTAGATTGAATTATTAATGAGACCAGTGCCTTATGAAGTCAACCACTTGCTTTATATCAATTAAGGACCAAATGACCGAATGAACAACCGTTGCTTGATGAATGATTAACTATCCTAGATGAGATGCAATTCCTACGAACTAGGTGAAATGCAGGAATCTTGGTTTATTTTAATTATATGCCTTATTAAGTATATCCCTTGATCTTTGTCTATATTGAGCTTAGTCTCTAAAGTAAGTGACAAAGAGAAGTCAAGGTGAAGCAAGCAAGGGCTTGGTTAACGATCCCTCTCCTTGAAATATAACGTACTCGATGCCTCTGGCACTGCAGAGACTATGGCTCTGACGAATATTTTAAATACTAGAGGGGCCAAACTTTTCAAGCAAAGATGAAAGGGTGTTCTTATCTTTCTATAAACCAAGTTTATGCTTGGAGGTAAATTATTAATCCAGGACTAGCTCTAGGATGCAATGCAAGATGAGTTGAATGCTTCTTAAGGCAAGATTGCTAAATGTTCCTTCAAGTACATTAGTTATGATTGATCTTAAGGTACGGAAATAAGTACTAACAATGATAAATAAGAGACAATCTCAATAACAAGAATATGTGCCAATTTTACAAGTGCCAACAAGATACAAGAGATAATCAAGATGTAATTGCCCAAGTATTAAACAACAAGATAGATGCTCTTCACAGCGATTTACCAATTAGAATTTATCATCCACAATAGATATCCACCTTAGGCATGAACCATAAATCTAATGATAATTAGAGCACTTATCCACTTAAGACAATTTTCCAATGAATATTACTCAAAAGAGACAATAAGATTATCAATGCTCCTTTGTAATATCCCAAACTGAAATTTTTGCAATCTTCACAAATTTTAACTCAACAAATGCTCCATATAAAAACACTCCACGCATTAACAAAACGTTGCCATGTAAAATTCAACAACATAGAACAATAAAATAACAACGTAATGAATAGATGTAATATTCCTAATTTGCGACAACAAATTGGAATATTCTATTTTGTTTATTTTGCCACCTATAGTTTGTAAGTAAATAAAAAGTGAGTAAAGAGGGTCTAAACTCACTTAAATGAAATAAGACATCCACCTAGTAGCACAACATTGTGACTTAAGTGGGAGTCAAGGGGGGGACCCAACACCACGTGGAGGAGGGGCCTATGTACACTCTAGAAGTTTCTCCAAGCTTCTGTGGAGATAAGGATGAAGATGTGGATAAGGATGAGGATGTGGAGGAGAGAGAGAGGCTACATTGGGTTTTGGAGGGAAACCAACACTATAAAAGATGAAGGAGCCTCTTCATTTCATTCATGCTTGGATATTTGGTTGATTGATTATTGAGTGAGACATATTGTCTTCTCTTTGGCACGCTGGCTGTTTAGCCCGTCTGCTGCACTGTTTAGTGCAACCGAGTGTCTCCGTGCGGAGATCTCACCCTTAGCCTTGGGGGACTTCGAGTGCCTACTCAGGCAAGGTTATTTTCTTAGCATCATCCTCCAGGACAGCGTTATTGCTGCAGCAGCGTAATACTGTGTTGTAGGGTGTTGCCGTGGTGACTTTACGACACCACTTCCTTCTCTTGTTTTTCAGAGGGAGAGTCTCTCTTTCCTTTGGAGGATCAGGTTGGAGGATATTGGAGCTGATTTGCAGATCTTGGCACTTGGCCAAAGTGTTTATTTCCACTACTGCGCAGTCCCTCTCAGTTCCTGCGTCATTTTCATGGTGTATCTGCAGTGAGGGTTTGCCGGTTGATTTGAGGGGAAGATCTCAAGTGTAAGGATCAGCCTTCCACCTCGGAGATCTATTGGAGGAGGTCTAATTCAGTCACTCATCATATTCAGCCTTCTCTACTTGGTTTCAATTTGGAGTTGCAGTAGTTGCCCAGCAACTCCGACATTTTTGTCGTATTGTGTATCTCAGCCAATCCCTTGGAGGATTGAGATATTATTGCTTGTAAGGGTTAGAGCTTTGCTCCCCTATTGTATTTGGGCCATATCTTGCCATATCCATGTGCTGACATCTTTCTGGAGCAGTACTTTATTATAGACTGCGTTTTTCTTAGTCTGGGGTTTATGCAGAAATAGCAATGCTTTCCATGTTTATGTACATGTGTTGTGGAGGCTTGCATCTCTTCTCTTGAGAGGTTGTTTCCTCAATATTTGTACTCTCTCTTGCTGCTATATATTATTGGCTATATATTCATCTTCTTGTCTCACATATACTACAGAAAACGCTGTAGGGTTTCTGGATTATTCTCTTGTCTTGCGGCACATCATTCTTGAGGGGTTTTCTATATAAAACTGTTGTTTATCCTTGCTGAAAGCCTATGCCATGCTCCCAAACCCATTCTCTGATTATTTATAGTGTTCTACATTATATTCCTTCAGAAAATACGCTGCCCTTGCTTCAGCAAATTTCTGCATACTCAAAGTCTTGGGAAATCAGGGTTTTTCTTGACTAGTCGGGAAGGAGGAACTGTTTAACTTAGCAAAACGCCTTTGTTTGAGCTGAAATTCGACATGGAAGTCCCTCTTGACCTATTCTAACATATTCCAGAACCTTGACCCGTCATTTTACGCAGATTTCCTTATTCACTCATTTTAGGGCCAAAATCCTCACTTTCCCCACCTTTTTGCCCTTAAAAGCTGAGTAAAGGGATTCATACTATTATTGGACTATTTGGAGCATTTTTGAGACATATTCTATAGTAACGGGAAGCCATCTTAAGTTGAAGAAATGCGTTTTTAAACTTGATATCTGAGACCCCTCCAGGGATATTACAAAATAATCTCGATGTTATTTATCATATATATAATTAGGGACTTTACATGTTAAGAGTAGCTATGTAGTTGAGACAAAAGATGGCCTCAAGTCTAACGTGTTCCACAGGCTCTCACCAAAAGCGCAGGCTGGAATATCTTTGCTATGCAGCTCATGATTCCTGAGGGAGAGGGGAGATGGGTGCTCCCCAATCTCTCTAAATCTTTAGGGTTTCCGTCCTAGGGCTACTGTTGGAGTAGAGAACTAGGTTATCAACCTCTCATACAAGAAGAAATATCAAATATGCAATCCAAGATGTTCTCTAATGGCCCTTCCTCCTCTTTTTATAGATCTGATGGACTCCTCTAGAAGCTCCTATTTTATTATTATTTTAATCATTGAGCACATTTCCCTTAATTAAAATATTCTTTTTAAATGGAAATATTAAAAGTCATAGTCACTCCTAGTAATCCCATCCTGTAGATCTTCTCATTACGGTTTCAGCAGCTCTTACACTAAGGTGTTACGCCAGAATTCATCACGAAATGCTGCAACAGAGCTAATTAACAATTGAGTTAAGGTAAGTTAATAACTCAATTTAAAGTTATTAGGAATGCAACAAAAGGAAAGGTGAAGAGCGGCATAATGGATAATTTGGAATATACGAAAATGTCATGGACCTCAAATATCCTCAAGAAACCCTCCAAAAGCTCCAGGGGCCCCGGTGATGATGCCCAACCTACACAGTGGGCGAGGCCCCCTGTCATTTGGATATATTTTTGGGAATATTATGGTGATGAATTCCCAGTCACATCTTGACACAAGTTAAGGGACTTTGGGGCTGGTCAAAGTCCCTCATGCATTGTAATGGGAAAAAAGGGTAGATCTAGGGGTCACAAACCACAGTTTGTGGACCCTTGTATAGCGCAGGCTAAATATATAAATAAGAGTCTAGGATGAGTAAAAGAGTCAGGTTTTGGTAAGATTATGGTACGTTGTTCATGATGGAATCTGGTAGGATTTTTGTGAGCTTTTATCAGGTAGGGCTCTTGTTGGTTGTGTGCGCGGAGACCCTAAGTCGAAATTTGTGCGGACCCGTGGCAGGCATGTGTGTGGGTATGTAATGGGAGAGTGCTGCAGAAGAACTTGAACTATTAATGAATGGAAGGACGTTTTGTTGATGTTAAATATCTCTGTGATATGTTATGAGTTGCATTGCATGTTATTTCCATGTTATTTCTGTCATAAGTGAATATTGTTAGTTGATTGATTGCGCACATGTATTAAATGCTTAAAAGGACAATGAATGCATAGATCTGGTGATGTTGGGTTATATTTCTCTTGCTAATTGATTATCTTATGAGTTACGGGTTGCACACAAGGCATTCTATTAAGTTATATTGTTAAGGGTTCCTGGTTAGGGCTTTCCTGCGTATACCTGTTTGAAGATCTAAGGGTAACCACATCATTAAACTCTCTCTCTCAGGGTGCGGAAACCTGGTTCCAGCACCCTCCCATTCTACTTTGGGTGAGACCTTGACTTGCGCAAGCAGGCCATTGCCGAAAGGGCCAATAGTACAGGGATTTGTTGGTTAACCTCAAATCTGAACCTGGGTCAAGACCCTTCAAACCAACAGCACCTGTGACCTGTCAGCCCCCAACTCTGAAAGTCCATCCTAACCATGTCATAAGGAATACCAGAAAAACAAACATTACAAATCCTTCGTCCCAAGATTGCTTGCCCTCAAGAAATCCAAATATGTGGACCAGCCTGTTAGCCTGATGCAACTAAGACCTAATGCCCGGATCCCATACAAATCGTTGGGTGATGTTATGCCTCTATGTCAACCCACCGGGAACAAACCCCTCAATGCCCAAATCCCAGACCAATCTATGATTGAGCATGTCATCAACAAATCCTCCTAGATCCCAATGCCACCAAGAACAAGCATCAGTGCTCCAAGGCTCCTACTGCGCTATAACTCTGGCGGAGAATGTTGGCCCACTGACTGCATACCAACTCATCACCTCTCTCTAGTCCAACCCCTAAACCAAACATTCATGGTACCCGAGCCTTCTACAGCACTATAATACCTTACTTATGTGAAAAATCCTAGATCTAGATTACTACTGCAGCAAATCTGAATTACTTCTCCTATTATTTGATAATTATTTCATTACATTGAAATACCGAAGTAATTAATGAAGCAGTCTACACAAACAATACTGCGGAATAAATCTAAGTGTTGAAACAATCTGAACAAAACTCAATGAAAATCAACCACATTGACAATTATTTTTGGACTAAGTCCCCGGAAAAACCCAACTTGGGAAAACTGGTGCAGCAAAGAGGGTTTGTATTATTAAGCAGCAGAATCTTGAATATAAATAGGGTGCCAAAATTCGGCAAACCCTTTAGAGAAATCTAGATAGCAAAAATGACTGTGAGATATACCTCACTCAGCAAGTCTTCAACTGATCAAAAACAACTATGATGAAGCCTTCACTACCTCTGTGTGATTGCTTATGCTGGATCTGCATAAGCCTGCGTAGGCAAGCTTGAGGAACTGCGTCACCCTTCTCTGTAGCTGATCTGGCTGAGCAAGTCTTCGACTGATCAAAAACATCTCTGATGAAGCCCTCACTACCTCTGTGTGATTGCTTATGTTGGATCTGCATAAGCCTGCGTAGGCAAGCTTGAGGAACTGCGTCACCCTTCTCTGTAGCTGATCTGGCTGATCTGAAGCTAGATCTTGGCCCTCCTAGCTCAGAACCCCAGACACTAGCGTTCTCCGAACTGACTCCAAGGGACACTGCGTTGGCTCTACGTGATTCTCTGCAGTAACTGCATCACCCTAGCCAGAAACTGTGTTGATGTTGCCTCTCTCTAAAATGTATTCTTGGCCCTCCTGACGAATCTCTGCTTCTGCCCCTCTCCGGATCTGATCACTGAATCAAATCACTTAGCAAACCCAGCCCTACTAATTTGTTCTTGATCAAAAGTTGTGTCTCCTCACACAAATTCGAAAATGCTCAATGGCTCAAGTGTCAAGTGTATTTTCCATAGGCCCCTCACCCTCCTTATAATCTTCCATTGACTCTTCAACGGCCAAGATTAAAACATAATCAAGGGCTAAGATTAACTTGGAGGTGATCCATGACTTTATCTAGAAGATTCACACTTGATTTAATTAATACACTATAATTAATCAAATTGCCTAAGTTTAGACTTAGAAAAACATTAAAAAATGATTAATTAATTTAATTAAATCATCTATAAGTGGAATTTTCCAAAACCATTTCTGGGTTTTATGGAATATATGTGTCTTAGCCTATATACAAAATTACAAGGCTAGAACACATCTGATGCTACCATAAATCAATACTCCCTCTTAGCGAGGAAAGTGCTCTAGCAAAACACCTCAATGTGTTGTTGATCTTACTTCTGGAACATCTCTGTTGTGTTGTTGATGTTGCTCACCAACACTGCACAAAAAAATGTTGCAGTTGTCTTTCTGTACTATCTGCATACCTCATAACATTTATGCTGTCTTTGCAACTCCCCTCTAAAGTGCCCAACCATGTTCTTTGTGGCTAACGTAAACACCTTTATGGCATTTTGCCTCTACGGCAACAGTCCAGCCCCCATTCTTTGCTCTTGCTCATCTCCTCCATTGCTACATTCTTAGCCTCTTGTTGCTAATTGCAGCAAAGGAAAACATACCGAAATTGGACAAGTAAAATCGCAGCAGAAAAAGCTAATTTGTTTCTTACATGGTTTCTACTAGCTCTCTAAAAAAATCTTTTGCTTCTTAACACTGTGTGCTGCGTGAACGCTGCTCACTCTGCATGTTCTTTGACATTCACCTTCTAGCTGCTCTGCTCCTTCCTCTCTAGTTGATGTAGAGATCTAGTGTCCCACTGCTTCTTTGTCATCTCATCATCAACCCATTGCTGTGTCCATCCTGCTATTGTATTTAGGCTATCATAGCTCACATGTGATCCAAGAGTTCGGAAATACTCAAGGATCCCACCTCCTTGTAGATTCTGGATCTACAAATCCAAATCAGTCCACTTTTCTCCTTTTGGAATATGAGCTAACATAGCACAATCTTTCTCTGCCTCAATCTTGGCAGCTCCTGCATGTGGATCTTGTTGAGAATTTGTAAGGCTTGTGATTAATACAAAAATTCTCTTCCTGATAATTACTTGTGAGCTTGCTTATGTATTCTTAGTTAATCCTTCATCAAGTCAATTATCAAAGTGCTTATACAAATGTAGAGACAGAATTGATTTTACTTGTAACTGAATATCTTACAATGTGGTTAGGAAGGTAAATCTCCGATTTACCTTCCTTACTTTCTATCACCTTTAGATCACTGTCTTGTCTTAAACAAATTCTTACAATAGATATTTTAGTGCTCAAAAATATCTGCACTTGTACCCTTCTGCACTTATCCGCAAACCAACTTTATTAATCCGCAAATTTGTCACTTGCTGCACCTATCCGAAGTTTGTCCTTTGCTACACCGATCCACTGTCTATCCTTCCTGTTCTTTCCGCAATTTTTATCCACACTAAACCCTGAGTTACCTCAGACAGGTCCGTGTTCAATATTGTCTTGGATCTGCTCCTTTATACGTTGTCCCATCTCAGACTAATCCGCATTCCATTGTACTCCAAATGAGCTGCAATATAGATATATATATATAGGAGACTAATCAGCTTATTAGGCCAACCATTCCGCTGTTACTTAGACCGACTTAATAACTTCAACTTAGGCTAACTTGTAGTTTATTTCTCTGGCTTATTACTTCACATATATTCCAAGATTGTTGAAGGTTGTTTCCGCCATATTTTAAGCTTGTCTTCCAACACCTTTTGAAGGGTTGTTGAGAGCTACTTTACAAGGTCTTTGAGCATATGCATCTGAACTGGATCCTTCATGACTTTCACACTTAATCCTATTGATACTTGGAAAACAAGAACCTAATAGACATCAAGAAGAAGTCTATCTATATAAAATATTGCTCATGAAACCCATGAGACAAAAATACATTTTTATTACCATTGCCTTCTTCTTTTCATAATTACATAGTTAGCATGAAGACCGACCTAGTTACATTTTACAACACTCCCTCTTAACTAGGGAGGTATTCATACAGTTACATAATCACCTTTCAAATTTAAAGAATTTTATAAGAAAAATCGGATTGGTAATCGCATCTGTATAGCATCATTTCAACCAACATTCTACTAGTGCAAGGCCTTGACTAACAGCTCCATCTCTTCAAGGAGACAATAGGCTTCAATGCTGGTGAGACACATGACTTATAGACACCTTCGTCATTGTCTCTCCAAGGTACATACTCCACCCGGGTGTTCCCAAAGTATGACCTTCCTGGACTATTCTTCTCTTGGGTAGCTAGCCCTTAAAGAATATCGGTCCCTGACTACTCTTATCTTGAATGCCCTATCACATTCTTAAAGAGTATTGAATGCCAGATGATTACCCAATCCTCCATTCTGTCTTCCCAAGATCAGAATGATGTGTCTATCTCTCCCTCTCAACCAGGGAGGACCTTTATTCCACAAGGGAATGTACTCATTCTTATACAAAGAATGTACCTAAGCTCATCCTTAGGAATTACCAAGTTTCTTCCAAGTAAGAAACTTACCATCAGGCTCCCTCTTAACCAGGGACCTCCAGCAGCAATGGTGAGACACCCAGTTGCTCAGGAAGAATTCCTAATCTCGATGTCATGGATTTCGATATTGAGGAATCTCCAACTTTTAGCTTCATAGGGCACATATCATTTATCACTTTCATCCTGAGTCATGTCAGTTATCAAAGAGTGATTCATCAGACTTCCTTTATCTAGTCCATTGTTATGCCATGCTGCTTTCCTTTGAATCATTTCCAAGGATCATACATCCTTTCTCATGATTAGCAGCCCTGCACAGATTCATCCAGATAAACATATTCATATTAACTTTTAGAACGAAAGTTACCTTAGTGATGATCTTTCACCATGACATCTTCCTGTAGACATTGGTATCCTTCACACAGATTGACACATCTCCTAATGATATGTTTTTGCTAAGGGTTTCCAGACTTATGTTAGAGTCTACATATCTTCCCAGGAGATCTTCTAGTCACATCTACTTGGCTTCTGAACGATACCTACCTCAAGACATGGTTGCATTTCATGATCTCTTCCTTTTTGCACATTTTCCATTCCCAGGAACTTTCAACAGCCACCTCATATACCATGAGGACATATTATATTGATTTCATATGTCCGTGCACTGAGAGATACTCTTTTATGGATCATACTTCTAAATACAGAAGTTCATTACCTGCAACCATATGACATGACTTCGCAGCATCAATGCTAGCATATAAGTCTGCATACCTCATACCTATTTTTCCTTGAGTCATCCTGTTGGGGTTTCTCTTGAATGAAGAGCTTCATTCCATTGACCTGCTTCATCAATATGTCAACACATCTCAAAGCTTTGTATCCTTGATCTGATGACTGCTTTACTTGAGTAGGGAGGTTTTCCAGAAGCTGTTACACTGAGAGCTTCTTCCATGCTTCTTTTGAGATGCTTCTTAATGTACATTACTATCATACAATTTTTTTACAAACAATCAAAGATCACTTTAAAGAGAAAGATGATCTCAATCATAATAAAGATCTCTTGCTTCCTCCTTCTTAGATCTTTTAGTGTCAGGTTCTTCTCTTTCATATGTGACATGAGCTTCTTCCTTTTTCCTTTTGACATTTCCATATTTAGGACAATCTCTTTTATAATGTCCAAGTTCATCACATCCAAAGCATTGGACGATGTCCATATTTCTTCTTTTATTTTGAGGGCCAAATTTTCCGAATCTTCCTTTCTTCTTGTATGAGGCTGCAAAGGCATGATTCTCTTCACTTGATCCTGTATCAACTTTGGCCTTTAGTCTTGTTTCCTCTATTTTACATAGAGACCACAAATCATGGAATGGAGTGGCTTCTTTCTTCCCATATAGACTAGAAGTGAAGCTTCCCCATTCCTCTGGTAGAGCATTCAACACCATTGTTGTCATCTCAGTGTCAGACATCACTTCTCCTAGTTCTTGTAGTTGATCTCTTATTTCAGAAATCCTCATAAAGTATGGAGCGATTCCTGCTTCCCTTGATAATTTCATTTTGTATAGTTCTTGTCTCAGAGAGATTTCTTCTCCAGCAGTACTCACAGAGAATAGCTCCACCAATTTCTCATATATTTGTTTTGTAGTCTTTAGTTTTGATACATAGGGAATGAGAGAGTCTTTGATGGATTCTATGAGAATCCTTTGGGCTCTAATTTCTCCCTTCATGTACTTGGCATGGGCTGAAGTATCTTCTTTTGGAGGTTGAACAGTAGATCCTTCGATATAGTCCATTACTTCGTCTTCAATTAAATTCAAGTTTGTTCCCTTCTTCCATGCATTGAAGTTTGATGATCCAACCAACTTATTGCTTTCTTTACAAAAAGGCATCTTGATAGATGGGGTCATGAATACTTACTTGAGTGGTCTTGCTTGCAGCTCCCTTTATGTTGATGAAGTCAAGAGTTTCTTTTCTTCAAAGTTGTTGTTCTTGAACCCTTGACTAAAATTACTATCTTCAGAACTTGTGATTCTCCTTCAAACAATGTTTTGAGTGCAAGGATTAATGAGTTAATCTTTTCATATAAACTAGTTGGATAGACTTCCTTGCAAATTGGTTTGTCTTTTCAATCCAAAATTTGATCCTTGCTTCTTTGAGTGACTTTGTTGACAAGCAGCCCTTATGTTCAGTACCTTAGCTCCGATTCCATGTTGAGAATTTGTAAGGCTTGTGATTAATACAAAAATTCTCTTCCTGATAATTACTTGTGAGCTTGCTTATGTATTCTTAGTTAATCCTTCATCAAGTCAATTATCAAAGTGCTTATACAAATGTAGAGACAAAATTGATTTTACTTGTAACTGAATATCTTACAATGTGGTTAGGAAGGTAAATCTCTGATTTAACCTTCCTTACTTTCTATCACCTTTAGATCACTGTCTTGTCTTAGACAAATTCTTACAATAGATATTTGAAGAGCTCAAAAATATCTGCACTTGTACCCTTTTGCACTTATCCGCAAACCAACTTTATTAATCCACAAATCTGTCACTTGCTGCACCTATCTGAAGTCTGTCCTTTGCTACACCGATCCGCTGTCTATCCTTCTTGTTCTTTCCACAATTTCTATCCAACTAAACCCTGAGTAACCTCAGACAGGTCCGCATTCAATACTGTCAACAGTTTCTTTTCTTCAAAGTTGTTGTTCTTGAACCCTTGACTAAAATGACTATCTTCAGAACTTGTGATTCTCCTTCAAACAATGTTTTGAGTGCAAGGATTAATGAGTTAATCTTTTCACATAAACTAGTTGGATAGACTTCCTTGCAAATTGGTTTGTCTTTTCAATCCAAAATTTGATCCTTGCTTCTTTGAGTGACTTTGTTGACAAGCAGCCCTTACGTTCAGTACCTTAGCTCTGATTCCATGTTGAGAATTTGTAAGGCTTGTGATTAATACAAAAATTCTCTTCCTGATAATTACTTGTGAGCTTGCTTATGTATTCTTAGTTAATCCTTCATCAAGTCAATTATCAAAGTGCTTATACAAATGTAGAGACAGAATTGATTTTACTTGTAACTGAATATCTTACAATGTGGTTAGGAAGGTAAATCTCTGATTTACCTTCCTTACTTTCTATCACCTTTAGATCATTGTCTTGTCTTAGACAAATTCTTAAAATAGATATTTTAGAGCTCAAAAATATTTGCACTTGTACCCTTCTGCACTTATCCGCAAACCAACTTTATTAATCCGCAAATCTGTCACTTGCTACACCTATCCGAAGTCTGTCCTTTGCTACACCGATCCGCTGTCTATCCTTCCTGTTCTTTCCGCAATTTCTATCCACACTAAACCCTGAGTAACCTCAGACAGGTCCGCATTCAATACTGTCTTGGATCTGCTCCTTTATACGTTGTCCCATCTCAGACTAATCCGCATTCCATTGTACTCCAAATGAGCCATAGTATAGATATATATATAGGAGATAGATCAGCTTATTAGGCCGACCATTCAGCTGTTACTTAGAACGACTTAATAACTTCAACTTAGGCCGACTTGTAGTTTATTTCTCTGGCTTATTACTTCACATATATTCCAAGATTGTTGAAGGTTGTTTCCGCCATATTTTAAGCTTGTCTTCCAACACCTTTTGGAGGGTTGTTGAGAGCTACTTTACAAGGTCTTTGAGCATATCTATCTGAACTGGATCCTTCATGACTTTGACACTTAATCCTATTTATACTTAGAAGACAAGAACCTAATAGACATCAAGAAGAAGTCTATCTATATAAAATATTGCTCATGAAACTCATGAGACAAAAATACATTTTTATTACCATTGTCTTCTTCTTTTCATAATTACATAGTTAGCATGAAGACCGACCTAGTTATATTTTATAACAGATCTTCCTTCTCCTCTTTATCCTTTTTCTTAAGAGGACATTGTGTGGCATAATGCCCCATTTCTCCACACTAGAAGCACTTGATCTTGGATAGCTCTTTATTCTTCTGCTTCAGTTTCCCTTTTGATGCAAGGGTAGTGTTATCTTCTTCCTCCTTCTTGACCTTTGAACTGCTACTGCCATCCTCGAATTAGGGGATCTCTCCTCAACTCCTCTTGCTGTAATGCTGCCCACATTGCTTCCCATCCTGGAAGCCTTTCTCTGCCCAACATACTTTGGACGAAGACTTGATAATCTTCTGAAACAGAGTTTAGTGTGAGCCTTACTAGCTTTGAGTTTTTAGGAGCAAATCCTACTGCAGACAGTTGATCTCGGTTCCCCTGAATCCGAGACAAGAAGGAGCCAAAACACTCTCCCTTCTTCATCCTGATATTCCGCATCTTCTCTTCAAGGTACATCTTCCGCTGCTCGGAGGATCCTTGGTACAACTTTTCTAGCCCTGCCCACATTTCTCTAACAGTGTTTTTGGCTGCTATGTGAGGTACAATGTGATCCTTCACTCCATCTAGGATCAATCTCTTGGCTCTAGCCATATTCTTCTTGAACTGCCTCAAGTGTGCTGCATCAAAAGGTTCTGTAACTGCGTTGTCTATGAGGGCTTTCAGATCGTGTTCATCAAGGAGAAATTCTATCCTTGATTTCCAGATAACATAGTTGGAGGCACCCTCCAATCTATCTTGGTCATGTAGTCTGTTGTTGGCCATCTCCTCAACTGTTGATGCCTTGTTCTAACCCTCTGCTCAGCGTGACTTACATCCAGATAACATAGTTGGAGGCACCCTCCAATCTATCTTGGTCATGTAGTCTGTTGCTGGCCATCTCCTCAACTGTCGATGCCTTGTTCTAACCCTCTGCTCAGCGTGACTTACATACTCCTTGTGGAGTAAGTCACTTCTTCTGTTGCTGCACGGGAAAAACTAAGTTTCTTTGAGTAAGAAACCCTCTGAGATCAAGAAATCCCCAACTGTGTTTTTCAGAATTTTCTGACACTTATGCACTAGCTCTTACTGTTGTGCAGTAACTGCGTCCTTCAGCTACGCTACTCTGCTACGCTGCCTCTTCTGCAACTGAAAAATCTTACCCCTCTGTCAACTCTCTTAGTGGGAGCCTTTTCTACACTGGAATGCCCTCCAGTGTAATTTTCTGGGAGGGTCTACCGTTGCTTACGCAAATCCCAGACTCTAGAGCACTGATCTGCTGGTTCTCTTCGTTTCTCCTGCACTTCAGCTTAAATAAGCTTTGATACCATGTGAAAAATCCTAGATCTGGATTCCTACTGTAACAAATTTGAATTGCTTCTCCTCTTATTTGATAATTATTTCAATACATTGAAATACCGAAGTAATTACTGAAGCAGTATATACAAATAATACTACGGAATATATCTAAGTGCTGAAACAATCTGAACAAAACTCAATGAAAAACAACCACATTGACACAATTATTTTTGGACAAAGTCCCCGAGAAAACCCAACTTGGGAAAACCGGTGCGACAGGTCTAAGGGTTTGTATTATTAAGCAGCAGAATCTTGAATACAACTAGGGTGCCAACATCCGGCAAACCCTTTAGAGAAATCTAGACAGCGAAAATGATTGTGAGATATACCTCACTCAACAAGTCTCCGACTGATCAAAAACAGCTCTAATGAAGCCCTCACTGCCTCTCTGTGATTGCTTACGCTAGATCTGCGTAAGCCTGCATAAGCAAGCTTGAGGAATTGCATCACCCTTCTCTGTAGTTGATCTCGCTGATCTGAAGCTGGATCTTGGCCCTTCTGGCTCAGAACCCCAGCCTCTAGCTTTCTCCAAACTGAATCCAAGAGACACTGCATTGGCTCTGGGTGATTCTCTGCAGTAACTGTGTCACCCTAGCCAGAAACTGCGCTCTCTCTCTTGCGTTGATGTTGCCTCTCTCTGAAATGTATTCTTGGCCCTCTTCACCAATCTCTGCTTCTGCCCCTCTTCGGATCTGATCACTGAATCAAATCACTTAGCAAACCCAACCCTAGTGATTTGTTCTTGATCAAAAGTTGTGTCTCCTCACACAAATTCGAAAATGCTCAATGGCTCAAGTGTCAAGTGTATTTTCCATAGGCCTCTTAACCTCCTTATAATCTTCCATTAACTCTTCAACGGCCAAGATTAAAACATAATCAAGGGCTAAGATTAACTTGGAGGTGATACATGACTTTATCTAGAAGATTCACACTTGATTTAATTAATACACTTTAATTAATCAAATTCCCTAAGTTTAGGCTTAGGAAAACATTAAAAAATGATTAATTAATTTAATTAAATCATATCTAAGTGGAATTTTCCAAAACCATTTTTGGGTTTTATGGAATACATGTGTCTTAGCCTATCTACAAAATTACAAGGCTAGAGCACATCCGATGCTACCATAAATCAACAGCTTGGAATCTATAATGGTGAAGAATACAAACTTTAAGGCATTTAGAAAGAGAGAGCAAACCTATGACAGTATTTATGTGTGATGTGAACTAATGGAAATATTTCGATGATAAGAATCTAGAAGGAATGTAAAACATATTGTGACATACATCCATGATGTGGTAATATGAGTTAAGAATTAAGCATCTGAAACTATGACTAGTCCATGACATTTCATTAAGATGACATCTGAAAACTTTTGTGGCACTGTTACATTCTAAGGTTCTACACCTTAGGAACGAAGGACGGAGCACACTGTAAAGTGAAAGAAATCAAAACATATGGAGAAAGAGAACCAAACTCTGTGAATGAAAGGACCATAGAAGCCGAGAACTTTGACAGGTCATGTAAGGTGTTATGAAGAGAATAAACTATACATAGCAGATGATCAAACACTATCATGAGGCCTATCTTTGTGACACTAGCAAATGTAGCAGCACAGATCATAACAAGATATCTGAAGCCTCATGAAGCATGGATAGGTGAAGCTTGTCACTAAAACATCATTACACGTAGCTGCAAGAATCGTATCAAGCTTAATGAACAAAGCACTGAAATCAATGTGAAGGCAATACTGAGATCTGGTTGCAGAATTAAGTTTGATTTTAGTAAGCAATCTTAAGGAGTTATAATACTCGAATACATATGGAGAAAAGGTAAGGTTGCAGAGGTATGTATAATTTTTGTGTGCATTTATGATCTATGTTGTTCACTAAATGATGAGTACTTATGCATATGCAGTGTCATATTGTTGATATGGTAGCACACCAGGTAGTTCACTGCATATGAAGATTAGATCAAGAAATGAAATGGATAAGAGGCATGTCAAACAATATCATTAGGGTTTCGCAGCATGCTTGTAGAATTTTGCAATGCATAGATTACAAGTCTTGATAACTATGAAGGATCTACGGTTTGCAATTCTTGAGTAGCAGGTCTTAAAGACTTTGGCATCTAGGGTTTACAAACCCTAGCATAGTTTGGACTAAAAAGAAACCCTATGAACAAAAACCCTCTCTAATCATGTTCATTGTTAAAGATAGATCTAACCTCTCATGTTTAATGTGAGAACAAGGTTGGTGAACAGATTCAAAATTAAGAGGGAGTTAATCCTTTTCAAAAGATAAGTACTCTATATTTCCTTGTTTATTATCTTTATGCCTCGTCGTTTTTTTTTTCTTTCATGGTCTTCTAATAAAGGTTGCAAGTCAAGATAAAATTTATCTATAAGCTTGATTAGAAGAAGAAAGAAGTGGAAGAACATGGCAAAGTATGAAGATGAAGAAGAAGAGAGAAGTTTGAAGTTTGCATCGAGAAAGTCAATTAAAGGGCAAGAAGTTACCTTACCTCAAATGGAAAGAGGGAGTTGTAAAGACCCTGATGGATGTGATATTGAAGCTTGTTGATTGGTTCGTTCCAGGAACACATTGATTGATGATTGAAAGTTGAAGAGCATGAAGCAGAACTCTGTTGCAATATAAAGCTAGACCATGGGAAGGAATTTTGATCTCAAAGGGAGCAAGTAGCAAAATTTGACATAAAGGATCCAAGACCTTGATTAGAAGCCATTGTGATTTGGTAACTCTAATATTGATAATTTGTTTTTGGTTCCCTGGAAGGACATATTGCAAAAGTATGTGTAGAGGTTGGCAAGATAGCAATTGAGATAATATGATGTACCTATAATTGTTTTGTTTAATTCAATTTGGAAGCACATGGATTGAGTGGGCAACACTAATGATGGCTTGGAAAAGCATGAGGGCAGAATTGATATTTGCAAAGTTGATATGACTTATTGAAGAATGTGAGGCAAAACTTTATTATGAAGAATAGAATACAAGTGCAAGCAGTTGTAAGGAAGTTTGGCTCCTTGAAGATGATAGATGAACCATTTGATGACAAAGTTGCATGATGATTGCCAAAATCCAGGAAGGTCAAAGTTTGATATCATGTGTTATTAGGAGTCGAGAAGCCCTGCAAAGATCTAGAAGTTTTACAAGCTACTACTAAGATCTCCATAGAGGAACAAGTAGTTGATGAAGGAAGTTGAAACCTATGGTTATGTCTCCTTGGTTGAGAGAGAGTAAGGATCTCCTCCCTAGTTGAGAGGGAGTGATGGAGGACACTGAATTCTCCATGTGTCATGCACTAGGTAAGGACTAACAGCCATAAGTCTAGTGAAGGCACTATAGGGAGAATGGTGAATTGGATAAGCATATGGGGTCGATACTCCTTGAGGATTGGAAATCCAAGATAGGAGTAGTTCTAAGGACCGATACTCTTTGAGGATAGGGCAAGGTATCCAAGATAAGAGTAGTTGAAGAGGGTCCATATTCTTTGAGGATTGGGAATCCAAGATAAGAATAGTCTTGTAAGGACATACTTGGTGAATATTCGGATGAGGTATGTGCCTTGAGAGGCTGTGGCGATGGTGTCCAAATATATGCCTCCCAACATTGTGCTCTAATCTAGTGGAGAGTTAAAGCTTGTCAGTCCACGCCTTGTTATTTTTTAAATTGACAATGTTGGTTATGATGTTGATGGTTGATGATGGATTATCAATCCGAACTCTTCTTTTGAGAATAATTCAATTTGAGAGTATCCTTGTATCCAATTGTGTAATCATGAATACCTCCCTAGTTAAAAGGGAGTGTTGGAAATTTAACTAAGTTGATACTTGATGATGGCTTATCAATCTGAACTCTTCTTATGAGAATATTTCAATTTGAAAGTACCCTTATATCAGGTTGTGTAATTATGAATACCTCCCTAATTAAGAGGGAGTGTTGGAAATGTAACTAGGTTCGGTCTTCATAATTGTCATTATACATGTATCAAAATGTATTTTGTAAAAGCAAAAAGAAAAGAAAAAAAATTATCATTATTATTTTCACTAGTCAAAGCATGTTCTCATGCTCAAAGGGTCTATTGAGTCAAAGTACTATTTGGACTCCCTGTAAGAAAAGGAAAAATATTTTTATCTTGTATCAAAAAGTCAATTGACCCTCCAAAAGACCAATTCGGCCCTCCAGATGGACAAGTCGGCCTGCCCAAGGGATGTGACCCTTCGTATAGACAAACAACTATATATTGCAACCTGTTCTCCTTCATTTCGGCAAGCAAGTTCGTTGATGTTCTGTGGCAACATATGTGAGCCTCTATCGCAGGGATATGTGAGTTCCTCTGGAGCAGACATGCAAGTTTTCTATGACAAAACATGCGTGTTTTTTTGTGGCAAGGCACGAGAATCTTCTCTGCCAAAATATGCGAGTCCTCTGTGGTATAAGAATCTAAAAAGATGCGAGTTTTTTGTGATATACTGTCAGGCCAGGAGGTAACTCCACAAAATGAACTGTGAGATTTGATTGAGGGTGCTCATGAATATATACATGGAGGTGAGTGTTAATTTTGGACAACAAGGTCCAAACTCCATGATGTGATGCTTAGATGACGATGCCAATATTTTTATTGGGTTCCTCTTTCAAAGAGGTGCAAGATCGATCTAAAGATCATCTTGATCAGATGAGCAGAACATGTATTTTGAATTTATTCCACATGTGCAAGGTCGGCATGTTTTATCCCACATGCATAAGAGATGTTGCACACACCCCCAATGATGCCTATATATTGGAGAGACTTGGAGTTCATTAGACACACATTTTTTTGTGGAGGTATTCTTCTTCTCTCTTGGATGGTGATGGAGCAGCATTCTTGGTTCTGTGTTTAGGGCTTCTTGGTGCAGCGTCTTGGTGGAGTATTCTTGATGAGACGTCTTGGAGTTTGTGTGACACATGTGGGAAGCTGACCTTATGAAGACTTTGCTGGTTGAAGCATCATGCTAATCGTAGTAACGCCACCATTCCTTATCTCTGTTTTTGGCTTGTCTTCCATCGATCTATTGGTATGTTTTATCTGCATCTTACTTTCATTGTGCCCTAGAAGGTCAAAGTATATTTGCATCTAAGCATAGAACATCTTCATAATTTAACATGGTATCAGAGCTATGGAGAAGACAAAGCCCATAAGGGAGATAAGGATTGTTTTCAGTGGAAGGCCACAGGCCATACCACCACAGCAAGTGATCGGGTGGGCAGTTTTTGGGTTGTTTTGTGCCCTAACCTTCAGCGTGGAAGAGCCAACAAGGGCAACGTGGCTTTTCTAAGTGTTGTAGGTAACAGCGTTAAAAAAAAAGGACTATTTGAGGCATGGTAAAGGGTTGTTCTTAGGTGCGTTTGTAAGTCAGGAAGGGTGCAACTTAAAGGAGTGTGTTACTACTGTTTTACACAGAATTGCAGACTGTTTGGAAGGGACCGTAGGTACAGTCCACTGCTGGGCTAGGCCACAGGCCATAGCCAGCAGTTGGAACCCTTTAAGAGTTGCGTTCTAGGTAGACAGCATCATTGAAGGGCAGTGAATGCATGGAGGACCTCTCCTAAGGTGGACCGCAGCCTATAGAGGTTTGTGTACTGAACTTCGTGGAGATTGAGAGCAGCGTGGCGTGCCCTAACTAGGGTTGTCACAAATGCAGAAGAAACCCGTTTTTGGAGGTCTGTCTTAGGATCACTTTGAGATCTGAATTGCTGTGAGCTGGAGGTCGAGATTGGTTTGGAGAAAGTTTGGGCTCATTTATTTCAGGTTCAAGTTTGAGCATAGAGGAAGCCGCATTTGTTAAGGGCTATTTGATGATGTTTTGGGCATACTCTCGGGTGGGACTTCTCTACTATAAGCCGCAGATTGCTACAGGAAGGTAGCATGAAACTGTAGGAGACAACCAGAGTTTTTCTGAGTGACTGAATTACAGATAAAACTCAGACTAGCTCAAGATATTCAGTGAATTTCTCTCTTTGTCTCGGAATAGCCTAAAGAGACCTGATTAATTTTAATCTACTTCAAACTCTGTAGATATGGCTAGCGGGAGATGAATCTCTACAGTTTATTCTCTGCTTAAAATACACTTGATAACTGAGCATTTTGGGGCTATTTGACAAAGCAGTTGAAGGTAGGTGCCTTCCTAGAAGTGGTATGTGCAAAGTCTTGTGAGCAAACATTTGAAGATCTGTCATCAATCCATTCAACCATTTTATATCTGAAAACTTGACTCTCTACAGTTTATTCTCTGCTTAAAATACACTTGATAACTGGGCGTTTTGGGGCTATTTGACAAAGCAGTTGAAGGTAGGTGCCTTCCTGGAAGTGGTATGTGCAAAGTCTTGTGAGCAAACATTTGAAGATCTGTCATCAATCCATTCAACCATTTTATATCTGAAAACTCGACTCCATACTTGATGGCTATCCCTGCCAAGACATCCATCTTTGAGACTGAGTTGTTTTGCACAAATTTTAATTTAGAAACAGAGATCAGGTTGGAGGAATTTCGTGGCAGAAGTTGAGGGAAAGGTTGCATGCATTTCCAGGCTGCAGTCTGCTCAAATTTTTGGGGTCACTCTTGTAGCACTGAACAAGGCATTCGAGATAGTGGTAGAGAAATAGGCATCACGAAAATCAAGGATATGAAAGCTGACTTTTCAGTACAGGTTTCTAGTATACCGGTGCATATTCCAGACACAAAATAGCCTCACTTTGGGTTGTTTCCTTAAATCTGGGCATTATATCTTTTCTGGGGTCGAAGTTGCCAAATCTAGGCTATCTCAGGCTTGTTATATGTGGAAGAGGGATAAAGCATCACATTATCATTTCTGGAGAAGGTTTTTTTTTAAGGTTCAAGTTGCATTAACTGAAGTCTCTCATAGACAGTTGCTGAGCATATTTCCTCACCGTGGATAATCTCTAGGTGTGCTTAAATTTGTCTTTCTGCCATCATAGGACGAGTTTACTCATACCTTGTTATCATAATATTGTCTTGTGCATGTGGTTGAGTTTATTCATCAGGAGGGGACACTGTCTAGAGCATATTTGAGGAAGTTGTTTTTGAGATATTTTGAGCCCTAGGTAGGGCTCCTTCTAAGCATACATAGCTATGTCCTGGAGTCTGATATATTCTCTGTAATAGGGTCACAGAGCCTCAATAAAATTGTGTTTTAACTCTGTGGTATTGTCTGATCCAAGAGAAAGGCAGATTCTTTGAAGTTGTTTTGGGAAAGTCTGTCCTTGAATGTTGAATAGGACAATGTGATCATTGTGTTGAAACCCTTGTTCGAATTCCGTGATCAGTGATGTTGAAGTAGCTCCATTGCTTGAAGGCAGACTTGTTGAGATGATATTTACAGTGCTTTGAAAAACAACTATAAGAAGGCAGACAAAAGAAGATGTATGTAAAATTGATTCTTACATGGAAAGTTTGTTAAAGTATGTCTGTCTTTGAATGTTGTTCAAGGAAATATAAGCATAATATCAATGGTTGGTCGATGAGCCTTAGAACAGTGACATGTGGCAAAGTATATATATGACCTCACTGTATATGGCATTGTCTATATGAACTTGATATGTGGTATCTTCAGAGGCATATATATAACCATGAAGTTTGATATGTTCAGTACTGTATGGCAGTATGACAGTGATGTATAAGATAATATTATGGTAGCACTATAATTAGTGATATGACAATTTATGATACCTGTCAAGATGTATGACAAATGTATGATGGCATATGACACTGGAGGGGGGGATATTTTGTGAAAGCAAGAAGTCGAATAGATACCAAGGGTATCTAGAAGCCATGAGTACAATTGTACAATCTGAACCTGGATCATTTGAAGAAGTCGTAAAGCATCAAGTTTGGAAGGATGCTATGCTCGAAGAGTACACTGTACGAGTCCATTATGAAAATTGATGTCTGGGATGTGATCCCGAGACCGGAGGACAAAGCTATTGTCACCTCAAAATGGCTCTATAAGATCAAGCTTGGATCTGATGGGAGTGCTAAAAAGTACAAGGCAAGGTTTGTTGCCCGAGGCTTCTCTCTAAAGGAAGACGTAGACTATGATGATATACTTGCACCTGTGATCCGATATACTACCATCCAATCTATTATTGCCCTTATTGCTACGCAAGGATAGAGTCTACATCAGATGGATGTGAAGACTGTTTTTCTGCATGGTTCGATAAAGGAAGAGGTGTATGTGGAGCAACCTCTGGGGTTTGAAGTCCAAGATAAGGACACCCATGTATGCAGGTTGAAGAAATCCCTCTATGGGTTGAAACTAACTTCGGGTTAGTATATGACTCTCTTGAGTCCTAGTGAGGTTTCGGACCTCCAACTGACTTCAGGTCAGTGAAACTAACTTTAGAATATTATATGACTCTCTTGAGTCCTAGTGAGGTTTCGGACCTCCAACTGACTTCGGGTCAGGTAAACCAACTTCGGGTTGGTATGAGACTCTTTGTGAGTCCTACAGAGGTTTCGGACCTCTGCGCTAAATCTATCAACCGAGAATGATGTCTTGTTGATTGATCCACTTCTGTTCTGAAATAAAGAATCTAGCAAAGCAAGTTACAGCGGGATGACGAACAATGTTTGGATGGCACTGGTGGATGAAGTTCTCCTTAGTTGAGAGGGAGTGTTAATTTTGGACAACTAGGTCCAAACTCCATGATGTGATGCTTAGATGACGATGCCAATATTGTTATTGGGTTCCTCTTTCGAAGAGGTGCAAGATCGATCTAAAGATCATCTTGATCGGATGAGCAAAACATGTATTTTGAATTTATTCCACATGTGCAAGGTCGGCCTGTTTTATCCCACATGCATAAGAGATGTGTCACACACCCCCAATGATGCCTATATATTGGAGAGACTTGGAGTTCATTAGACACACATTTTTTTGTAGAGGTATTCTTCTTCTCTTTTCGATGGTGATGGAGCAGCGTTCTTGGTTCTGTGTTTAGGGTTTCTTGGTGCAACGTCTTGGTGGAGTATTCTTGATGAGACGTCTTGGGGTTTGTGTGACACATGTGGGAATATGACCTTATGAAGACTTTGCTGGTTGAAGCACCATGTTGCTCGTCGTAACGCCACCATTCCTTATCTCTGTTTTTGGCTTGTTTTCCAACAATCTATTGGTATGTTCTATCTGCATCTTACTTTCATTGTGCCCTAGAAGGTCAAAGTATATTTGCATCTAAGCATAGAACATCTTCAGAATTTAACAATGAGACTGTTGGGATTCAATTCCCAATGTCTCTTAGACTTCATTATTTCATATTTTACACTAATGTACAATTTCGCCCAATCCCTTAGGATTAGGTGTCAACATTCCCCCCCTTAATCTGAAGGGATGTTGGTGAGTCTAAGCATCATTCTAAATTTTTCAAACTTTTCCCTTCCAAGCGCTTTGGTGAAGATGTCTGCAGTCTGCGCATTTGTGGAACAATGACGTAGATGGATAGTTTTGGCCTCAACATGATGTCGAATCAGATGGCATTTTGTATTGATGTGCTTCGTTAGATCATGGAACTTTGGGTTCTTGGCCATATTTATTGCAAACGTGTTGTCGATCATGAGTGGAGTTGAATGCATTTGTTTCATCTGCAAATCCTCTAGGATTTTCCTAAGCCACACAATTTCCTTTGTTGCTTCAGCTGCTGCCACATATTCTGCCTCAGTTGTGGAATCTGTTGGCACTGATTGTTTATGTGATCTCTAGGAGACAGCTCCAGATCCAAGACTCATACTATAATCTGAAGTAGATACCCCAGTTTCTTTGTCTCCATCAAAGTCTGAATCAAAGTATCCAATCAAGCTGAAGTCCCCCACCTGTGTATATTTGAGTCCAACGTCTCAAGTCCTTTTCAAGTACTTTAGAACTCTTTTTGTAGCAGACCAATGTCCTTCACAAGGTTTTTGCATAAACCTGGAGAGGATTCCAACATCAAATGAGATGTTTGGTCTGGTAGTAGTCAAGTAGATGAGACTTCCTACAAGCTGTCTATACATCGTTGCATCCTCAAATTTCTTCCCTTCAATGGATGTGAGCTTCAAGTTTTGTTCCATTGGAGTGGTCAAAGAATTGCATTCAGCCATGCCAAACTTGTTCAATAGATCTCCAATGTACTTCTTCTGAGAAAAGAATATAAATTTAGGATGTTGAGTTACTGTAGAAAATTCTGTTTCCCACCCCGGTTTTCAGTTTTCGCCTTATTACTCCAAAATAGTTAAATGCCCTTTCCCATAACCATACATTCAACAACTGAAAAAATAAATTTTGCTGAAAACACAAATTCTGGAAATTTTTCAGAATGCTGTAAATGCAGAAATAAAATAACAGCAGTAACAAACAGTCATTCAACACATAATAACTCGGTATTTTTGGTCAAGGTGACCCTGGAAAAACCCCCTACAACTCTTGGGGAAAACCAGTCTGGAAGCTTCTCATTTATTTCTGAAAAATGCTTTTACAGTGAGCAGTAATACACAGAAAATTACAGCAAACACAAAAATCACTTATCTTGACTTTCGTGCCACCCTCCACCTCGAAAAACGTGCCAAACAGCAAACAGAAATATTTCAGAGAAATTACAGCATTAAATGCTGTCTTAGCTGCCTCAGCAGTGGGAGTGGCCAAATGCAGTTTGTCACAGTTAAAAATGCAGTGGGGCAGCCCGGCCCCCTCTGATTTTCGTGCCCGGAAAAATCTGCCTTGAAAATCGTGCTCATGCTCCTTCCATTCTGACTTTAAAACTTGATCTTGCCCCTCTCTCAGCAGGTCACACGTCTTGTACGGACTTGCACTTATGGTTAATGTGCCAATGAAACTCTGCTGTACGGATTTTTTAGCCTTGGGAAGTGTGCCCTCTTGCTATACGGACTTGTTGTGCTGCCTTTGCTGCTCTCCCTCTGCTCAGAAATTACTCTTCAGCTCCCTCTCCTCCTCTCTCAATCTGCTCATGAAAGAATGAATGACCTTTTTCTCCTTTTCCTCCTTTAACCTAACCCTAAGTGACTTTTGGGGAATCCCTAAATCCAATGGCTGAGATAGATTGAGATCTAGGGCTGAGATTAAATGCTCATTTAAATCTCACTTTCTATATTTTAATTCACCCCACTTTAATAAAGACCCACTTAGTCTTTTATTTCCAAAGTCACTTTTTCCTTTCTAATTTTATATTGACTTTATTTAAAGTCACTTTAACTTTAGTAACTTTATCACTTAAAGTCACTTTAAAATTAGATTTGACTTTATAACTTTATAAAGTCACTTTAGTAACTTTATCACTTAAGTCACTTTAAATTAGATTTAACTTTATAAAAAATTATAAAGTTACTTTAGGAGAAAAATTAAATTCTTTTGGAAACTTTTCCCTAGGCCAAAGATCAAAGCCTTAGGGAACCACCTGTCCTCCGGTACCAAATTTCAACACTCCCTCTTATCGAGGAAGGTGTTCCTCACCACACCCATCTTGTCTCTGAAGTAGACATGCTTGCCCCGTGGTAAGGCTTTGGTAAGAATATCTGCAACCTGCTCATCAGTGGGAATATACTCAAGCTTCACGGCTCCTTTCTGAACATAGTCTCTGATGAAGTGATATTTGATCCCGATATGCTTTGACCTGTCATGAAATACTGGATTCTCCGTGAGTTTAATGCAACTCTGATTATCACAGTAAATCACTGAAGGTCTCAACGGCTGACCAAATAAGCCAAACAACATCTTGCGAAGCCAGATGGCCTCACAACTAGCTAGACTGGCTGCCATATACTCTGCTTCCGCTGAACTCAATGCTACTGACTGCTGCTTCCAGCTGTACCATGACACCATTGCCGAACCCAACCCAAAACAACACCTTGAAGTGCTCTTCCTATCAGAAGCACAACCTGCCCAATCAGAATCAGTGTAACCTGCCAATCTCACTCCATCCCCCTGCCTGTAGTCCAGACCATAATCCACTGTCCCCTGCAAGTATCGCAAAATGTGTTTTGCGGCCACCCAGTGAACCTTCCTAGGCTCACACATAAACTGACTCATCGTGTTGACTGCAAAACAAATATCTGGTCTAGTGTTGACCAAATACATCAAGGAACCAATCAGCTGTCTGTACAATGTGGGATCCACCAACTCGGAATCCGAAGCATAAAGCTTCTTCCAGTTGGTGATCATCGATGTCGACATGGGTCTACAATCCTCCATGTGGAATCTGCCAAGGATGTCCACAATATACTTCCCCTGTCCCAGGAAGAAATGCCCCTCCTCCTGCCACACCTCCAAACCCAAAAAGTAATGCATCAAGCCGATGTCCTTCATCTCAAACTTCGCCGCAAGATCTCTCTTGCAGTGCTCTATGAGTCTCTCTGCACCTGTAATGACTAAGTCATCCACATACAGCACCAGAATGAGAGGCTCCTCACCTATCACAATATAGTAAGGGTTCGGATCTGCCTCACTCTTTGTGAAACCCATCTTCTGCAAGTAAGTATCTATCCTGGAGTACCAAGCTCTGGGAGCTTGCTTCAGGCCATAAAGGGCCTTCTTCAGTCTGCACACATGGGACTCCTTCCCATGCACCTCAAAGCCCTGTGGCTGCTCAATGTACACCTCCTCCTGTATGAAGCCATTGAAAAATGCGGTCTTCACATCCATCTGGTGGATCTTCCAACCCATCTCTGCTGCTATCGATATAATGGAGCGAATCGAAGTATATCGAGCCACGGGAGCGAAGGTCTCCTCAAAATCAACTCCCTCTACCTGGGAGAACCCTCTAGCCACAAACCTCGCTTTGAATTTCTCAATGCTGCCATCTGCAGCATGCTTTACCTTGTAAAGCCATCTGGAAGTAACCACGGATTTGCCCTCAGGCCTCGGCACCACCTCCCAAACCTCATTCTTCATGATAGAAGAATACTCCTCCTGCATGGCCTCTCTCCAGACCTGCTGGCTAGCTGCCTCCTCATAGCTAGAAGGCTCAGAGTCAAGGATGCTGGTAGCCATTGCCATATAGCTACAAAACCTCTCAGGTGGTCTGCTCTCTCTGACCGGCCTCTTAGGCTCAGCAACAGATGTGGCATCTCTCAAGGTGTCTTGAAGCCACTTGGGCTTCCTCTTCCCTGAGTGCACTTCTCCCGCCGGAGAATAAAACTCCTCCTCCTCAACATCAGGAGCCTGAACTCCTGACTGTCTGTCTGCTGTCCTCCTGCCTGCACCTGAACCCGTAGATGCTGAGGTACCGTGTGAACTGTCCATCAGTGGACTCCCCAGTGAACTGCTCTGTGGACTGCTCTGCGTGCTGCCCATAGCTCCACCCCTCTGACTCTGCGAGCCACTCCCCACTAACGGACCTGACATCGTCATAGATGTACCTCCGGATCCTCCTGATCCCTGCCCACTGGATCCCTGCAACTGACTCAACTGCTGCTGAGGGTCTGGCTGATCCAGATACTCTAACTCCCGTGACCTCCTAAAGGCCCTATCCTCCTCGAACTTCACATCCCGCCTGACAACAACTCTCCTCTGTGCGGGAATATAAATCCGAAAGGCCTTGGAGGTCTCACTGTAGCCCACAAAGATACCCTTCTCTGCGGTGGGCTCTAGTTTGGTCCTCTTCTCCTTGGGTATGTAGGAGTATGTCATGCACCCAAAGATACGAAGATGACCCATATCAGGCTTTTTCCCAGAAAAAGCCTCCTCCGGAGTCATGTGCCCCAAGGCACGATGCGGACTCCTGTTCTGCAAGTAAACAGCTGTGTTGCAGGCCTCTGCCCACAAAAACAATGGCAACCCATGATCATGTAACATGGCTTTGGCAGCCCCTCCGATGGATCTGTTCTTCCTCTCCGCAACCCCGTTCTGCTGGGGGTTGTAAGGAACAGTGAGCTCCCTCCTAATGCCTGCCTCAGCACAATAGTCAACAAACTCTCCAAGGGTGTACTCTCCCCCATTGTCCGACCTCAGGGACTTGATCTTCCGACCTGTCTGTGTCTCCACAAGAGCTCTGAACTCCTGAAACCGCTTGAAGACCTCACTCTTGGTCTTCAAGAAATAAATCCATGTCCTCCTGGAGTGATCATCAATGAATAACACATAATACTCATATCCACTCAAGGAAACATGAGACATCCGACCGCTCACATCGGAATGAATCAAATCAAGTATCCCAGTCGCTCTGCTGTCACTGCTGGGAAAAGAGGATTTGGCAAACTTGCCCATCGCACATCCTCTGCAAGTATCAAAGTGATCAGTACTGAAATCTGGCACACCTGTAGTGATCTCCCGCAAAGTCCTCAAGGCTCCATGATGCATGTGCCCCATCCTGCGGTGCCAAATCTCACACTGCTCAGAACTGCTAGCTCTGCTGTCGGTACTGCTGCTCAATGCCAAAAGGGACTGAAATGCAAACTTGTACACCTTTTCATGGCGTACACCTATCACTCTAGCTGAATCAGCTGGAGTGCCCCTGGGATACATCAACATCTTTCCTCCCCTGAATAGTATCTCATATCCTCTGTCCTCCAAAGCTGAGACGGATATGAGGTTCTTCCTCATCCCTGGCACATAAAGAACATCTGACACCTTCAAGGGAGGTTTGGACTCCCTCTGAAATTTCAATGTTCCCACACCGACTGCTCTAACAACTCTGTCATCACCGAGTACTACCTCTACATCAGTGCCACTCTCTGAAAGCTCTGAGAAGTACTCACGGACTCCTGTCATGTGACGTGAAGCCCCACTATCCACATACCAGATACCCGAAGATGCTCCGCTAATCGAGGGAAATGCATGCTCCCTCTGAACCTCTATGGCAGATGATCCCGCACTAGAGGACTCACACGCAGTGAACCCAAACTCTCGGTCAAAACGATCTGCAAAGTCCTCAACCTCTGCTGAAGCTGCCATGCTCTAGTTCTTCCCCTTCTTCTTCTTCTTCTCCGGACACACAACTGCATAGTGTCCCATCTTCTGACAATTCCAACACTTCACCTTGGAATAGTCCTTCTGTGTGTTACCCTATTTACCTTTACCTTTACCTTTGCCCCCACCATTGCTTGTGGAAGCCTGCTTCTTGCCTTTGCCTTTCTTGCCTCTTGCCAACAGTGCTACATCCTCATCCTGCTCAACTGGCTTGGCTGCCCCAAGCTGACCTTTCCTGATCTCTGTCTGAATGCAATCATCCCAAAACCTCTCCCATGTGGGAAGGGTCTCACGTGCACAAACTCCATCGGCAAAGTTCATCCATGAACGGGGGAGGCCATTCACTGCAATCCGCACCAACTCAGTGGGTGGAATGGCCTCTCCAATCGCTGCCAACTCATCTCTCACATTAGTAATCTTAGTGAGATATCCAGCTGCACTATCATTGCCCATCTTAATGGTCTTCATCTTCTCCTTCAGGACCATCTTCCGGTTCTCATTGGTACTCTGGTAGAGGTTGGACAATGCTGTCCACATCTCATGAGCATTTCTCTTCCCTCTCACATGAGGAATACAATGGTCTTTGATTCCGTCTAGAATCAGCCTCTTACCCTTGTTGTTCTTTTTATTATATGCTGCCAACTGAGTAGCATCAGTAGGCACATTCACAGGGTTTTGTGTGGTATGTACCATAATGTCCCAGACTTCTGCCTCCTCAAAGATACTCTGCATTCTCTCCTTCCAAATGTTGTAGTTGGAATGCCCATCCAACCTATCCTCCACCCTCAGTCCCAATGACATCTTGCTGTCCTAAAACTGAAAAATAACACTGCTGTAGTAAAGGTAAAAATCTGCTGTTTGTGAAAAATCAGCTTGCTGGAATTTTCTGAGTGAAAAATCAGCAAGCTGTAATTTTCTTCCTTGCTGTCCCAAACTGCCCTTCAGCACTCAACCTCTGATACCATGTAGAAAATTTTGTTTCCCACCCCGGTTTTCAGTTTTCGCCTTATTACTCCAAAATAGTTAAATGCCCTTTCCCATAACCATACATTCAACAACTGAAAAAATAAATTTTGCTGAAAACACAAATTCTGGAAATTTTTCAGAATGCTGTAAATGCAGAAATAAAATAACAGCAGTAACAAACAGTCATTCAACACATAATAACTCGGTATTTTTGGTCAAGGTGACCCTGGAAAAACCCCCTACAACTCTTGGGGAAAACCAGTCTGGAAGCTTCTCATTTATTTCTGAAAAATGCTTTTACAGTGAGCAGTAATACACAGAAAATTACAGCAAACACAAAAATCACTTATCTTGACTTTCGTGCCACCCTCCACCTCGAAAAACGTGCCAAACAGCAAACAGAAATATTTCAGAGAAATTACAGCATTAAATGCTGTCTTAGTACACCTCGCGTGCAGGGAATGGCCAAGTACGGGCATGCAGTTAAAATCTGCGGATAGACAGCGACCCCTTTCTCGATTTTCATGCCCAGAAAAATCTGCCTTGAAAACCGTGCTCCTTGCTGCTGTTCCAGCTCTCGAAAACAGTGCTGCCCCTCTCTCGAAAACCGTGCAAATGCTATACGGACTTTCTGCCTTGGTTAATGTGCCAATGAAACTCTGTTGTACGGATTTTTCAGCCTTGGGAAGTGTGCCCTCTTGCTATACGGACTTGCTGTGCTGCCTTTGCTGCTCTCCCTCTGCTCAAAAATTACTCTTCAACTCCTCCTCTCTCAATCTGCTCATGAAAGAATGAATGATCTTTTCCTCCTTTTCCTCCTTTAACCTAACCCTAAGTGACTTTTGGGGAATCCCCAAATCCAATGGCTGAAATAGATTGAGATCTAGGGCTGAGATTAAATGCTCATTTAAATCTCACTTTCTATTTTTTAATTCACCCCACTTTAATAAAGACCCACTAAGTCATTTATTTCCAAAGTCACTTTTCCTTTCTAATTTTACATTGACTTTATTAAAGTCACTTTAAAATTAGACTTTAGTAACTTTATCACTTAAAGTCACTTTTAAATTAGATTTGACTTTATAACTTTATAAAGTCACTTTAGTAACTTTATCACTTAAAGTCACTTTAAATTAGATTTGACTTTATAAAAAATTATAAAGTTACTTTAGGAGAAAAATTAAATTCTTTTGGACACTTTTCCCTAGGCCAAAGATCAAAGCCTTAGGGAACCACCTGTCCTCCGGTACCAAATTTCAACAGTTACTTCAATACCAAGATAGCAGTGAACATAGCCAAAATCATTCATTTCAAAACCTTTCTTCAATTCCTTCTTTATGGATGCAATATAACTCTCATTGTTCCCTGTCATCAAAAGATAATCTACATACACCACAAGATATACAACTGTTTTTCCAACTTTCTTAACAAACAAAGTTGCATCATCAAGATCAAAATGTTTGAAGTTAAGTTTCAAAAAATCCTCAATTAATTTCTCATACCAGGCTCGCGATGCTTGCTTGAGGCCATACAAGGATTTTATAAGCTTGCATACTTTGTGTTCTTGGCCCTTCACAACAAATCCTTCTGGCTAGGACATAAAAACCTTCTCCTTTAGATCTCCATTCGAAAAGGCGATTTTTACAACTATTTGATGGACTTTCCAACCATTCTGAGCTGCTAAGGCAAAGAGTGTCTGGATGGTGGCCCATTTTGCTGTGGGGGCAAAATTTTCCTCATAATCGACCCCTTATTTCCGTGCAAAACCTTTTGCCACAAGCCTAGCTTTGTGCTTGTCAAGTGAGCAATCCGCTTTGTACTTGCTCTTGTAGACCCACTTGCAGCCAATTGATTTGGTTCCCAATGGAGGATCAACTTGCTTCCAAGTGCCATTCTTTATCAAAAAATCATACCCATTTTGCATCGCTTCATTCCATTCATCATGAGAAGTGGATTCTTTGAAGGAAATTGGTTCAAGATCTGTAGACAAATTCAATTCACAATTATAAGCAACATCCATATCAACAAGTGAATCAGAATCATCTACATCACCTCCATTTTGCCTGGTGAAACTTCTTGTTCCTGTCTTTCCAACTTCATTGGGACGAACATTTTACAGTGTTTTTGTCAGCCATTTTGGGGGACCTTTCTGAGATGGCCCAGGTTGCTCATTTGACTGAGTTGAGATTGAATCAAGATTCAGTTTCCCAATTCTGTCAATCACATCATTCAAGGTGTCATCCGTGGTTGGTTCTTCATGCGGGGGAGAGAGAGCTTCGGAAGACGATTCCACAGATTGATTCAGTATAGGAATCCCCCCTTCAAGATGTGGAATCTGATTATCAAATTCTTGAAATGACTTTGCATGTGTGAATCTATCCAAGCGATCAAGTTGTCGCTCAACAACATCGTCAGTCTTGGAAGATTCAAGGAATATGACATCTCTAGATACTACAAATTTGTTATTGACTTCATCATAGTGACGATATCCTTTGGAGGTATTGGAATACCCCAAGAAGATACATTTTCGACTTCTAGCACCAAGTTTATTTCTTTGTACCTTAGGTATCAAAGCATAACAGGTGGAACCAAAGACCCTGAAATGCTTTACCGAAAGAATGTGGCCATGCCACATTTCATAAGGAGTTTTATTTCTAATTGTATTAGAAGGACACATGTTCTTTATGTACACAACACATAGAACTGCATCAGCCCAAAACATCAATTTTACATTCTTGAAAAACATCACGGAGTAAACCATATTTAAAATTTGCCCTGTTCATTCTTTCAGCTACATTACTCTGTTGGGGATTATAGATGTGAAATTTCTATTTTCCCACCCCGGTTTTCAGTTTCACCTTATTTCTCCAAATAGTTAAATGCCCTTTCCCATAGCCTTACATTCAACAAGTTGGAAAATAAATATTTTCTGAAAACACAAATTTTGGAAAATTTTCACAGTGCTAGAAATTTCAGAAATAAAAAATCAACAGACTAAAACAACCACACAAAACATTTTAACACATTGATTTTTGGTCAACATGACCCTGGAAAAACCCCCTACAACTCTTGGGGAAAACCAGTTCGAAACTTCTCTTTATTTTCTGAATATTGCTTTTACAGTGATGCAGAAATTTACACAGCAAAAAAATTACAGCAACTTCGAAACAGAACTTATCTCGAAAACTGTGCCAAACTCCACCTCGGTTTCTGTGCCCACAAAACAGAAAAATTACAACAAAAATTACAGACTTCAAAATTGTACGAACAGCGTCGAAAACAGTGTCGGAATGGCTGTATGGCCTCCCTCGAAATCTGCAGTTTTCTCTCCTCGAAATTCGTGCCCACTTGCCTCGAACTTCGTGCTTTGCCCTGCTGTACAGATTTGCTGAAAGTTAGTGCTGCTACCCTCCTTCTCACTGCTCAAAAAATTCACTTCAGCTTTCTCCTTCTCCTTCTCTCAATCTGCTCATGAAAGAATTAATGAATGAATGACTCTTTCTCTCCTTTTCCTCCTTTAATAGAACTCTAAGTGACTTTTGGGTTATCCCCAAATCCAATGTCTGAAATAGCTTTAGATCTAGGGCTGAGATTAAATGCTCTTTTAAATCTCACTTTCTATTTTTTAATTCACCCCACTTTAATAAAGACCCACTTAGTCATTTATTTCCAAATTCACTTTTCCTTTCTAATTTTACATTAACTTTATTAAAGTCACTTTAAAATTAGACTTTAGTAACTTTTTCACTTAAAGTAACTTTTAAATTAGATTTTACTTTATAACTTTATAAAGCCACTTTAGGAGAAAAATTAAATTTTTTTGGACACTTTTCCCTTAGCCAAAGATCAAAGCCTTAGGGAACCACCTGTCCTCCGGTAACCAAATTTCAACAATAGGGTACGATTGTTTGATGTTTGAACCCATGTTGGCGAAGATAGTTTTCAAATTCATTTGAAGTGTATTATTTTCCATTATCAGTGCGCAAAGAACCAATATGAGTTTGTGCATCATTTTCAATCCATGCATGAAAATTCTTGAATGTTTGAAAAGCATCATATTTGTTCTTCAATAAGTAAATCCAACACATTCTGGTGTAATCATCAATAAATGTCATCATATATTTATTTCCATTTGCAGAAGCAACAAGCATGGGGCCACATAAATCTGAATGAATAAGCTCAAGTTTTCTATGTGCTCTGGAATGTGAATCATGTAAAGGATTGTTTGCTATGCTTTCCTAGAATACAAGCATCCCATTGCTTAAGTTTCCTAGGAATTGTAGGCAATCCAGTAACACCATTTTTCTTCAACAATTGAAGGTTGTCATAGTTTAAGTGTCCAAATCTAGCATGCCATAAAAGACTTGATGGAATGTACCTTCATCATAGTGAGAATTAAATGCAAAGTTTTGTGCATGAGCAAAGGTACCTTGCAGCTTTAAGAGTCTTCATCGATTCCTTTCATGACAAGTGAGTGATCTAATGCTTTTCTGACCTCAACCTTGCCATCAAACATGTGAATGGAGTTTCCTTGCTGGCGAATGTGGACCAAGGACAACAAGTTTCTCCTCAACTCAGGGAGGTATAGAACCTCATGTAGAAGATGGTCTGGAAGACCAGGCAACTTAAGCCTGATTGTGCCAAACCCTGATGGCTAGAGTTTAGATTTGTCTGCAAAGTATATTGCTCCATCAACCTTGTCAGTAAATTCTTCAAATAAATCTTTTCTAAAAGTCATGTGACATGTTGCTCCTGAATCTAGCAACCAATCATTTCTCCAAGAAGTAAGTGAAGGAGTAAACAAGTCTTCAATTACTCTAATGTTATAATGTGCTACAACATAATGAGCGGATTCAGGTGCTTTACCTTTGTCTTTGTCATGAGTTGTACCTTTTTCTTGATTTATTTGTGGCTCAATTTTGTCCCAAGGCAGCTTACATGTAGATGCATCATGCCAATCTTTGTTGCAACGTATGCAATGAAGATCAGATTTTTCACTTTGAGCTTGTCTTACCCCCCCTCCTCTAAAATTTCTTCTTCCTCTTCCTCTTCGGCCACCTCTTCCTCTGGAAGAATCTTAAGCATGATTCTTCTCTTTATGTGCGAAACATACAACTTTTTCAAAAAACAGAGGTGTTGTCTTCTTTCCAAAAGCCTTCTCTCTTTCTGCAAACTTTTTCTCAAGGGAATCAAAGGTGATCTTCATGAGATTTCCACTTGCTTGCAATGACTCAAGGTAGTGTGAGTAAGTGGGATACAATGCCTTAACATAAGCTATGAGAGGTATGTCAACTTCTATACCAATATTTTTAATGCCATGCATGATAAATCTCACTTCTAATGCTAATGCAAGAGGGTCATCGTTTTTCAATTCAAGGCTGAATAACTTAATCATTAATTGAACAATTTCAAGTTCTGAATGTGAGTCATAGAGTTCTTTTAATTTCCTCAAGGCTTCATAGGCATTTGAAAATGGTGTAATATGGAGACTCACCTCTTCATTTACAGAAGCTACAATCAAGGCATAGGCCTTGCAATTCTTGTTTTCCCAAATGGCGATCTCCTTGTCTGAAGTGGGCTTTGCCGGTGCATTGTCTCCTTCTCCTTCACAAATTCCTCTCCGCAACTCATTAAAAATGGGAGTGTGCTCGATTTTCCGAGACCACTCAAGATAGTTCTCCTTGCCAGAAAGAACTACTCCCACAATAGATATGAGAGAATGCATTGTAAATATGTACTGTAAAAAAATGTAGTCTGTTGGAAAAAGACTCAATTATGGTGTAAAAATAATGTATTATGCTACAAAAAAACTCAATTCTGGTATTAGAAAAAATTTGAGGTTTTATCTGGGGGAGGTCAGACCTGGGGGAGGTCATAGCTGGGGGACGTCGGACCTCAAGGAGGTCTGACCTGGGGAGGTCGGATAAGGGGGGGTGGAATAGGGGGAGGTGACACTGGAGGGAGGAGGGCGGAGGGAGGGTGGAGGAGGGAGCAGAGGGAGGAGGGAGGAGGGAAGAGGGAAGCCCGTAGGCGCTGCGGAGGGAGGGTAGCTTGTAGGCGCTACGGAGGGAGAACGTTTGGGGAGGAGAGCAATGACGGGAGGAGGGAGCTGCGACGGGAGGGAGGGAGTAGTGACGAGAGGGAGGGCAGCCGGCGAGCAGCGTGACTTGTGAGGGAGTCGGCGAGCAGCAAGTTGCGTGAGGGAGCCTGCAAGCAGCGAGCTACTTGAGGAAGCCTGCGAGCAGCGAGCTACATGAGGGAGCCTGCGAGCAGCGTGAGGGAGCCCGTAGGCGCTGCGAAGGCCGAAGCGACTGTGAAGTTACATGCAGGTGGAGAGGAGTGTTGTGGAGTGCCAAGGGAGGGTCGAAACAATTTTTGAACGCAACAAAACAATTTCTCAATGCGGCAAAACAATGCACAGGATTTTGCAAGAATATGACAAACGTGTCAATCTGCAAAAAAAATGGAGAACAAAGGCCGTTTTGCAGAATGGAGGGAGTTACAAGGGCAGGGAAGCCAAAAATAGAGTTGGCTTTGATACCATGTCAGGCTAGGAGGTAACTCCACAAAATGAACCGTGAGATTTGATTGAGGTTGCTCATGAATATATACATGGAGGTGAGACTATTTGGATTCATTTCCTAATGTCTCTTAGACTTCCTTATTTCCTATTTTACACTAATGTACAATTTCACCCAATCCCTTAGGATTAGGTATCAACATATACGACCTGGAAAGAATGCGAGTTCCTGAGGCTGGATTTTTGTGATAATAATGCGAGTTAGTAGGACTATTTCTGAGAGGATATGTGAGCCACAAAAGGACAATAAGGTATATGGAATATGAGTTACAGGAAGGACACGTATCTCTATGGGACATGGCATCTGAAGGACATCATATTAAGAATAAAACAAACAAAGAATGGAGGGCTGACTTGGGGCCTACATCTTGTGTTCTTTGTTTCTTGTGATCTTCATGTTTTTATATTTTGGTAATTGCTTGATGAAAGAAGAGAACAAAATAATATTAATAAAGACGCCAACAAATTCACAAGTAATTACCATGACAGAGAAATCAACACTTGTACCTAAGCATGTTGATTTCTCAACATCTAACCCCATCTAGAACGATCCTCTTTTCCTTGATATCATTCTTAGTATTTTGGGCCAACTGTTGCAGATCTTGCAGTGGCAGTCTAGTGTTCTTGAAAAACCTTCGCACCCCATTATCTTCCAACACTATTGTGATCATTTCCTTCCATGCACAAAAATTCAATGCTCCCTCTACATTGTGACCTGACCTCAGTCCTAGTAATGCCATACTGTTATCCAAAGAACTGCTCTACTTTGCTCTTTAAACTTTGATCTGCGCCTTCAAAAAAAAATGATGCACAGTGATAACCTAACTTAGGGCTAAATTAAGCTGCCCTCAGACAGTGACAAGTGTGCTCTTTTCTCAACTTACTTAGGCTTTCCAATCAACCCACTCACAGCTCTTTAACACCACTAAGGGAAGACTGAGGGCACACAAAAACATCAACTTCCACAGACCTTCTTGACTCGAAAACCTGTCTAGACACCTGCATACTTCCGTTCATCATCTTCAGGCCTGCGGACTATGTCTCTCCACTTGAAGCAGACCTTTATTAAACCTTAAGAAACCCCCCTCCTGCTCGTTGTCTCCTAAGGTTATTTGCGCCTCCTTTCCGCACCTAAACAGGCCTTTCAGCCCTTCCTGTACCAGTAGACTAGGACCCTCAGCCCTCTCCCTACAACAGACATTCTCAGCCTTTCCTGTCTTGGATCTTAGGTGTTAAAGGCCTCTCTTAGGCCGCATCCTTGACTACAGAACAGTGGTATCTTCCTTCAATTAAACTGCCTTCTTCAAAAACAGATGCAAGAGTATCACCCCTCCCCCAACTGGATTTGATTCCTAGGAGCTTCCAGAAGAAGCAATGTGGCAATACTGAACAAAGGACACAAATTCCTTTGATTTTTATGTAATTTTAAATTTTTAGAAGCCTCTCAAAGGTTGTCATGGCAGAGGATGAGATTCCTCATTCTGTTAGTTTTTGTTTCTTTAAAAGGACTGCCTGCAAATTGACAGGACAACAGCCAATGTAATGTAATAAGTTAATAACCAGGCCGAGAAAAGGGCCCAATATGATGTAAGATGGCGGTCAGGCTCTGAGAGGCTGCTGCATGTAATTTCGTTTAGTTTCAAATGCAAAATCATGTGTGTTTTCTTTGGCATCTACTCAAATTTTCTTTTTTCTTATAGTTTTGTCCTAACCATTGTAATTGTGGGCCATGAGAATAGTATTGTTTGCAAAGCCAAGTTGACAGCATGCATTCAGTTTATGAGTTTCGTTGTCAGGGCAATCCAGGGCCACCAAAGAAAGGAGGACTGGGCCTTCATGGAAGATCCTTGCGCAAAGACAGAGAGGCAGAAGGAACAAAAAAGAGTCGGGACCTCCTGTATGGTCGGGCCACTACACAAAGTAAATGTCAGTACACAATAAATAGCCCAACATCCGGCTTGGGCGGGGCACAATCGACTAGTCAGGCTCAGCACCAACCGGCCACCATGGTGAAAATGGAAACGGGACTGACCCCCCACCTAGTTGAAGATCGTAAGTGTTTTCAACGAAGAAGTGTGCTAAGGAATTTTTTCATGGAGTATGGCCAGAGGATTGGTCTGTGCGCATCCCTAGATACAAATGGAGTTCCGAAGTTGGGGTTCAAAAGAGGGGAGTTCAATTGTTGCATACCAATGGCAAGAAATGCAAATTAGTGGGCCCATAACCCACAGGTTCAAGAGATTTGAGCCATCGAGGGTCGAAAAGAAGTACCCTAGAATCGGTATTCATCAAGTGGTATCAAAGCGTAGGAAAGAGGAAAGATTCACGTTGGCAGACAATTCCACAGCAGCGGTTGTGGGTAGAATTGTCGGAGAAGTTTGCAAGTGTGCAACAACCAAGCAAGCAGAGGAAGCTCAAAAGGTTCCAGTGGAGGCGAACCGAGATGCCAAAAGTGTGAGCCAGAGGAGGAGAGTTGATAAGGTGTCAATTTGGAGTGGTTGCGGCTCATTCAAAGATACATGAGGAAAAGAAGACCAAGTTTGCAGAGATGGACAAGATGCAGCGATGGAGACACACGATAGAGATATCACGAAATTTTTAAGTGCGCGAGTATGATGCAGGAGCATTACCCATCCCCCAACTGAATTTCATTCTCGAGAGCTTCCAGAATAAGCGACTTGGAAATCCTTAACAAAGGACATAAATTCCTTTGATTTTATGTAATTTTAAATGTTTAGAACCCTCTCGAAGGCTATTGTGGCAGAGAATAGAGTCCTCATTCTGTTAAGTTGTGTTTCTTTAAAAGGATTTCCTGCAAATTGTCAATACAGTGGCCAATGTAATGTAATAACTAGGTCAAGAAAAGAGCCCAATATAGTGTAATATGGCAGTCGGCCTCTGAGAGGCCATGCCATTTAATTTTGTTTAGTTTCAAATGCAAAATTGTGTGTTTTATTTGGCACACTTACGTTTTTTTTTTTTTTGGTATAGTTTTGTTCTGACCATTGTAATTGCACGCCACGAGAATAGTATTGTTTGCAGAGGCAAGTCAACAACATGCATTTGACTTATGAGTTTCAATGCAGGGGCAATAAGGGACCATGAAAGAAGGAAGGATTAGGCCTTCGCGAGAGATCCCTACGCAAATGACAGAGAGGCAGTCGATACAAAAAATAGTCGGGACCTCTCGTATGTTTGGGCCACTACACAAAGTAAATATCGGTACCAGACCAGCCCAACCTTTGACTCGGGCTGTGCCCAGACGGCTGGTCGAGCTCGACACCAGCCAGCAACTGTGGAGAAAATGGAAAGGAAGTCGACCCCCGACCTAGTTGAATATCGTGAGTCATGTCAACGGAGAAGCATACAGAGGAATTTTCACATGGAGTATGGCCAGAGGATTGGCCTATATGCGACCCTAGGTACAAATGGAGTTTCAAAGTTTGTGTTAAATATAAGGGAGTTCATTTGTTGCATACCAATGGCAAGAAATGCAAATTCTTAGGCCCATAACCCACAGGATCAGGAGATTTGAACCACTAGGGGTCGAAATGAAGTACCCCAAAATTGATATTCATCAAAAACACACAACTTGATCTTTGTGTGTTGCTCATTATGTGGATCTCTGCTCTGATACCATGTTAAATTTCCACGAAACTTTGCAACTACTTAGATGAATGATTGCAAACTAGGAAGCGGAATAAAACACCAGAGATATAAACAAATCACACAGATTCACACACTTTTTTTCTTAGGAAACCCAACATGGAAAACCTACTTGCTTGATGTGGCTATTTTATTGATTGTTCTTGAACACTACGATTTATTACAAAGCAATCTGTCTCTTTGGGAAAGTGTTTTTCTTCTCTCACAAATCTCAGTTGATACAATTGATCTTGGTTGGCCTTGATCCTGCTTGATTTTGGCCTCTAGCACACAATTGTTCCTCTGCTACCTCCTTGACTTGCTCTACAAAACCTGCTCTTCTTCTCCTTAAACTCTGCACACTAGAGGCTGCTTAATCCTTGTGCACTAGGTCCCTATTTCCTAGCATACCCGAGCCCCTATTCTCAAGCGTAGATCAGCTTCTATTTTCTAGGGAAAATCCCTATTTCCTTGCGTACTTCCTACCTCCTATTTCATAGGAACCTAGCTCCTCTTCTCTGCGCACAAACAACTCCTAAATCCTAGATGCATTTGTTCCTCCTTTTTCTTAGGAAACAATTCCTGCGCTCTCCATAATTAAGGCTTCTCTCACAAACTCGTGAGTTGCTTTGTCTCACAAACCTTTGAGCACAAAACAATGAATTCCTTATGCCTCCGGCCTCCTCTTTATAGGCCCAATTTGAACATGCAAAGAGGCACAGTTCAAATTTAGAACTCGAGTTCTGATTAACGAGTTAACTGAGTAACACTCTTTCTCTCTCCAATCAACATTGGAGTTCTTAACTCGTCCTTCCTTCAATCAAGACAAAAGACTAACTCGCTCTAACTGAACTTGTAATTGCCACCTCGTTCTGTAGTCAAACTGATGAAGACTCCACTTAACTGAAGCTCTAACTCTACGCATTCTAACTTAATGATTATTCCAGTAAACTAGAAATAAACTCATCCTAACTGAAGTCTAACTCATGAGCTCGCACTCACACTGAGAGAAGAGCAATGCAAGGTCTTCAATGGCTACGGCACAAGCCAAAAGGCCTTTCCTCGCTACATTTTCAACACTACCTCTTAGCAAGGAATGTACTTTTGGAAGAACCTCGTCCACCTAAATTTGACTTCAACACCACCACATAATTTATTGTTGCAGCTGCTCCCTCTGAACTTGAAGAGTTCCCTGCAACCTGTTGTGAAATCTGACCTAAAGACCTGTTCCTTCCAGTCATGCTCCTATGATCCACCTTTTACACCCCATCTGATCCCACAATTGATTTTCCCTCTGGCTTTGAGTCTATCAATTTAGCCATCAATGCCAGATATTCGGTGTACCTCTGTGGTTGCTTTCTCTGTCTGAATGCGGTACTGGGAGGTCCAACTCTCTTTTGATCCTCCCTAAACCGTTCGTCTTGTCCCATATTTGGGTTGCCGCTTGGAGACCAAGTTAACTAAACCTCCAACTCCATGGATGAATCTACCAACTCGTTCATCTCCACGAACTTGTCTTTGACAAAAGGAAGACACCTCATGGTCTTTCTTAATTAAGGCACAAGTCAAGAAGACCTTCTCTTGCTACTATTTTCAACAAATTCGGCCCAAGGAACTTGAGCTCTAGGAAATTAGTCTCTGGATGAAATCAGCCTAAAGAACTTGGCCCAAATACTTAGCCAACAATTCACCCTGTGCCCTCCTTTCATACCACTAATACACACTAGGGAAAACTCGGCCCTCTAGCAACTCGGCCTCCACCAGATCAAATCGATCTCCTTCTGGAAACTCGCCTTGCAATCTCCTCTTATTCGGCAATCCTAGATTGGCCCCATTCCACTCGCACTTCTCCTTCTCTGCACTCCTAGTCAACAAGGCCACTCACACTTACTAGGAATCGCTTTCTCTAAATGATGACTCACTCATGCAACTTGTGTCTTCACCTCCTCACCAGGCTCCCTTTATAGTCTTCATTGAGTCCAAATCCCTAACCCTAATCTCCCTTCTAGAACCATCTTGGAGATCAACAGTTAAGATTATTTCTAAGTCACTTAAATAGTTAAATTATTTATCCTTAGATAATGACTCAATAGTCCACAATCATCAATTTACTTAAATTATTGTACTCTCCTTAAGTTAGGAAAGAAGACATAAATCACTTACTCCACCAAGCAAGCACCTAGAAGAGGCAAATAATGTCTTTCATATGCTAAGACACCAAGCCAATACAGAATACCTTCCAAAGCTAATCACTTCAACAAATCATTCAATCCAACCACTCTGGTTGTTAATATATGAGCCCTAGATCAGACAAACAACACCTAAACCCTAAACACCACCTTAGCCTTGGGTCTCATTTCTATATATTCATAAACAATGGGAACCTAGATAATCCTGAGTGGTCTTGGCAAGACTCTCATGGGTCTTAATCAAAAATAAGATATCTAATGATCTAGGATTTAGGAGTCCAAATGCAAAGTGAGCAGAGAATAATTAAGCAATCTAAGATTAGCACCTAAGAAATGAGCACATCCTAAGACAATGACTGTAGTGGATGCATACTTTCAGTCATTAATAAGAAGTGGAATTGTTTTCTTGAAATCTTTTCTAACTCAAGCAACAGATCATGAAGGTATATTAGTGGTTGGGAGGACAGCATCCTTGGGTGCACTTATGTACTTGACTTAAAGCAATCAATCTTAAATCCATTCCTAAATCAAGTAGTTGTGGCATTTTTTATAAACAAGAACTTTCATATGTTCCATTGCTATGTACTCAAATGATAAAGTACTTACGTTGTATGAGTTTCAATCATAGCCTGGAAATATGCATAAGGGTTAACGGTGGAAAAGGCTTCAAAAAGATGAGAAAGGGGGCCTGAAAAATGTGCACATACCCTGCACGGGGACGCGTCCCCCAAGGTGGGGGATGCGCTTCCCCGCTCCCCCACGCTCTCGAGAGGGAGAAACTCTTGGGGAAACTTTCCCCACGTCCCCTTTTTTGGAAAACATGGGGAAACTCTAGGGGGGGCATTTTTCTGGTAACGAAATGCATCTCTCTTGTGGGGGGGACGAGGGGATGCAAGAGGGACGCATCCCCCGATTTTTTTCGCTATTAACAATTAAAAAAACAATTTTTGTATTTCACTGCTTTCTATGTTTATTTTTAGTTCAGTTTTCTATGGTTGTTTTAGACTTCAAAAGTCATTGTCATATGATTAATTTAATTTTTGATGTGCATTGTGTTGTTTCAATTGTCAAATGATGAATTTAATTTAGACGTACCTTGCATAATATTAATGCCCATTGTCTGAGATGAATTTAGATGGAACATTGCATAATGTCAAATGATAGATTCAATTTAGTAATTTATTTTTAGATTTACATTGATGGTTGCAGAAATATCAAATGATAATTTTACTTCACAATAGTCTAATACGAAATGATGATCATATTTAGATGTGCATTTCATAATTAATAAGATTTACTATCGACTAATTTAGTTATTAACATACTGTTGGGATTTTATTTTTTTAATTTTATATATTAAATTTTTAATAATTTTAAAATTTTATGGCTCTGGCGTACCCCCGTCTCCCCAAAATTTTCCTAAATTTTGGGGTTGCTTATATACGTCCCCCTTGTGCGTATCCCCGCTCCCGCGTTTCCCCGTCCCGGAAACTCGGTGGAACATTGCTTATAACTCCTATTTTATAATGAGATTAACCATACTTCTGCCATAAAGAACAGGAGGGAATCACCTTAGAAGAATCTGCAGTTTGAAAATTAAGAAAAAAAAGCTGGACGTTGATTGTCCAAGGATCAATTGCAACTTGACCTGATGTTCCATAGTAAAATCACCTTAGAAAAGTATAAACATGTTCAAAACTCACAGTAAATTTTAAGTACTTCATTTTCCCACAGTTTTGATTTGGTTCCAATTGATAGCAAATCAAACCAAAAAAAAAAATTATGTGGGGTAGAAAAAGATACATTAAAAAATAGCAATGCTCCTACAGCCATTGAAAAAGAACGAAAATAAACTTGAAAGTCATCTTCACTGGGTTTATAGAATATATAAATGTTCTTTCTGTAAGAACCTTTCTGCTTGTCCGCAAATGCAAGTTTGTCTAGACATGCTCATAACCCTGGATGAACAAATGCAAATATCAAAGACAGTGAAAAGTTTACCTGCATGTTCCCAATCAGATGTGCAAATAATACCAAACCAAGATTTGCAATGAGGATAGCAAATAAAGTCTCTCCAATGAAAGTGCTTGTTGTTAAATTTTGTCCCAGGGAACTGTAAGTCCACCACACAAGATCTTTCGTTATAAGTTGAAAAGGACCAAATAGCTAATTAATCTTTTGCTGTAAACTTGAAATAGCATTGCAATATACATTAGTCAAGAGAAGGGAAAAACATTTAAATTAAATATTGAAACCCACATTTTTCATTACCTGGATCCAGCTCTACCCATCTGTCAAAGATGTTTAAATGAACTTAAGTTTAAATACTTAAATATTATTAATTTATTATGAATATCTCAAATTGAAATCAGGTTTTGCATGCAAGTTATATAGGCATTTTCCATTCAATGTGTGTCGGAGGTCCTCACGTCCTATTGACAAAAGAACCGATATCGATAAGCAAGCTATTTTATTCAATTTTGTACCACAACATTGACATGGAATTATCTGTGTCTGTTACATACTTGCACAGGTTGCAATAGGAACAATACATCAAATGCTCCCCAAAATTTTGTTGAACGGCTAATTCTATCAAATAGACAAGAAAGATTTACGATTTAGTTTGCCAAAATACAAACCTTTCCTAATTCAAATACAGTTTACAACCATAAACATCGGGTCATTCAATCCAAAGAAAATCCACTGAACTTCAGGACAGCTTCCTCTGGCATGAAGAAGTTATACCAGAAGATTCCATTCCTAAAAAGTTGCTGGTCTTTGAATTTCAAGAGAAAAATTCAGAAAGTCAATGAACATAATATCAAACTCCCCCAAAGCACAGTATATCAAATACTGCCCCAAAGATCGTTGAACGGCTAATTCTATAAAATATAGAAGACAGGTTTGCAGCTAAGTTGCACGAAGCGCCGAAACAGTTCGGAGTTTCCGAAATGGGTACGTTTAGATTCTAGAAACGTCACCTCCCAAAAATGGAAACGTCGGCTGAAATGTCATATATCTGTGTGTGTGTGTGTAAAGAAATTTATAAATAAGTGAATAACACATTATCTTGCAATAAAAAAGGGAATAAGACCCATAGATGACAATTTAGAAGGAAAACCAAGCCTATATTAACTCTCATAGATGATTACATGATGGTCGAGTTTCGGCCAAGTTTCGAAGTTTCGGGTACAGGTACAGCCCGAAACGCTGGGTTCCTAGAAGTTTCGTGCAGCATAGGTCTACAGTTTAGTTTGCCAAAATACTAAGCTTTCTAATTCAAATATGTTATATAGATGAAGATCCACTGGATCATTCAATCCAAGGAAAAGCCACTGAACTTCAGGATAGCCTCTTCTAGCACAAGCAGTTATAGATACCGGAAGATCCCCTTCTTGAAAATTTGCTTCTCTATCAAATTTAAACTTTAAAGTGAAAAAATTTAGAAAGCTGCTAAACAGTATACCAAATTAGAACAGTATATCAAATACTCCACCAAAGGAACTGCATATCAAATACCCTCCCAAAATTTACTGAAAGGCTAATTCTAGCAAACAGAAAGCAGATTTAGGGTTCAGTTTGCCAAGTTACTAAGTTTCTTAATTAAAATACATTAGAGAACCATATCCATTGGATCATTCAGTCCAAGGAAGAGCCACTCAACTTCAGGATAAATATATTATACAACCATATAACATTGTGTCATTCAATCCTAGGAAAAGACACTGAAATTCAGGAACAACATATTATACAACCATATCCATTGGGTTATATAACCCAAGGAAAAACCACTGAACTTCAGAATAACCTCCTCTGGCATGAAGAAGTTATACCAGAAGATTCCTTTCCTAAAAAATTTGCTTCTTTTTCAATTTAAAGTCAGAAATTTAGAAAGATGTGGCGTACCCTCCAGGCCATGATCAGAACATATATCATAATCTAACTACTAAAATCCATGAATTAATTAAAATTGGATTGACCACATCAGAAAACATATAAATCTGTAAAAGCCACAATTCTAGTCATTTTCAGAACATGTAAGCATTGAAGTGCACATGGAAAGCACTTTACTCATAAAACAGTGTATCAGCACGCACAAAATTGGAATTTTTTTTGCATATAGTCTTTTCCATACAGCATGATATAGTAAATAGTCATATATTTCCCAATCACATGACTTTCCTTCAACTTCATTAACAATACAGAATAGCAGGCAGTTCGTAATTGCCAAATGACTGACTTCTTTAATTTATCCCAAATATCATATTTCTATTGGCCAGCCTCTCATGCATAACACAGAAAGCAGTTTGGCATACTAACAAGATAAAGCATTTTACCTTAGATTCCTTAAGCCCCACCATAAGCAGTAGAAATATTTTTCCATAAATTTTGAAGAGACGATCCCACTTTTCATAGCATCTCCAAAAATGCCAAATTGAAAACTGATGTTCTCATCACTTGCATTACATTTTGCCCATACAGTAGTATTTTCATTCCACAGTTCACGAAGAGGCCTGAGATTATCATTCAAACTGCGACAATCTAAATAGTCAAGATTGCAATTCTGTAGGTTTAAGGTTCCACGTTCCTTTCTACATTCTGCTCGCCAACATGTATTTTGACGTTCAATGGATAGTAAATACCATGAAGCACCTAAAACCTGCATAACAGTAGAGCACAAAACAAGAATTAACAAAACTGTTAAAGTATGATGTGAGTCTTCCCTTCTAGAAATTGACAAAATAGTTTTAAGAATATGCCTAGGAGAGTCAGAGAAAGATATAAAATGTTCTTGTTTTAATAGTCAAAAAAGGGAAAACACAAAAGAAGTGGCACTATTAATATTACAAAATAAGAAAGACACTTACATGGCTGGCTATCATGTAGAGTAGTAGGTTGTATGCAGCTCCAGCCCATGCCGTCTTGGTCACAACCCCAGTAGTTCTAACGATTTGGGAAGTCAAAGGAAAGATCAGATATAACCTGGGAAGATATTGAAGGAGAACGATCAAAGATAGGGCATTCTTTGTGTGATCGGCACTTGAGTTCCGTGCAACTGGTATGAGGATCCAGATGACAAACTGCAAAAACAAAGTTTTGAAGACTCCAGATTGCGTTGTAATCATCAAAAGCATAAGAGCTATCTGCTCCTATAATATTCTTAATTTTCACAAAACGAGTTAAGAAATAAGATTCATTAATTGAGAACAAATGATTGAGTTCAGGAATAAATTACCCCATATATATTATATACAAAATGCATTACTTGCTTTCAGATCAAGAATAAACCCTACTTTATCGTCTCCTGCACAATCTGGCAACCATCAACTACTTGCCAGTTAACTATCTGCTGGCAAGTTCTATCAACTACAACTAATAAGGCTAAGAATTACTAGCTTTCAGACTGCATTCTATTCATACTGAGAAATGCTGTTGGTAAATCGAAGTCCTTCCTCGGTGGAAGACAATTTGTTAAAAAGGCACCACACCACTCTTCTAAATTTGCATGACGAAGCATTCCTTTCAATTATTTAGTAAGCATCAAACCTGAGTTCTTCGCCATAGAAGTGGTAGTCAAACATTGTGCCAGTACTTTCTTTGTTGGGATTTCATCCCTTGGGCTTTCCTTCTGTCCTCCTATATATTTTAAGTCACAGTCCTGTTTATTACACATGGGCAATGTAATGTCCATGTTGTTATTAGTGTATTTCCTGTCATGGATCTTTTGTATTATTGATTTGTTAAGGTACTCGGAACTTCTTAGCAGTATTTGCATGAGATACTCCCTTAATGGACCTCATATTATTTGATTGATGAATGAGAATATCTGGCAAAGTTGGAGCAGCCTATCGATCCCCGTAGGCTATAGTCCTCCATAAAGGTGAAAAACCCAAAATTCCTACAGTTGGGCACATTTTGGGGCAGCTGGGGCAAGGAAACCCAAAATTGGGGCTTCGAGTAAAGTTTACTCAATCATTTTAGAAGAAGAGACCCCTCTAGGAAATCTATAAATATGAGAGGAATGAATTCATTTGGAATCATCAAGTGTGGATCATTTAATCTCTGTTTTCTTGAGCTTGAGGCTCTGAGGGTTTTAAGACCCCTATCTCCTATTAATTTCGGTGGTGAAAGATTCCTTTTTTCTACTTTGTTCTGGCATAGGTTATTTAAGGAATTGTCGTGTCTAAAGAAGTTTAATCTTTTCTAAGAAGCATCCACCAGAAGCAAGCTAGTCTGAATTTACCCTGAGGCTCTACAAATTTATTTCGAGGTCAACCAAATTCTGAACAGACCCATTCAGAGGCTATACGACTATTCTGTGATTGTTATTCCTGTGATGAACGGCACATTCTGCTGCCCAGCAAAGAGAAGTCGAGTTCCTGTGTCCTGTCTGTGACAAACCTCGGACCCTGGAGTCATCCGGTGACATGCCAAGATTCCCAGATTGAAGTGAGCTTTTCAAATCTCTTGAGGATGAGTGATTCATCTCTGAGTTTAGTTCCGGTCAAAATGAAGATCTTTTTTGTTGAGCATATATCATCGGAAATCAGTTTTGGACAGAGCGAAGTCTGAGGCCTGTTTGAATCTCATGACTGTGGCTCAATAACCTAAGACGAATCTCCTCCAGTGGGACAGCGGAATTATCTTTAAGTCAAACCACAATAGACTTATTGTGGCCCCCACTAACCTGCGTTGTGGCAAACAAAGCATTACTTTGCAGCGGATCGCACTCTAAAGCCAAAGAAATGTTGATTTGTGGTAGCATCAGATGTGCTCTAAGTCTCAAAATTTGCAGGGAGGCTTAGGCACATGTATTCCAAAGAACCCAGAAAGGATTTTGGAAAATTCCAATAAGATTATGTTTTATGGAAATAATTAATTATTTTTAATAGGACCCTAAGCCGAAACTTGGGAAATTAAAATAATAAATGGATATTAATTAAAACAGAGTGTGAATCTTCTAGAAAAGTCAGAAATCAAGTCAAGTTAATCTTAGCTGTTGATTAACGATTTAATCTCGGTCGTTGAAGACTCAACGAGAAGATTATAAGGACTTGATAGATCATTTGGAAGGGAGAAAATCGATCGAGAATATTTTTGCAGAGATAACACTCGGGGTTCAGTGCCAGTAACTAGAGGGAGTTTCCAGAGGCCAGAAGGGCCTCATTTCCAGGCAGCAGAGATATCCAACATAGAGAAAGAGGGCAGCTTCAGTTGTGACGTAGAGACTGCACATGGTGACGCAGTCACTACGCAGAGCAACTCATCTCGAGCTAAGGTCAGTGTCGTATTCCCTTGGCGGAGTGAGATCTTCTCACGAGATTTTATTTGTTAGTTTTCCTCTGTATGATTTGTCAGTTTCGACAATCATAGATTTGTACTCAGAAAATTACTGCATAATAAACAAACCCTCAGCTGCTGCACCGGTTTTCCTGCACTGGTTTTTTCCAGAGACATTGGTCCAAAAATAACGGTGTCATGTGTCTATGATTTGTTCTTGCTCACATCTTGTTTATGCACATTTATTTTCTACGGTTTAATTTTGTGAAAGTTGTAATGTATGGATTCCAGTAAATAATTTATTCAAGCAATTAACAAATACAAGAATTCTCATCAGTTGTTGCAGTAGGCTTCGGGCAACTGAATTTTCACATGGTACCAGAGCTTGTTTCGCTAAGTGCAAGAGGAGCAAGAGAGCAGATCCAGTAGATCCAGCGTTGAAGAAGAAGCCAGAAATAAAAAGAATTGTGTAAGCAGCATATCAATATCCCCAGTGATTGCATAGTCCAAGCCAGGAGGGCAGATCTGCAAGGAAATCTCTCTCTGAGTGAACCCACAGAGAGGTAGGATTTTCCAGTTTACAGTTTGTCAGAGGCAGAGGGAGCAGCGTAGCAGATCAGCAGCTGGTGGGACGCAGTTTCTAGGTAGCAGTGATTGTTGGTGCAAAAAGCGTTGGAAGAAAATAGTTGAAGACACATCTGGGGATTTCTGACCTTAGAGAGTTTCTTACCCAAGAAACTTTGATTTCCCATGCAAAAGCAGCGAGATTGTGAATTATTTGGCTTGCTCCAACATGTAGTGTGCAGACCCAGCGGATTAGAGGCAGCAAATCAATAGTGATTGGGCGAGATGGAAGTCAGTGGGTTGCGTGACCAAGATAGGTTGGAGGGTGCCTCCAACTACATAATCCGGAAGGCAAGGATCTCCTTCCTTCTAGATGAACATGACCTCAAGACTTTTATCGACAGTACATTGGTTGAACCAGTAGACGCTGCACCATTGAGAGCCTTCAAGAAGAACATGGAAAAAGCCAAACGGTTGATCCCCGACAGGGTGAAGGATCATATTGTTTCACACATTTCTGGCAAAGGGACAGCTAAGGAAATGTGGTATGTGTTGGCCACGCTATATCAGGGGTCTTCCGAGCAGAGGAAGATGTTTTTGGAGGAGAAGATGCGGACTACCAGGATGCAGAAGGGAGAACATGTTGATCTCTTCCTTGCTAAATTTCAGGAAGTTTGAGATCAGCTGGAAATTGTGGGAGCAGCTCCTCAGGCCACAAAAATGGTCAAATTGGCCCTAAATTCAATGTCTGAAGACTATCAGGTCTTTGTCTAGAGCATCCTGGGTAGAGAGAAGTTGTTGGACTGGGAAGGAATGTGGACAATTCTTCAGTAGGAAGAAATGAGGAGAGATATACTCAAGTGAAGACTTGATGGCAGCAGCAGCAATGGGACAAAGCCCAAGGAGGAGGCGAATGCAGCCCTTGCATCAAAGGGGCAGCAAGAGCAGCAGAGACGTAAGGACGTCTCAAAGATTAAGTGCTTCCGGTGGGGTGAGATGGGACATTATGCCACACAGTGTCCTCTCAAGAATAAGTACAAAAATGAGAAGCATGATTCGCATGCTGTAGCTGCAAAGATAGAGGAGGAGGAATTCTCCATGATTGCCCATATATTGCTAGGGGAGCATTGGGGTGATCTGGAGCTGTAGTTCAGCAGAACTGCAGATTGGGCAGGATCCTTGAGGAGTCCACCTCTCAGATCATCACCTTGCTACGGGAGCCCAAACCATAAGTAGCAAGATGGACAAGTTTTAGTTGGTGCAGAGGAGTGTTGAATGTTGATTTTGGGGTAGCATCGGATGTGCTCTAAGTCTCAAATTTTGTGGAGAGGCTTAGACACATGTATTCCAGATAACCCAGAAATCGTTTGGTGAAATTCCACCTGGATTATATTATATAGAAATAATTAATTATTTTTAAAGGGTCCCTAAGTCTAAACTTAGGAAAATAAAATAATTAAAGGGAATTAATAGAATATGGCTGTGAATGTTCTCGAAAAAGCAGATCAAGTCAAAAGTTAATTTTAGCCATTGATTAGGGATCTAATCTAGGGCGTTGAAGTTAGGAAAATAAAATAATTAAAGGGAATTAATAGAATATGGGTGTGAAGGTTCTAGAACATGCAGATCAAGTCAAAAGTTAATCTTAGCCATTGATTAGAAATCTAATCTAGGTTGTTGAAGTTTCAACGAGAAAACTATAAAAATGGCTTGAAGGTTCATTTGGAAAATACATTTGGTGGAGATCAGAGATCAATTTCTTTAGTGAGCAGTGCTCAGAGAGAAAATTTGATCGTGAGATCTTTTGCAGAGAGAGTCAGTAATTCCTGTTGGAAGAGTTCCTGAGCTGGAGAGTGCATAGCAGCAGAGATAGAGAAAGCCACAATAGCAGCGCAGAGCCAGTGACAGTGCTTATATGGTCACTACGCAGAGGTTGAAGGGAAGGTTTCCTATCGAGGAGACTACGTTAGGCCTGTGCCAAATCCCAGAGAGATTTTCCGAAGGCCAGAAGGCTTTAGTTTCCAACCAGCAGAGAGACCAGCGCAGAGACAGAAGGGCAGCCGTAGTTGTGATGCAGAGACTACGTGGGTGATGCAGTCACTGCGCAGAGGCAGCGCAAGGCAGTCCAGTCTTGGTGTTGATCAGTGTCAGGTTCTCGTGGAGGAGTGAGGTTTGCCTCACGAGATCTCTTCTGTAAATTTCTCTGTATGATTTGACAGATGTGTCAATCATAGATTTGTACGCAGAAATATTTACGGCATAATATATAAACCCTCAAATTTGCTACACCAATTTTCGTGCATTTGGTTTTTCTGAGGACATTAGTCCAAAAATAATTGTGTCAAATGTGTGTGTGATCTATTCTTATTTAGTTTGTTTCCACACTTGTATTTCTTTCGTAGTTTATTTTGTGTAGGTTGCAATGTGATGTATTCAATATTTGCCGTAGTAAACTGCAAATATATTGTTAAGTTAGAAAATTAACAATTAGGTGAATATCTTCCAATTGTTGCCACAGGATTCCAAAGTTTAACGGAATTTTCACCTGGTATCAAATATTTTTAAGCTGAGTGCAAGAGGAACAGAAGAAAATATCCAGCAGATTCAACGTTGGTGAAGTTGGGATCAAAGAGTTGTGTAAGCAGCACATCAATCTCCCAGTTAATTGCGCAATCCAAGCCAGGAGGGCTAGACCAACAGGAAAATCTCTCTCTTAGTGAGTCTACAGAGAGGTAGAATTGTTCCATATTGTTGTTTGTCCGAGGCAGAGGGAGCAACACAGCAGATCTACGCATATCAGCAGGTGGAGGGACGCAGTTGACTGCGCAGCAGTGATTGTTGGTGCAGAGCGTCAAGAAGAGTAGCCGAAACATAGTTTTGGGGATTTCTGACCTCAGTTAGTTTCTTGCCCAAGAAACTCAGATTCCCTGTACAGTAGCAATAGTTTTTGTGGCTTGCTCCATAGGAGTGCGTAAAGCCAGCTTCGCAGAGGGTGAGAGGCAGCAAATCGACAGCAG